>VZRR01004025.1:24355-155658 GCA_013398015.1 Oreocharis arfaki | reverse complement strand
TTCTCTAGGTGACCCTGCCTTGGAAGAGTGTCCCTTCCAACACTAATAATTATGTGATTCTATCTTTCTGTGACCCGACAGTTCTCCATAGAGCAGAATAGGAAGCATTGCCTGAAGGTTTGGCTACGCTTGTGCTTTAGGATTTGCTGAATTCAAATGTGATGATCTACACGCTCCATTACCAGTGCACTCCCAAGGCTGTTGCTTTATAAAGGTATTTTTTGAAAGTTGGCAACCTTAGGTCCGTATTGATTTGCTGCTCTTTCTTGCTTTGGCAACGAACTTGGCTGCCACAAGTTGCTGGGTGATAGGGTTAAGCCGGTAATCGCTCTGTTCCTCTGGAGAATGCTGTCACAGATAGATGTGTGCCAAGGGGCTGGCAGCAGGCCGGGTCATGCCTGGGCACGCTTGATGTGGCATCAGGATCCATTTGCACAAGAATCCAGGTCTGTGTTGTTAGCGTGTGTGGAGTTTAGTCACACACAGGGCAAAAAGAATGGAGACACAGAATTGCCCCACTCCCCACTATACAATTTTGTCTCAGTCGCTATGCTTGCACATAGCTTGCACATGTTTTTATGCAACAGATATTACTAATAGCTTCATCTTTTCTCAGTAATCACCAAAGAATTATGAAATGGTTTGGGTTGGAAGGGACCTTAAAGATTATCTTGTTTCAACCGCCCTGCCATGGGCAAGGACGCCTTTTGCCGGACCAGGTTGCTCAGAGCCCCATCCAGCCTGGCCGTGAACACTTCCAGGGATGGAGCATTCACAACTTCATCGCACAACCTCTTCCAGTGCCTCCTCACCCTCATATTAAACAATTTTTTCTAATATCTAATCTAAACCTGCTCTCTTTCAGTTTGAGGCCGTTCCCCCTTGTCCTTTCACCACATGCTCTTCATCTTGTTTCAGTAATAGCAGAGACAAATTATTTTGTTCATCCAGCGCAGCTCATGGTCAAGTAGAGTTTATCCTTTAGACTGACGGGATAACCATATCACTTTCTTTAGTCACAGGCAAGCTGCTTCCAAACACTCTGCAGGCTAACATATCAGTATTTTTGTACCACAAATGTAAGAAGCTCGAGTCAGTTGACGTGTAAATGTGAGGGCTAGAAATGCAAAATGATTGGTTAATCAGTGACATAGTGATGCACATAATTCATAGTTATAGCAAAATCAAATGCTTACTTAGTCAAAATCTTGCTGGATGCTGAAAATTTCTTTGTATAGTGGAAAACAGTACACACAATAACAATCTATAACCACATCATGGGCTTCCCTGACTATCACTTTGATGCAGAGCATAGACAAGGATTTCTTAGTAAGGGTTTTCACAGAAGAGAGAGAAATTCTGTTCCTTCAGCTCTGAAACAGAGACTTCTCAGTTATATTTTGATGGATGTCATTGTGATGGGTATCTGTGCTGGTTTTGGCTGGGGTGGAGTCAATTTTCTTCACAGTGGCTCGTATGGGGATATGTTTTGGATTTTTGCTGAACACTGGGTTGATAATATAGAGACATGTTTGTTACTGCTGAACAGGACTTACACGGAGCCAAGGCCTTTTCTACTTTTTGTACTGCCATCATGGTGAGGGGACTGGGGGTGCATGGGACATGTGGAGGAGACAGCTGGGACAGGTGACCCCAGCTGACCAAAGGGATACTCCAGGCCATGTGACATCATGCTCAGTATACAAAGTTGAGGGAAGAAGGAAATGAGGGACATTTGGAGTGACAGTGTTTGTCTTCCCGAGTAACCTTTACATGATGGAGCCCTGCTGTCCTGGAGATGACTGAACACCTGCCTGCCCATGAGAAGCAGTGATACAATTCCTCTTTTTGCTTTGCTTGTGTGCATGGTGTTTGCTTTCCCTACTAAGCTGCCTATCTCAGCCCAGGAATTTTCTCGCTTCTACCCTTCCATTTCTCCCCCGGATCCTGCTGGGGGGAGGATGAGAGAGCAGCTGTGTGGGGCTTGGTATTTGGGTGGGGTTAAACCACTACAGTATCATGTAGAGGGATAGACTGTGTGATGTATTTTGTCAAAAAATTGTTTCTGAATTGCCAGTAACAGCTTCATAACTTGATACATGTCATTTATTTTATTGAGCAGAGTGCAAAACTTGCTATAGAAATACAACAATGAACTCTTATTTACATATATGATTTAAAGTTGAAGCTTTAGCTGACAGTAATATAGGACATGAACTTGGGTTTATGAAGCAGAAATGTACTGTATCTTTATGTCTTGTCACTATCTCACATTAAAGTAAAATTTATTTTATATGGGATGCGGTGTTGTTGATGCTTTATTTTTACGTATTAAAGCTATTGATTTACTCTGCTAACTGGAGTAACTGAGTATTAATTGGCACCTGATTCTCCCACGTTCCACTTTTATTAGAGTTTTTGATACAGTTTTAGATCTGTTTCTATGCTGTAAACATAGGGAAGGATATTAGAAGAGCCATATAATGACAACTCACAGAATCTTGTCAGATACAGGAGTGAGATCCATGGTACAAGAAATCTTAAGACTGGCCCTAACTTTTGTGTGGAGGAGCATTAAGTGGTGCCCTACACAGCACTGTCTCTGTGCAAGTAAAAGCAAATGACGTGTTTCCACCTCAACATTATTATTAATTTTGGTTTAATCACTTGGACTGTTAGGTGCACTTTTGTAAGAGTTTAAGTGACTACCGTGATGAACATGAGACAACCCGTGGAGTAATATATTAACTTGTATATATAGAAATGTTTGTGGAAGCATAAAAAAATGGAATTTTGGAAGACAGATGTGTCACGTTTAATTGAATCTCCAGCAGCAGGACCTTGCAAGAGCAGCAGCATAACTCACAGTTGTGGTAGATGACTTTGCACAGGTATCTGCTCTGATAATAATACTTGAAGCCTCTTCTTTAAATATTACTTTCTTCAGTAAAAAGATTACTGCACAATATGTAGATCATGTCTTTGAATAAGCAACAATGTTGCTCTTCACTTACTATTGTGAGAAGAAATTCCATTGGATGTGCATTACTCTGCTGTGTTTCCTCTAGCAATGGAATTCCTTTAGAAAGTTCTCAAACAATTATAGGTTATTCTGGTAGAAGATGAAAACTTCTTTTTCATTCTTGTTTTCAATCTAAGCATCCAAAAGTGAATTTTCTGTGGATCAGCAAACACAAAATCAAACAAGATCTCATCAGAGCAACAGCTGCAAAACCATCTACGTCTCCAAAGCTACTATAAAAAACACATCTGTCAGTCATTCTAAATGTTCATATATTTAATTAAGTCCAACAAATGCTGTCATAGAAACTGCATGTGCAAAATTAACACATTTCCCATACACTGCATGGGCACAACTGTGCATGACGACGTTCTGTTAACAAAACCAAGGCCCTGATCTGTTGGAGAAAAATAACACTTCTTTTGGATAGGGGAGGAAAGAGAGGTTTAATTATTTTTTCATCTGGGTCACTTCTGGAATCCGTTTGAAAGAGTAACACCTCAAACCTTGTGGCTTTATGATTGTGGACATAGGGTGCCATAAGACAACAGGCAGGAAGAAATGCCAGAAGACCTTGAGGGAGCAAAAGTATCTTAAACTACTGTCGTCACCAAGTGTAAGAACTGGGTCTGATATAAGCATCACTGAAGCTGTGTCAGAGGTTCTACTATGCAAGGAGAGAGTGGTATACTGCTTAGATCATTTGTTAGAGCTGGGTGTTGAAAGAATACACATATGAAGGGGCTGCCTTATGTAATATCCAGTTTGGCAATCTGCAATACTAAATTAAAATCTCACATTTTTTTCTCCAGGTCTGCTGCCGCATGTTCATGTTATTTCTTACTGCTCGTACCCAGTCTTTGAATCAGATGTAGTAAACTATTGTTTAACTAGCTGCTTTTTCTCTTCCATAATGATCTATCTCGAGTTTGTCTCTTCTCCAATCACTATTCCTACACACATTGCCAAATTTCATCTGGCTGCCTCCATGGTGTGTAGCTCGGGCAGAAAGGCTGCTAGATTTTGTCACAACTTTTATAATTTATCTGTTTAAAACACTTTTTATCAGCAATAAAGTACTTAAGTACCTTATCAATCTTGAAACTTTTGCATTGTCTTCTTTTTTACTGCCAGTTTAAGCATGAATACCAACATCATTCTATCTTCCTTACACCCTATCTTTGCATTCCAGTACTGTCAAGTCATGTCTATTTGCTCTCTGGTTGCTGACTGTCACTTTCTCTTCACTTTTAAGTAAGCCAGCCCAACTGCCTTATTTAGGCTGTAATTGACAGCCCAGGAAGCAGAATGATTCTTTCACTTTTTTTTACAGGAGCTCTTTCCTGCTCGCACCACCTGTCCCCAAACAAACCCGCTGAACTGCAGTCAAGGCGAAAACCTCCCTTAGATCCAAGCAACCCTCTTGGAGCCACAGGCAAAATCCTGTGATCAGCTTTCTCCTCACTGCAGAGAACTGCATGAAATACTCCCCATGGTTTTGCTTAAATCTTTTGCCGTTACTGCTTCAGCTTTCTTCCTTGCCTGTTCCGTTTTCCTTAATGGTAGTAATAAAAATTGATAAATGAGTGTAACATGGTTTCATTATTAATCCTACATGTAGCAATTATTTTTTTGGTATTTTTCATAAATACCTTTAGTTTCTCATTTATTTGGATTTAGCAGCATGATTTTTGTTAGTCACACTTTGTTATACAGGGCAGCAGCATTCCAGGATCCTGCACAATAGCTTATAAGTAACCCTTCTTGTAAGGTCAACGAGGAGTTAAAATGCCTGGGGTTGAAAAGCTCGGGATAAGAAGCATGAGAACAGGCCTGCCAATTCCAAGAAAATGCACAGTCTGTGTAAGATTTTTAAAGATTAAGATTAATTATGATTGAAGATGAAGTCAAGTTTTGTCAGGGTGATCTAGACTACAGGGAAAGTTAGTGTTCCTCAGTGTGTAGCAGAAACACATGAAACACCAATAAATAATGAGAAATATGATAACATACTTAAGTTTTGGGTCATGTGACCTAACCTCATTACATCCATTATAATCCCTTTATTAAATCGAATGTCAGATTGAAAATATTTTGAGAAAATTGGGGGGGGGGTTCTTGTATGACAACTTTAGGCCTGAAACTTACTGCACTCTCAGGCACATGGTGTGATTCTTGGGGCTGTCATGGCAGGGCCAGAAGGTGGACTTCGATGATCCCTGTGAGTCGCTTTGACCTCAGAATTACCTATGGTTCTATGGTTCTATAATTATAATCTTGATATTAGGCAATTTGTAATTTTTTCTGTGTCATGAATATAACTATTTGCTATGCCATGTAATTGTAAGCATCTTATGTGGAAAAGACAGTATCTCGCATTAGATCATGTTCATGTTCCTTTAAAATGGTACCTACACAGTTGTTTGAAATCTACATAGCAAGGATAATGTGCCAGTAAAAATTATTTTTGTCACTGTGTAAGTGCAGTATGAAGAAGGATTGATAAAAAAGTAGTTTTGGGAACCATGGGAGTTATTTCACTGTAAATTGTACAGGTGAAAAATAGATGCAGAGGGAGACAATCATCACTAACTAATATCAAGGACTATTATTAAGGAAATAAGAAATTAAATGGCCTGAATTACTGACATCAGAACTACTCTGAAACCTCTCTTTGCTGCATTTGGATTAGTATCTGTTCCTTAGAACGTTTTTGGAAAACGGGAGTGACTAAGAAATACTAAGAGAGGACTGCAGGATAAGCCTACACTCTTGGACTCTTTCCCTAACCTTACTTTTAAAAATGTCATTCAAGTCTTAAAATCCAGAGCGCGAAACTAAATCATGCAGTTTGGCTGGTAATCACTTCAGTGGTGGAATAAATTGATAGAAGATTTTCTGGGAGGCTTGAGGACTTTTGCTTTGCTTTGTCTTTTGAGGCTAAAATCTTATCCTCAGAGATGCAATTCCTTTGCATATATAAATAGAAACAATCTGGTCCCACTCGTTCTACTGCAATTAGGAAAAAGCAATCAGAGTTTGTTAAAAAGACTTCAGAGAAAGAAGAATCTTACGTCTTAGAAGACAGATGTTTTCTGATTAAGCTTTCTGTCACAGCCTCATTTACGTTGCATAAGTCAGAGACAACTTTAGCAAAGGTTACAGTTGTTGGAATTCCACTGTTTTGTTCAGTTCTCAGTAACAGCTTTGTTCAGTTTGTGAGATAGTGTTTAAATAATTCAAACCTCCTTAAGAGCTGAAGCAATGCTTCTGTCCTCAGAAAAACTCTTCAGTGCATTGCAAACCTAAATAATAATCTAAAGTTTCCCTAAAGAATCATCTTGCTACTCTTCTGCTTATGCTATGAAAAAAAGGGAGTGCTAAAAGTTAATAAGTGTATTTTCATTAATACAACCCCCTTTATGCAGAGGGTCACGTAGTGACAGTTGTGTAGAGATAGTGAGGCTGCCATAATTGCTGTTCCTTATACTTCTCACTATAAAATTTCCATTTATTTAGCTATCCTTTAAGTAACCATTAATTTGCTCAGTTTAGAAAAAAATTATGTGTAAAGTGGTTTTCCTAAGATGAGCTTTTCCCAAACCTAGGAAAATACTCTCCATATAGGAAAAAAATAGAAAACCAAACAAACAAAACCTGGAGAAATGAGAAAGCAAAAATCCTCCAAATTCTCCACATCTCTTGGTCCTCAAGAGAAAAAGAGCAAGACCATTTGGTCATAATTGAATTTATCTATGTTTTGAAAGAGAAATCGTGGCCTTTATTATTATCTGTTTGCTCAATCACGGGCATGAACACCTTCCCAAATATTGTAGTTGATACAGCTGATTTCTTAGAACAAGTGAAATTCTAAAGATTCTGTCCTGACCAAGCATTTGCCAGCCTCTCAGAATTTCAAGAACTGACAGTAAATATATGCTTGGCAAAAAAAAAAAAAAAATCAAATATTATAACAGTGTTGCAGTTACTCCTTGGGGAAGTAAGACGTTCTCACATGAAAGAGTGTTATATATGTTATGCTGGATACAAAAAACACACATACAGAAATTCTAGAAATAGTTACAAACTCCAGTGAATTTGCCAGACAACATAAAAAGAATACCAAACTTGGTCTCCTACTTGGTTGTTGAATTTTTTGTTTAATTTTTGTTTGTTTGTTTGGTTGGTTGGTTGTTTTGGTTTGTTGGGTTTGTTGCATTTTTAAAAATCATATTAACTTCAGATTTAAAGTAGATTTTGAATCACAGTTTTAGGTTACCTCTGTTACAGTTAGCTAAAACTCCTTCCTTCAGTGGGTAGCGTTCTTTGCAGTACATTTCTAAGTTTGTTTATGGATTAGTGGTGATCTAGTGCATTATGCCTCAAGATCTTCTTTCCAGTCTCCAGGCCATAGCATCAGTTACAAAAATTAAGGCTAAAAAAGGCAAAAATAGCCTTTGGCATAACCTAAAGCAATCTGAGACTTTTTGTAGTACTATCTGAAGGCCTCCAAAGCCCAGTAGGTTGGTTTTTCCTGCTAGTTCACTTCCTATCCCAAAGACAACAAAGAACAGGTATCCTACAAAACTCTAAGGTAGCCTTAGGATAGCCATCTATTCACATTATTTATCATTGGTATCAGTACCTAAAGGTCCCAGTCCCAGAGCACAAATCCTATGGTCTGTATAAATGAAAAAATAAAAATAATCCCTTCATCAGGAATTTATGTCTGTTTTGCATTCAGCATCTGCTGATTCCATTGTAGGGGTGTAGACACACGCTTGTATGTCTACATCTTGCAAAACCATGAGTCTTTTCATTTACTTCTCAGCGCTGGCAATTTATCTTGATCTGAAACACAATGACAAAAGTGAAGTTCATGGAGCTCCATATACTTCATAAGAATGACTGAAAACTGTTCTGGAAATCAGTCTGCCAAAATCTAATTAGGTGCTCTAATTCTGTATTGTTGCTCAGAGAGTTTTTCGCCAGTGAAGACATGTTAAGATTAATTTTTTCCAAGTGCTTGTGGCAAAACCAGTAATAAATATTGAATTATTATGAGCTGTGGTTAAGGAACTATTTTTTGTGTTCTCAGTATAACAAAACAACCAAGGTCTTAAATATTTGAATTTATTTAGACATAAATATTCAAACAAACAAGCAAACAAACAAAAATAAACCCACTAAAGCACCAACTGCATCTTGGATCTGAACATTTTCTGTCCAAGTGTCTACTTTTTTCCTCCAAGATTTTTGTCAGAATACATGTCAAGTATTTAATACAAACTGAAATGAAGAGACAATGAAAAAAATGCAAGGGAAATAAGTTCTGCGTTTCAGAATGCTTTTGGAGAGAATCAAACAGATTGATTAATGAGTGTGAAATTATATTTAAATTGAGGATTAGTGACATGGAACCAAAGGCACATAAAGTCAGATGCAGGCAATCTGGAAAATAAGTTTTGTGTTAGGGAGAGGTTTTTTTCATTCATAATACCTTCTATGTACGAAAGTAAGTGTTCTCTCTAGCTTACTTAGCATCTATTTTCTAGCACGTATTTGAAGAGAAATCTCAGTTTTAGTGATGGTAGGAAATAGGACTCGACAGCCTAGGAGGGCAAGATTACCTATGAAGTTACTGTGTGCTACACTGAAAGACTAATATCCTCCTGTCTCATTTCTGTTATACTGGGGATAAATTGATTATTTTATTTACTTTGGAGTCAGTATTTTCTTTCTGTGTTTGTCACGAGGATTTCTACAGCTGCCCTTTTATATCATTGTGCACCATCCCCATAGATCCCAGCTGTTTGCCTAAACAAAAGTTTCTGAAGTTCGTCACTGAAATAGCGAACAACAAAGGTACCAAGAGGACAAAAAAAAGGTTGCAATTTAACTTCTGTGGAAAGCAAACAGAAATTCACAGGAAAAGCTTTGTATTGGAGAAACGGTGCACAAAGTGACCAACCAATACAGTGACACAATTACCCAACATTTACATGGCCTGTTACTTAAATTTCTAGTCCTTTCTGTTTTCTTTGTTTCATCTTTCTTTTTCCTATATTATCTTTTTAGCAAATATGGACTTTCATAAAAAAATAGGTGAACAAAAATAACCATTTGAAAGTATATAGTCCTATTTTATAATTATAAATTATCAGTTTATATTGTTTGTGGTTCAAGAGAAAATACTTTCTTGCTTTAATTTCCTGAAAATCATATGATCATTTTAGCTATTCCTGCATTTGGTTTGGCTTAGTTCAAAATTCTCAGCGGATGATTTTAGAGCTCCTTATGTTCAGCTAAGTCTAGAAAGAGTTTAAATGATCCGAATTCTTTAAGAGTCAACACGAAACTATCCAATTTCCAGGGCTGTTTTCATTATCCTAGGGGCATGGGGGATTTGCAGAACTGGGGAGATGAAAATATCCGGAAAATATTCTGTGGCAATCCTGCAGTGAATTTGTGCCATATGTGTGCACACAAGTTTTGTTGATAGATCAGGAATTAAGTCAGAAATATATTTTCTAAGTATTTTATAAAGACTTCCCTTTTTAAATGGATAAATTCATGGTTGCAATTCTGATAATTGTGCCTCCAAAAAGTATAATTTAAAAAAGTACAAGAAGAAGTGAAAAAAAGATAGGCAGATCTGTGGGTGGTTTTTGTACAAAGGAAACTAAATGGGTCAGGATACTTCATTTTGGAAACTAACAGCTAGGAGAAGGCAATTAGTGTGTGATTATTCTTCCTTTTTTATTTTCTCTAAATGCAGAAACTGGGAATCCTCCAAACAAATGATTGGACTGCAGGTTTAAAGCATATAAAAAGAACTATATTTTCATGAACTGAAAAATTAAATTTAGAGAAAAATTAGTCAGAGCCAGAGGAGGTACATTTAATAATTACTGATGTACTCAGTGGTTTGGTCTGAATTTCTGGTTCTGGTAAGCCCCAACCTGCTGACCACAGAAACTGAGTCATCGAGAAGCAAATGTATCCATGCTCTTTCTCGACATTGCTTCTCTGTCTGGGACAGCACAGGGACCTAGGTGAATCCAGACCATTTTGGGCATTTCGACATTTTGTAGCATAAGCAACCACAGCAAGATAATCAAGCAAATAAGCACTCGTTTAATGGAATAGAGTAAAATAATATTTTAGCTCTGAAACAAAATTCGTGAAATATCTGCTGGCTTGGGCATAGTAGAGAAGATCTTTCCACAAAGAGGAGCTACATCATGAATCTGTTGTGCCACACAGATCTGGAATATGGAGAGCTCAAATTTCAGTGGAAGGTATCAGACAACCTGCCCCCAGGCGTAGAAAAGTAGAGATGAAGTCCTACATTTTGAGGCAGAACTAAGTAACTCACAGAATTTATACCCAGCATTGTTTATGCTCTTGGAATCCATCAGCCATGCTGTGACTTCTGTGATTAGATCAGTCCTATGCTAATTTTTAAATACTTTTATTTGAAAGGATAAGCAACAAATAACCTGTATTACCCAAGGTTATAATTATTATAGTTGTGCTGAATATAAATAGAGATTAAAGATTACAGTTCCAATTGAACAATTATGTTCAGCAGACACAACAAAACAGTGTGTAAGTAATCACTTCAAAAGATGAGGTTGCTTGTGAAAGAACAGCTTAAAAAGGGAAGCTGTGGCTGAGGCTCAGACTTGCAATCCACGTGATTTTGCAACTGGCTAGACATTAGGAGGACTTACACTGACTGAGTATATGTGCATTCTTAGCCCCAGCAAATGGAAAATGCTCAGTACGGTTGCATAAGAAGTCTAAGTCAAGGCACAGGATTGTCATTGCATGCTCTTGTTCAACGTTCCGCGCAGCTCAAAAAAAAACCCCAGCAATTTCAGTGCATTTTATTGTTCAGAAATTGTTTTGGGTGCTGAAGCTCAAATTGGTTATTTCCCTCTTACTCTTGGGTCACCTTTGTGTCGAAAGTCTTCTCCTTCTTTCGAGTCGATTGGTATACCCCAGTCTGCGTGTCAGAGTGATGCAGAGAAAGTGGTGTCTGTTTTTCTAATGAATGAGGAGCAGCAGAAAAATACCTCCAAATCCCTGTCACAAAAGAGTTTGTCCCTTGCCACCTCCAATTCTCTTCTTTTGTCTCTCATGAAAAAAAAAAT
The DNA here is from genome assembly GCA_013398015.1 of Oreocharis arfaki. Classification (NCBI taxonomy): domain Eukaryota; kingdom Metazoa; phylum Chordata; class Aves; order Passeriformes; family Paramythiidae; genus Oreocharis; species Oreocharis arfaki. The sequence continues at coordinate 144,477 of VZRR01004025.1, read as the reverse complement.
ACGTTTAGACCTGCCTCTCCCATTAAAACAGTTTCTTGACACTCTGTCTCTTCTTTCCTACAGATTTGCAGGTCTGCTAAATCACCTTTGTGAAGGCCACACACAGCAATAGGATGCAGGTATCTACAGCATCTAGGTGTCTGTTCTGCTAAGCTGCTACAGATGTAATCATCTTTTGCCTGAGCAAGTACAATGACTTTTCAGACAAAACTGTGGTTCCAAACTTCCATAAAATAACAGAGGAACTTCCCATACTTGATACCGAAATGCCAATGATACAGTGGCACCAAATAGTTAAATTATTAAATTTTAAAAATTAAATTTAAAAAAATAATAGTTTTTCAATGCCTTCTTTTTGATTCAGGAGGATCTTCTGACTCTTTTGATAGTATGTTCGTGTTTGTGCTTAGGATCTCTGGTTAGAATAGTGTGCTGTAAGGTGGTTGTTCTACCAGCATCACAACCACAGACAAGAAAAGACCTTCCTCACCCTTACCCCTTCTCTCCCCATCCTGCTTGTTCATTAGTCATGACTATGCTTCCAAACCTTTATTCAGATATCTATTGCTATAAAAACTTCTATGTACTGCTATCCCACTCTCTCTCTTTAAAAACAGGTTTGTGTTACACTAGTGGGGAAATGAAGAGTTTGTCACTGAAATAAAACGACGATAAGGGAGGGCGTTTTTATCGTTTTTGGAATTATCAGCTCTGAAGTTTCACTTGTAATGTGTTCAGATTTCCTTACAAGAGTACAAAGTGAGCATGTCAGCCTTGCTGGTGATTTAAGTCTCATCTATTCTGCTCCAGATGGCCTGTCCAGACAAGAGAAGGACAGATGGCTTCAGACATTTCAGTGGTAGGAAGTAGAAAGAGAGCAGAATTTTTTCTGTGTGTGCTTTTTTTTTCGTTGCTGCAGGAGCAGTTACGTGATAATGAGCGTTCATTTAGTCCATTGCCCCTATAGTGGACAGACTTGAGGTCTCAGATAATGGTTGAAATGTCTAAAACCATCTCAGTCTCTCAGATTCAGGTTTTTGTTCTCTGACAAGATTATATTCCAGTCATTAAAAAGGCACACGTGAGAGCAGAAGAAACAAGCATATTGATCTCTGATTATTATGTTTTTCTTTTTAAATGCTACTACCCAATCAACTTCTTCCTGCCAGGAATGCAATCTTATCTGTGGCAGCTAACTCAGAGAGGCTACCACTTCTAAAAGTTATTCTTTAATTCTTATTCATGAAAATTTGCAGAACTAAGAAGGGCTTAAGGGTTTCCCTTTAATGATTTCACTGCCATCCCACCAAAAAGTAAAAAATAAACCAAGGTATTTCTTTTTATTTTATTACAATAGATCCCAGCCAGAATTCAACTGTGGTTTTTTTTCTGTTAAAAAACAATGAAACCTGGACTTTGTTCCCAATAAGCAAACTTGAACTGCTGTGCAACTGCACATCAAAGTTTGAGTTACAACTGTCACATCTTCATGATTCAACAAAGCTTTAAATCTGTTCCTCAGACACTAATTATAGGGTAATTAGTTAATCCTTGAATGGGTAATTTAGCCTTCACTGGGTCCTTTTGCAGGCCACCAGATTCTGGCCTGCAAAATGGATATCACGGCATTGCTATAACACACGTGGAGAAGGGCACGGCATTAAGTTATATTTCTAAATATTTTGTTAGATGCTGTTTAGCTGTCATTACCTACATTATATGCTAAGTGTTGAATTATTTTCTGCAAACATTGCTTTTTGGGACATTTCCTAGACATATGGCATTAGCTTTCCTGACAGGAAACCAGAAACCACTGTCGAGAATGTCTTGGCTGCTGTGCAGTGTCAGAGTTCCAGTAACACGAAGATCGATCAGCCTATTTAGCAGATTATAGAAGACAAACAGAAATTCACTCCTTAGCAAGGGTCAATATTTGCTGTTGCCTCAGTTTGTAAAATGATAAAATGTCATAGAGTCTGAATAGAAGGGAATAACCTTTGAAAATAAAAAGAAGGAAGGAACAAAATTAATGATCTTTATTACAGACTGCTTCCCAGTGAGAAAGAACAAAACCTGTGATAGAGGCTGCATATATTAGGAAGCAAAAAGGGAAAAAAAGGTGTTGTGGAGTGAAAGGAGGGTGGATTCTGAAATAGCATCTTGTTAATATACTGCTGTGTTTTCCAGCAGAGATAAAAAGAGAATTTTTTCCGCAAAGTATCAAGATAAATATGATATTCAGCTTTCAATCTATGTAAAGAGACTGTGTTCTTAGATTGAATATTGCATGAATAGTACACAACCAGCAAAAATACAGAAAATGAAGCCCTTTTTTTTTACTAGAGAGCTGAAAATAGAGTAGAAGGAGAGAGAAGTACCTCATTTCTCCAGGATGCTAAAAGCTAGAAATTATTTAGTAGTGAATAATCAATGTGAAACCAGCAGTCTGTCTCCATTACCTTATGCCATGTAGGTCAACAGGAGAGACAGACAGAGAGAGAGAAGTATTGAAATTAAAGATTATTTTCATTCAGCTTGCATAAATGCAAATCATACCTATGTTATTTGCCTCTTCCATGAACAGGGAAATGAAGTTTCATATTTCTCCCTTTAGAATCTTGAAATATTTTAGGTAGCTAACCTAGAATTAATAAATAGTCTTCAAGAAATGTTTTGGGGTTTTTTTTTCCCTCTCTGTTTTTCTGCACACTGCAAAGCCCAGAGAACTTATTCAAACATTAGAAATTTAATCATATCTTCAGAGTTTAAGACTTTTTCATATGAGATTTTTGCTTTTCTAATAAATGGCCAGAGAACAACAGACCCTTCTGAAAGACCAAGGTAAGGATGAAAGGAGACTAAAATTGGCCAAAATAAATTTTATGTGTAATAGTTGGCAATGGCTGCACATTGACTGAAGTTCATTGTAGAGCCAGCCCTGTCAATACAATGAGGATTTTCTTTCACAGCATCTTCTTCTGATCCCAGCATCTCCATCGTTCTCTTTCGGGTGGCATTTCCCACCTATTCCCATACTGCAGAACCATTTCTAAAAGCATGTTTTATTTGCCAAGTGTATTTTGTTGCATTTCAATTTCATGTCGCAGAGATCCTGTGAAAGAACACTGAGTCCATTGTCACAGGTCTCTCTTCACAACCTCAACACGCTTTTTAATAAACTACAAGGTGACTAAAGACACACTTAAAGCACTCTATGGCCGTTATTTGCAGCAAGTCCCAGTTGTTAATGGCTCAACACAAAATGTTGTTCTGATTCCACGTATTCATGATCCATTGTAACCTAGGTAACTAATTTTAATTACACTTGCTAGAACAGAAATTCTGGTCTCTAAAATCAACTAGAAAAGTGGCATTCTTAGTAATAAATCAACCTAAAAATTGACTATTAATTGCAATAACAGACAACTGACCTGAAACAAGGCCATCTACTTTAATTTTATGTCAAATATCCTTTTGTAGTCTGTCCTTATTATAATCCATAAAAAGTAAAACAACCCAAAGGAAAATTATTAAGAGCTAATAAGTACATCGTTACTTAAAATTGTAGGACTGTATTTTTTCTTTCTTTATTTAATAAGATATAGGCCAGATTTTTTCTTTTAAAATCTCAAATACATGGTTTGGAAGGTTAGAGTCGTTTGAAATACTGTAATTTATTAAGACAGTAGGAAAAGATGTCATTTGAATTTAATTACAAAAGAATGATGCAAGTTTCCTTGTAGGCTGACTGAAAAATTATGCCTTATCAATATTTATTAGAATCACGTTGCTAATCCCAACTCCATGGATCCCCATGCAACTTTTAGAACACTTACCTTATTTGCCACTTGGCTGTCATTGCATTAAAATGTGCTTATACATCCACCCACATGTATATTTGTTTTTAGCAAAAATCGAGTAAGTAACTGGAGATACTGTGTATTCTGAGAAGTAAGCAAGTGATTAAATTCCCTAGGTTAGCCCCAAATCTACAAGTCCAGTTTTTTGTACTTCATAGTCTTAAGGAAGGAAAAGACCAATTTCTCAGGCTTATCATATTTATTACGTTATTATCAAAAGGGAATTGGATTCTCATTGCAATAGTCATTTTCATATGCAATTCAGGAAACAGAATTTGCCTTGAAGAATTTTTTGTGTAATATTAAGGACCTTATTGATGCCTTCCAGTGTCAAAAGGAAGTTAATTAAGTCTCAAATATTCCAGCCTTCTCTTTTCCCTTCAGGAAAGAACGATAAAATACTGTACTGTATTTTCTCTTGTCTATCTTTCTATTTTTTTAAAAAAAAGCTTTTTTGCACCATTCAGAAGGAGGAAAATCTCTCAAAAATTTTTCAGCAAAATCGTGTCATGAAGAAAACACCATTGCAAACAGCAGAAAACCAAAGGAATGTTATTTCTATTTTACGAATAGAAAAGGCAGAGCAGATCAGAAATATATGACATGTTCCAAAAAAAGCCCACATATAAGTTAATTCTTCCTTTTTGTTGCTTTAAAAAACTGCTATCTACTGACAAAGTATATTGCTCTCGGTGCTTATGTATAATCCCATTTACAAATAAATGGGGTTTGCTCCTTTTTTCCCAAAGAAATAGGTTGGAGGAAATTCCCAAAATACAAATAATTTGGTTATCTGATAATTTATTTCTGGATTTGATTGTTCCGAAACAGACATGTTCCTCGTTGTGTATGAGCTCTTTAAACGCAAAGACAGTAGTATTACAAATGAATTCCCTACTTTTCAGGTAATTGTTATATTCTTCTGACAGGTGAGACCACTCGTTTCTGGAAAAGTTGCTGTGTGCTGGAGTTTGACAAGGATGAGTTTATCTCAGCTTCAAAGAGGACACAGGTAAACTTTTAATTTAAAAGTAGGTAAGGTGTATGGCCAAATGTGGAAAGCGTGGCAAAAAGCTCTGGACATGTTCATCGGCAGGTGAATTCCTGTGAAAAAAATTCACCTGTGGCATTGGGACTACACATGGAGAAGAGCACTGGTTCCAGTAGGTGCAACATTTTTTTCAGACTTTTGTTGTTAAATGAAGCTGTTGAAAGGAAGTGAGGGTGCAATGCTTAACCTGAGCCCCAGCACTACTGAAATGTGTAACACAATGGGTATAATAGAGGAGATTTCAAAATGGCACATAAACTTCGATGGCCAAGGTAAGGAACAGTAAAAACACTGGGTTTTGCATGAAAGTGGAATGTGCAATTAATGTTCCAGTGGCACAGAACAATTCTAGTAATTGAGAAAATCCCTCTGTGATTTTAAGGCACCATGCCAAATGTACTAACACCTTCCTTGTCTAGAAAGTTAATCTGGCATGTTGCTTGCATGTTGTCCGAAACTTGGCTACTGGGCACTGAAAGGCTTCTGATTTAGACTACCTGGGTTCCCCAGGTTCGAAGTTTAGAGTGTTGCTTGTTTTGAAGGTGTAGAACTTGTGCAGAGCCAACAGTCCTCCAAAACAATCCAGAAACTCCTTCAGGATTAGGGTCCCCAGTATTGCCCCAGGCAGCGGAGTAGGTGAATCTGTGAACAGTTCAGAAGATCACTGAAGTCATAAACCTGTTTTTCACTCAGTTTAACCTGCTATTCAGATTAACTCTGTAATGGAAATATAACACTAGCATTTCTAGCATTTTCCAGCTATGAAATGGATCAGGTAACTCTTCTCTAATCATCCATGGAAACTCTGAGAAGACCAGCAACACCATTTCCCAGCCACGTGTGTTTGATTTGGTTACCCTTTCTGCAAATTCAGGCAGAGCAAAAAAATTATTCTGCCTGCTTAGAGGATTGAACATTACTTATAAAGGAACTTGTCAGCCACTAGTTCAAAACATTTTTACGAAGGTATTGAGCATAGCAAAAGATGACGCACTGGTTACACAACTGGGGCATTAGGAAAATTAGGTTTTGTTTAACATGCTTTCTTGAGGGTTTTTTCAAATTACTGAAATAGATATAAAATTAGGTTCCATAAAAAGATATATTCCTACTCTTTTGTAACTTCCAAGTGTAAATCAGCAAAAATAACTGTGGAGAAATAATAATAACTCTCTCCAAGTGAAGTGCATATATTTAACCTCTGAAGCAAAGCCCGTATCAGCTGACTTTTGGAAAGGAACCAGATTCTGTTACCCTGCTTGCACAATGTTCCTCCTCTCTTCAGTCAGCAGCCAGTGAGCAATTAGGCCACACATGGAATGAAGTGGAAGTATTGCACAAGTTGATTGGCATATGGATAAACACACCCTCTCGTATTAGAAAGAAGAAAATTAATTCACATCAAAGCCTAATCAACTGTAGCCTTGAAATAAAACAGAAAATAAGGTTTTTTAACTGACAAATTTTATAAGATGTATTTTACGACAGTCACACAGTGCAAACTCTTGACCATAATTATATATGTCCATCTGTTTATAGGGAGCTTAAAACTTCAGTGTCTCTCGAGCTTGAACAGTCCCTCAGGAGCAGTATATCCCATAGTAATCAACCCTCAATACTAGTATATGAGACAAAAAATGATACCCAACTGGAACATGAGTTGTTCCTCAATAGTTTCTCATGGAGGATAGCAGCAGTTCACTTCAAAAAAAAATTTCTATAAAAATCAATTCCAGCTAAACAAGATTTCTGATTTTCTGTGGTTTTCTGCATCTTTCTAGCTTTATATGACTTCTCTTACCATCTCAACACTACTGCAGTGATTAAATCAGCACAGGACACTTATTTTACTGCATGTAAGTGAGGCAGGCAGAAAAGACCACTTTCTAGAAAAGTGGGGTGTTTTTGCAAAAGCTGCTTTTCTCCATTCAGCTACTTCACCTTATTCTCAGCCTCATCTTTTTCAAGGACTTACATTTATTTTGAGGAGGAAAGGGGTAGCCAGGGCTATTTTTAGAAGCACTGATTCACAGTCTTTTATGTTTCCCTATTCCCATCAGGCTGAGTACTGGTTATTGGTGGAGTACAGCGTCTGGCAAACACCACGACAACGTTCAGACTTTCAGCATCACCTGAAATTACCCTAGGAATTTTCCAAAACAAAAAGATACACGTTTTTTAATTAGAATGTCGTGGTTTCTTTTCAATGAGTTAGACTCATAATTTGGAGTTTATTTTAAATAAGTGTTTAGTACATTCTTTCCTTCCAGGTTACAGATATTATAATTTGTGTCTGAAAGGACTCTTCTAATCACTTGCATGAAGAAGGAGATCATATGAGTTAGCTTTCTCAATAACCTCAACCCGTGTGAAAACAGCAGAAGAAGAGGAAAGAGGCACTGAAGCAGAAGTTATTTCTTGGTCTGCAATATTCATTATTATTTTGATTTATTTTTGTTCTCAGCCAGTTGAGTAGCATACATTTGATTTTTATATGGCTTCTTATGGTACAAACCTCTTTCTCTGAATTTCTCTTACACTTAATTTATAACCTCTAGGCCAGGTCCTTTCATATTCATCTTGTGCTGGGAAGGTCCATTAATTTCTATGGAGTTACTTCCAATTCCAAAGGAAAGAAGAATACATCCTCCCTTTATTCTCTCTCCATTAGAGCAGAGAGTGAGCTGAGATGTGCTCCTACTCATGCTCTGCAGGGAAACATCTCCCAATTCCATCTGACATAGCAGGGTAGATATGAGATACCAGCAGTAGTGCAAGGTGTTGCTTGCTTTACTAAAAGTCCATTTCTCTTTGCCATGGAAAGTGGGAGTATCACATTTAGAACAGTTCACTCCACTTACCAAAAGCAAGGGAATCTAGCCTTACCTCCATTTCGTCTATAGTACCCAAGAGAATCAATATTTCCCAGCTGAAGTTTGCTCATTTAGTATCCATCACCCGTCAAATGCAGTACAAGAGCTAATTCCATTATGAGATTTAAGGAAAGCTGCCAGCTCCAGTGATTCTCTTCAAGTAGCTGCCTTACAGATCTTGATTGTATCTAAATGATGCAATCTTGCACAAGGATTGCGCTTAGTCATTCTATGGAATTAAAACATGGTTAATTCCCAGTCACTTTGGATCCCACTATTTTTCAATAAAACCAGTCTGACTTAAAAATCACATATGGAGAGATGAGCACACTTCATGGAGAGTGACAGGTTCTACGTCTGTATTTCAGTTAAGAAATGGCACAACACACCTGAGCAGATTAAAGGAGAAAAAAAGAGGACAGAAATTATACTACTTCTAATGTATTTGTTGTACCTACAGGTATAAACACACTGAGAAACCCTGAATTACAGTCACAGAAAATCTTTCCAAGACCACTTTTGGGCATGGATCAAGAATTGAAAACAAGGAGAGTCTTGGGAAGCAATTCAATGTGGTTCTGACTAGAGTATACCTGTGGGTAATTGACAAATCTGCATATGCTGGCTGAAATTAATGAAGGCAGATGTTTTCTAAGAAGATTCAATTACAGTATTTTTACTCAACATGGGAACTAGAAAGTCACATACTACTTGCTTCAAACTCTTTGAGATGCTGAACATAAAGTACAGCCTAGCACGTGATGCTTATTACATTATTTCACTTTTTGTGGAAGTTTTCAAACAGCTCCCACCTGAGTTAAGAAAATGTAAAGTCGTGATTTAAGACAGCTGCAGCTAGGCAGCTTGCCTGCCTGTAAAGCAGAACAGCTTTGCAGTACTGTGGTGGTATGGAACTGATCTCGTTCTCCTGTAAAATATGAAGAATATGCAGATCTTTTTAATATATATGAGCCCAGGGTATTAACAATCTTTTACCTTAGCACAATGTTCTTGCAACAAATGTTTTCCATGGTCAGAGAATAAAAATGGTTCAGGTCATTAATTTCCTTTCAGCTTATTAAAAAAAAACTATCAATGTAAGAAGACGAAAATATACAATAAAACAGTGCTTGACGTGAACTGTCAGAAAAGCTCCCAGTAAAATATCACATGTACCCCAGACTTAAAGGGTTAAAGGAAGTCAATACTCAGAATGAATTATCTGCAGGCAATTTGGACAAACCCACCCACTCACTCACTTTGCTTTTTGCAGCAGTCAAAACCCCCTAATTTTAGCTTTATACACCCACACACAGTCTAGCTGATTTCAGCAAGGCACTGCAGAGAGCAGAGACCCACACGGTATGCCAGCACTAGACTGTCAAGTCAGGATTTATTAACATGAACCTTCTGGATATATTCTATTCTCTTCAGATATCAGTAATTCAGCAATTTGTATCTGTCTGAGGAAAACAAACAAACATAAAATCAAAACAGATATACACAGAATCTCTTCTATTATAAGTCATATTTGCATGTTTTTTAGTAACTACTGTCAGAATCCTTTTTTATAATGTGTATTATCACTCTCTATAAGTACCTGAAAGGAGTCTGTAGTGAGGAGGGGTCAGCCTCTTGTCCCAGGTAGCAAGCAATAGAGTGAGAGGGAATGGCCTCAAGTTGCACCAAGGAAGGTTTAGAACTAGGTGTTTCTTCACTGAAAGGGTGGTCAGGCATTGGAACAGGCTGCCCTGGGAAGTGTTGGAGCCACCATTCCTGTAGGTATTTAAAAGACGTGTGGATGTGGCACTCGGAGACATGGTTTAGTGGTGGACTTGGCAGTGCTGGAGCCACCATTCCTGTAGGTATTTAAAAGACGTGTGGATGTGGCACTCGGAGACGTGGTTTAGTGGTGGACTTGGCAGTGCTGGATTAACGGCTGGACTCAATCATCTTAGAGGTCTTTTCCAACCTAAATAATCGTATAATTCTGTGATTAACTTCAGCATTCTTTCTAAAGAAGGGATCATGGCTGAAATAAAGAATCAGTTCTCTCTGGCTGCCGAAGGCGTGTCAGGCTTCACAAGCTTAAAGAAAGCTTCGGTGCTGTCTGTATTCCCAGATTCCCCCCTGCCCACGCCTGCACCTCACCCCGTGTTGCTGCAACACCGCGCAGGGCTGCAGCCCCCCTGCTGCTCTCACCTCGCGAGGTGCAGCAGATGGGTGATGTCCCTGAGCAGTCCTGCCTCTCGGGAGAGACAGGTCAGTGCTCTGAGTTAAGGCGGGGAACACACACAGCGGATGTGTGGTAAGAAAGGCTTGCACTCGAAGGGGCCTTGGCTCATTCCCAAGTGCATCCTGTGTCACAGGTGTTTCCTCATCTCGTTTTGATGCCATCATCACGTAATTGAAATCGGGAAAAAGTCGAGCTTCTTTACATATTCTTGCTTACACCGCAGAAAAAGATTAGCTGAGGAACCAGAAAACTTCATGGAATTCTTCCAGACACAGTAACAACAAAGGACACTTTCACCAGGGCAGTTTCCATACATGGTGGTTAGCCAGAGATTAGTTCCTTGAAAAGCATTACACCAATTGCACATATATCCAAGTGTAATTTTTATTTAGAACATTTTTTACTGTAAATTGGAGTGTGGTATATTGTTGGGGTGGTTATCAGCACAATGCTGGGCACTGCAGCGAGCTGAAGGACCAGCCTGTCATGCAATTAGGTGGGTAAATAAACAAAATATCGTGGTGTTCTTTTGCCTCTGTGTTTTCATAGTCTTAGTCTAATAATTTGTTTGTGTTTATTATCCGAATGAAACCCCTGTCAGAAGCCAACCAGTGCATGCAAATACCCAGCTGAAAATGCATTTTAGAATTTGTGTAGACCTATTGGGCTTTTGTAGAACAAAATCTTTGGTAAGCAGTGTGTAGTAAATATTAAAAAAAGCTTTACAAAACCTCTTGATTTCATTAGTGTCCATATCATCAGGTTTTAATATCCCATGGGAAATGATTTCCATTAAGTTCAGCTTTAGGTTTGCAGAAGAGAAACTTGTCCAGGATGTTTTCACTGAAATTTTAAGGGGTTTTTCTGCCCGCGCCTTTAATATAGAACACGGTTTTTTCTCTGAAAGCCTGTCAGATCAGACCCTTACTACCTGACACTGACATTTTCTGACCTTTTCTCTGACTGGTTCCCTTGCAAGAAATGCTCACACAAAGTGAATCAAACCAAATATTGAAATACAGACAATAACAATATATTCTTTCCGGGCTTCCAGTTCACATCTCATTTTCTCTGTTCCTGCCTATTCATTTGTAAACTCTTTGTCTCTCATACATTGCAGTGTTCAATGCTGTCAATTAGGAAATTAATAAGAGTGAAAAAAAGTTTTGTGTGCACTGACTGTGCAGAATGCCCTCTATCTGAAGTACGTATTGGCTCTCCAGCCTTGCTGTATATCAGTGTATCCTGTTATTCAATACATTTATCCTTGTTAGCCCCACATTTTACAACTCTCTCTCCTCTGGAGATGGGAATTTGAGGTATGGAAATAAAAGAGGTTGGATCTGCCAAAGGAGCTTAATATCATACCATCCCAGCAGCCCTGCCAGGGTGTAAACATGATGAGAATTTAGAATCTCAATTCACCCACTGTCTACCCTAGAATACATGAAGTCCCTAAAAAACTGATTTTGCACTATGAAGGTCACTAGATGCCTAACCAAGTTTTCCTGAGGATGGCCTAAGTCATCCAAACCTTTCCAGTGCCGAGTAGCTAGGATCTTGACACAAAATGGGGCTCAAAAATGGAATGTTTCTCCAAGGTTTTTATATAGTTGGGTTCCACGAGGTGTTCCCAGGTAAATCTAACCAGAAAGTGCTGGGAACAGCAAGGATAGTCTTGATCACTGACCCACATCAGAGGCAAAGCTGCAGGAATGCTAGTACCAAAGCCACTGCAGCAATTGGTAATATCTCCACATGTTAAACATATAACGAGAGGTTGAAATTCATCATAGGACAAGACCAACGATGCATTATCAAAAGGCTTGGGAGATCCGGGGGAGAACACAGATTTCACCCACTAAGAAAGATCCCTGGTAAATTCTAGATGCTGTGGAGTTTACCAATTTCAGGGCAAAGTACTGAGCTTTAGTTTAGTTAATTTAGCAACATCAGGTGTAGGTGCATAGTTGAGTGCTTCCAAGTTTGAAGGTTAGTATAACATTACCTGAACTTACGATAAACTATCTGGGGAACACAAAACCAGTCCTCACGGTCTGCTGTAACTTCAGCATATTCTCCTATGCATTATAAATTCATCCCCAAGATATTTTCATCATGAATCAGAGTACAAGTACTCCATGAATCAGAAAACTCCACCTCTCTCGCATATCTTTGCCTTGCTCATTGCCATTAGCACTAAAATATTTAACAGTAACCTTTAGAGTATCATGACTGACATTTGTACCTCACCACTATTGTTTCAGTTCTTTAAAGATTGAGACAGGTACATGTGCAATGATGGGGTTGCCCATTGTATTCTCACAGTTTGTTTTAAACACTGCAATTGGAGAGTCAACTTTCCTTTCAAAATGAAGATTATTGTCAAAGGAAACTCTGGCTCTGACACCTGTCCTATCCTGTAAAGGAAGCATTCTCCTTATTTAGGAGCACTGGTCTGATGTGTATTCAGAGGAAGAAAAGTGATTAGAAAACAATCTTAATCTAATGAATGTACTAACAGTTTTCAGTGAGAAATGCATGGTCCAATCTTTCTCAGGCATGTATGAAATTATATACTTAATGGAAATAAAATAAATCAACAATAAGGTTAAAAATTACTTTAAGTCTCCTCTTTTAGACATAGAAATTACTTTTTATATCACTACCATTCCATTTGTCTCTCAAATTTCCGTTCTGAAGAGGTTGTCGTTGTAGCACTAGACATGGAAAAAAAGATGTTTGCATCTTGGTAGGATCGGTCAAATACGTGAATATTAAATGAGCATAAGATGCCTTTTGAACTCCTTCCCTGCTGCGCCGTGCTCTGTGAGTCAGTAGCTGGACTATGTTGAATGGAAGAGGGCTGCTGATTATCATTCCAAAGGGATGTTTTGGGCTTCTGTCAAACTATTTTCACAATACAGGTGAATTTACATTTCTGATCAGGAACCTATTTTAAAGGGATTTAAAAAAATTTTTCGCTGGGTTTTTTTCCATACAAAATAAAAAATGATTATTTCCTGAAGAGTAAATTCAGATTGGAGAGTGGGCTGCAATCATAATTTTTAATTCCCAGAATCTCAGAAATATGAATTCATTTTACTGCTTTTCCGCCTTACACTAATGCACTATTTGACTTTAACCCTAATTTAACTTGATTTTCTTTCAAGTTTTACTGGCTCTGGATAGATTTACTGTTCATTATATTTATGTCTTTCATGAGGGGGCAGCAGAGAAAGAATCAGAAGATTAAATTAATTTTTTGTTTCTATTTTTATAACTCAGCATTAGAACCTGAACTAGTCACTAGATGTCATTCTAACACACCAAATAATTTCCTTGAAATTAGGCAGTGTTCTACCACGAGTGCTACCTGTCCCTTGAATTTCCATTTAAAGGTGAATGCTTACTTTATTGCCATTCCTATTCATTACAGCTGCAACTAATTAATTGTTTCAATGTTCTGACCACAAAAAAAAACCTAAGAAATTGTTGGAGCTAAATGATTAATATCATCAGCAATTCTTGCATTACATTGAATTTGTCTTCTGAGTCTTATTAAATAATCAGCCACTGCTGAGTTCAAAAAATTTCAAAGATTTCATTAATTCTAGTATGTTTGAATGTTGTCTAAAATTCGTACTCAAAACGTATTATTCATTTTCATTTCATTATATCAGCTGACCCAGGAAAGAGTATGCAGCTTTGCATACCAATATTATGCAGCTTTGGTGACCTTTTTGCTGTCTGAGTAGTCAAGGAAACAACGTTCTTACACAATACTTTTCGGTGAAAGCTATAATCAATCTCTTTTCCAAATATGCCTGTCTGAGGACTTAAAAATAGTTTGTGCCATCATTCTGCAGTAGAGGAACACTGGCCACTGCCAAGGGGATAATAGCCAGGCATTCTGGAGTTTTAACTCACTGTCTTCCACTGCTTCCTTTTGTCTTTTGATCCCTCTGCTTGTTGGCATTTTGATGTGAGTGTGATGGCTAAAACATGAACCTTACTGAAGGAGCTCAGTGTGTATCCAGATCCAGGACTGAAGAGAATGAAGATAGGAACAAGGTCAGCCTGTTGTTCTAATATTTTGCCTTTATTTTCTGATGTTTTTGCTCTTCCTTTCAATCCTCCTTCACTTCCCTTTGATGTCCCAGTGGTACAAGATTGCTATTTTCCAGCTAGATCAATTCTGAATGTCGATTCAATGTTGAAACATTACTATAAGACCCTGCATGTGTCTGGATACTCTGGTTTACAGATCAGGAGCTGATGTATTTGCTAAAGAAATTTCCAAATTTCCACCTTTGGTTGTTCAATGCCCTTTACTGAAGATTACCCGTTACTCCCCCATCTAGTAAAAGGAAATGTGTGAATTCCCAGCTCCTGATGCCCAAAGTAATTTACTTGAAATCAACTAATCAATGAAAGAAGTTTCTATAAACCCAGCTGGTTTTGATTGAGGCAACCTAGGCTGGGCTCCAAGAAGCTTTTCAGTAGAGAGGTGGGGAGTAGCACAGGGAAGCAAAGAACAGCTGAGGGTAGTAAAGGCGCCATCTGATATGAATGAAGAAGGGAACATCCACCCACAGAAAATGTGGAGTTCAAAAAAATACTTTTAGAGGAAACTTTAATATAAAAAATATTTGTAGAATTCAATTCAATTTAGAGAAATCCAGCTTGCTACATGCACCAAAAGTGAATTAGACGCAATAAGAAATTCACACATTGAGGGCTTGTTGCTCTCTTCATATTTTTTTCATGGTCAATCTTATGACAGATTAAATCTTCCTTCCAATAATTTGTGGACTACTGTAGCAAAAAAGAGTGTCAAAAATGTTAAAATATGAGTAGAGTCTTATGAAAAATTGTGCCTATGCAACTAACTCGTAAGGTATTATGTTGCATTTTGATCTATGAGTGAACATAATTTTTACCTATTGAAGACCAAAGCAATTAATTTAAAAATATATAATAAATAATATGTAATAAAGGCAAAGAAGGTTATGCTTCATCAAGTTTTATTTAGTTTATTATTAAGTTTTAGTAAGCTTATATGGAACCTTTGAATCAGTACAATTTTTTAATTGGCAATTTAGGTAGATCTGCATATACATGCAGGCACGTTTTATAGTGCACTGCAAACCTACAGCGTGACATCTGATGATTTACAGCCAACTAGAAGGTCCATTAAATTAGTTTGCTGCGGAACAATGCCTACACTGAAAGTTACTTATCATTTTCCTTAGTGGAAATCTTGTCAGCAAACTAAAAGCTTTGTAATTCTATCCAGTTCCCAATTTGTGGAACAAATCCTTTCCCATGGGAATCACATCGTGGAAAAGGTGTTGTTGATACAAGATTAAGAAGAGGGAAGGGGCCAGTACTTTTGCAGTAAGGAAAGGCGAACTCGTAGTCTAATCATATTTTATGTGAAAACTAAAGACTTGCAGTTTAATCATTATACTTACAATAGTAATTAATACAAATTTACCTTTTAACTAGTAGATATCACTGGTAGATTTGTCTCAAACCGGAGAGGTGCAATGAATTCATGCGTGCACCTAATTCTTCATTTCAATGACTTCTGTTTAAAATGTTGTTGGACACAGAGTTCTCCCAGACTACCTGCACGGTGTTAGAAGCTGATTCTAGTGATTGAAAAAGGGAGTATGATGTTTCCTTTTATCTCCCCTTCTGTGGATTTCCTCTGGTGGATGTGGGGTAAGCGCTGCAGTTTCTGAAACAGCATGACAGTAATATATAATCCTGCTGCACCTCTGGAAGATTTATTCTTAATTTTTCCTTCTTGATGTGGGACTCAGCTGTTCTGAAAGAAGGTGTCCCCATACCTTCTGGAAAAGCTCTTTGAGCAGGTCAAAGGGGGAGCCAGGGTTGATCTTAAAACCCACATTATAATTTTTGTTGCATATGCTAGAAAACAGACTGGCCAGGAATAGACCATGCCCAGTTCTGCATGAAATTGTCTTAGCTGATCCACTGAAATACTTAAGGTTGTAACTGGAAGAGTTACAGAAATGGGATCCAGTTACATAAAAGTATTTCTTGTGCTGTTTGAAAGGAAGACAGAAGAACAGAAAGCCTGAATGCAAGAACTGCAAAGAAGTAAAATGAGTCCTTCAGATGCAGTGAAACGCTTTTGTCACCCAGCCTTTCAGTGGGGAAGCACAGAGCCTTTGTCCTAACCTGAATGGCTCATCGAAATGCAGTTTGAAGTCATCCTACCTGCCTTAAATCACTCTTTAAAGTAATAGCTTCTCTTTTATATACCTTTCATAATCTGGCTGAAAAAAAATCCTGGGATTAAATTATCCTCCTAGCAGCAGTTATCAGAAGCTAAACAGGAATAAAAGAGATGGATTGCATATTTTTACAATGAAAGATTGCAGAATTGTTGCATAGTTTTACATTTTTATTTTTCTCCCTTTGTCAATTTAATGTTGGCAGCAAAATCATTAGGCCCTGGACATTTCAATCTCAGCAATTTATAGAATGTATGTCAGAAATATTGCATGTTGAATTTAAAAACCCGTCACTATGGAGACAATAATCATTTCAAGAAATAATCATGACAGATTGTCAGAAAAAAAAGCTTCATTCTTTTGTGGAAGAGGAACTCTGTTAGCGTAATTCAGGGCTTGATCTAATAACTGTAGAAGCCTACAAAATGCATTTTTCTTTCCACCTACACATAGTCAAAACTAAGGCCATAAATGAAATTCTGACATACACATGAGATCCTTCGCAATGTTCAGATTTCTCTGGTTTGAGCATCCCTGTTACAGAGATGCTTGTGATTCAGCTGTACCCACACAGGTGTGTTGGGAAGATGCAATATTTACAGAAAAATACAGGTTTTTCACCCATTTTGCTCTTCTAACTCTTGAAGATCTACAAGCAGCTACACCTCGCACTGTGCAATGTGCAAAGGCAACGGCATTATTTCACTGGCCAGCTGACACAAGTCTGGGGTTTAGTCCAAAACGACCTGGTCTGAGCTGTAGACAGAAGTAGCATTTCTCTCCACTCCTGGCAGACATAGCCATGTCACCAGAGTCCTCATACTGAGAACAGAAATTCAGGTCTTTATCACAGGCAAGAGTTTCCCATTTTGTCAATGCTAGTCAGATAAAGTGAAGCTTTTGTTTTTGTGAAAAATGGTTTAAAGACTTGGGTCAGGGCCTGAGAGAGACTGTAGAGTATAAATCAGTTTTCACTGGTTTATTTTACATAAAGTGTGTGTGAACACATTTGTGTGAAAGATTTGGGACTTTTCATCCTCCTCCTGCGCAAGTGAGACCCAGTTAAGTCTCTTGAGCTACGTGTGTCATTGCCAAAATTGTTGTTGCTTATACTTAATGAGCACCTGAAAAGATGCCTGGTTTTAATAACTCTCCACGGAGTACCCTGTGCTGTTCTTAAATCACCTTCAGCCCTGTTGCCAATGATCATTATACAATTGTTGCAACGCGGGGGACTGGGGTTCACTTGAGTATCACAAATCTGAACTAGAATAAGAGTATGTCTTCATTTTATTGACTCACAGTGTTAAATATACCCTGATTAAACGTGAGGAAATTGAAAAAAATGCCATCTAAGAGGAAATTGCAAGATGGCACAAAATAGCAAGGACAGGGAGGAAGTTTGACTCATATTTTGGCTTTACCATGAAGTTGCTAGCTTCCATTAAATTATCACCTGGACAGCCTCTACAGGCAAGTATCATACATTTCGCTTTTTGTGTATGTAAAAATGATCCCTGTCACAACAAAGAGATAGAAAGAACCTTCACAGTGCAGCTACTTTCCTTTGCAAAGCACTTGTCTTCTATTGTCCTAGAAATTTGGGTGAGAAACTGGCTTGAGCACTGGCAGAAGGAAAAGGAGGGAAGCAATTTGCCCCGTGGTAACCTTCAGCCATTTAAAGCCTTGAACTGCTATAATTTGGCACTAAATTGGCTCAGGCAACAGTCAGTCCTGTTTGTGTTCAAAGCTCAACTTCCCACTGCTCCAGCTGGGGGAAAATGTTTGCTCCCTGTCACCAGGTTGTGTTTGGTGGCTGGGCAGGCTGAAGGCAAAGCCCTGCGTGCACACGGGCTGACTTGCAGCATCTCCTTCCAGACAGGACAGGCCACCAACACCGCAGCTGCAGCACACTGCTTCAGCTTGGTGGTGTCCACAGAGCACCAAATTGTCCAAGTATGCAACCCCAAAGTGCTTTCAACACAGCTCTTGGATTTTGCGCTTAAATTGCCTCTGGGTGCCTACGCAGCCAGCTACAGCCAAAAGGCTCCTCAGTGCTTTTGGCAGGGAGGCGTTTTTTTCCAGCTAAGAGCAGTACCTGACAAAACTGAGGACAGGCTTGGTGTGTCCAAAAAGTTATACCTGGTGCGTTAAGAAAATATCCATAAAGGAAGTCTCAACTCTCTCCCCGCATCTTGTGGTGTCTTCACACATTCAGGCTGAAAGACTGGCCAAAGAACCGAGCCCGCAGCACCTGAGTGCAAAAGCAGGGCTTTAGGCACTGAGCCATCTGCCTTCTGTTTTACTGAGAGTGGTAAAAAAAGTGAAAATATACATTTATTCTGCAAAAACTGATTTAAATTTTTAAAAATCCAGAAAGCTGAAAGCTGAAGTCTTCGGTTCATGGGTCTGTGACTCAAAATTAATTGCTAAATCTGCTATGCAATAAGATCAGTTAATTAAGGCTCTCTGGTTCCTTGCATACTAGAGGACACGATCATCTGATTTTGCTGTTTATATATTGCAATGTACTGAAAATAGAAAATAAAGGTTACACATGACAAAGTATTGATTAATTGTCTCCAAAAAAACAAAAAGACAAAACAGCATTAAACAATTATACAAATCTTTAAAAGACAAACTCATGGAAACAACATTTCCTTCTGTTACAGTTTCGTTTGGAACAGCAGGCTGTGCTCCTGAATTAATTTTACAGCTGAGACACAGCTAATCCACAAATAAGCTTGTTACAGTTGGTGGGCATAACAAAAGAAATGCTTGCCAATAGGCACACATGACATCTGGAGCTTGAAGGCAAATTTAAGGGGAAAAGTATTTTTGGTAATATATTAAAACTTCAGGAGCATGACCTCAGAGAAAAATGTATCCACGAATATCCATACCTGCTATAGATTCTCACAAGGAGCACATGCTCACGGGACACCTGCAAATATGAGAAAAGCTATTTTTAGTATTCCCACTGCTATAAAATTATGTATAAAAAAGTGTAAACTCACACTTCTCTTATTCTTTAAATTAATTCCTTCTACAGAGAGGACTAAAATATTTGACTAATTTTAATTTTAATATGCTATTACAGAAACCTGTTTTCAATATATTGAATATTGAAGCACTGAAGTATTTCTATTTGAACAGGATTGTGAGTAGTACAGGTGAGGTCTTAGCCCTTTTGGAGCCATTTGCCTATCTCCTATGATTTTTAAGGAGACCAGAACATTATTATGAATATTCGGGTACATGTAAAACTTAAAGCTGATAATTGTAAAAGGAATTTACTCTGGAACGCCTACCAGTATTTAGTTTTCAAGAAATTTGTAAATTTCCGGAGCTTCACATGTGAAAAAGAAAAAGTAGGTTTCATTCACATCATCTCCCTGTCTGATAGAACTGATGCAAGCCAGGAGAGTAACCTCATATCACATGTGTTGGCACTTAGTACGCACAGGCAATGTCAGATTTTTTAAAAATCCATGGGCCAACCTAGAGCCCTGTCCTTAGATGAGGAAGAAATGAGTGGCTAGTGGGAAGGCAAACTACGTCTGTCACCTATCTCCTGTATGAAATGCTCTCCTAATTAAAATGACATTCAGGCAAACACTTGATTTAGGTAATTTAGGTAATGACCTTAATAGAATGATTCTCATGCTTAAACATCATATGAATAATGAAGTGCTTTAAGATGTAAATCTGTCACTTAGGCAAAGACATATAACGGGCCTTTAAAACACCAGTTGTTTGTGTTTTCTCAAGCAAAAGAGATTTCTGTGTTGGCCAAACTACAGAGGGTTACACACTGGTAGAAAATATTCATTCTCAGTACATACAACTAAATTCAATGGCTAATTATAGTCCCATTAAGACTGTGTGTTCCACATTGTTTGAGGAAAAATATCAAAGGATACCAGTAACGTGAAATTTAATGACAAGAAGGAAATTTCTCGTTTATATGGGAATGCATTGCTAATAAGTGCTTTAATGTGAATAAATTGATGCTTTAATGGCAATTAATTTCAGTGTGCGTTGTTAAAACTCAACTGCACGTAAAGGAGCGACTATAACTTAAAATGTACTGGCCCTTGCCCAGTGGTCTGGAAAACGCACTGCGTAGTCAAAATCATGAGACAGCTGTGCAAAATATTTTGTTATCATATCAAGTGTTGAACTGCGTGATTGCTATTAAAACCAGTGTAGGTGGCAAGGCTTGATATCATTTTTGTATTGCTTTGTCATTGCTATCCCTACAACCCACAGAAATTTCTAGTAGGCTAAAATTTTAAAAATCCAGCCCTGAATACTTCATGGAGAAGTTTGCATTAGATTTGCAGATGCTCTGCCAATAGCATTTATGCAAGAAAATATTGTTAATGATGTTAACACATTTGGTCTTGGCTTAAGATATTGGCAAGTTCAATTTCAACATATTTGACTGCTTGTTGCTTTTACGGGTTTCCAATAGAGGTGATCCAGCTTCTGTTTTAGCTTCTTGAGCAGCACTGGAGTACTGTAACAGCCAGCCAAGTCTCTGATGTCTCCAAGAGTAGGGTTTCTTCGTCAAGAGCATGTTAAAAGAGGA
The DNA here is from genome assembly GCA_013398015.1 of Oreocharis arfaki. NCBI lineage: Eukaryota > Metazoa > Chordata > Aves > Passeriformes > Paramythiidae > Oreocharis > Oreocharis arfaki. The sequence goes on along the minus strand of VZRR01004025.1, from coordinate 123,594 downwards.
GCTATAAAAAGAAGGTGTGCCAGCTCTGGAACTTCATGATGCAAAACCTGCTGTGAGAGCTTTGAAAAAAAAACCTCATATTTTCTTGTTCTGATTTCAGGTTTGGATGTAATACGGTGGTTTAGGGTGTCAGTATTTTCTCAGGAGAACATTAATCGTTCTCTGGGGCTGCATTAATTTGCTTGCAACAACCACGAAGCAAGAGGGTGATAATTTTGGACAAACATATGCCATTGGGACAGCTCTTCATCATGTTCTGTCTTTTGACATTTGCTAATCTTTTCCTAATGCAGGAAGCGCACACATATAAAACGCCCTGAATTAATGGTGGGATTGGAGGTTGGTGAAGGGAGCAGCAATTGCATTCTGTGTGGCCAAGCTGAGGTGAATCCATGCTGGTAACATGCAAGCAAGCACTGGGCTGCTTCAGAAGAGCTGATTTATCAAAGCTGATGGAAAGTTTTCTTCCACATTTATGATGGTCACATATTCAAACAATAATGTGCATGACTGTACATTAGTACCAAAGCAGGTTGGCACCCTGTATGGTGTTTAACTCCCAAAGTAAGAGAGGCTTTGTGGAAAAAGAAATTTTTTGACCAGAGAAACGCTCTCACCCTTTGTGTGCAGCTCTTCTTTTCATCCTGAAGCGGTTTCTGGGTTTAAAGTAGTTCTTTCCTCTGTTCTATCACAGATGAGAAGAACAAGATCGTGATTCTCATTGTGAACACTCTGAGCTGCCTGCTCAGTATCAAGATGAAGAGCTCATCTGCACAATAGAAGCAGGCTTTTCAACCTCTAGTTAGAGACAAGTTCCCAGCATGGAAGCAGCCAAAATCATGCTCTTGGGGAGATTTTTAAGATAGACTTTGTCAGTTGATTCACAGATCAAGCCTTCAGCTGTGAGAAAACACAGTGCAGTGCAGTCCAGAGCGGATCTGTGCAGTCAGTAACTGCAAGGTACTCTTGCTGTGGTTAGATCTTCCAGCAATCACATAACTAGTCCCTGAGCCATGCCCCAGCAGACCATGAAGGATTAATATGAATTCTTCATTTTAAAAGCTAGGATAGAAGGCATTTAAATATCTCTAATGGCCCACATGTACCATAAACCGGGGTGAACTCAGTCTGTATGGCAGCAATTATTCAGTGCAACGAAGCCGAAGAACAGTTTAGGATCTGTGTCTGGAGGCTCACATATTTCATTTTAAAAGCATATTAACAGCATTCTAGCTATTTGTTCAATAGGAGGGGTCTATCAAAAGCTAGCTAATTTATAAAGACCAAATAGAAAACCAAAAAGTTGTAACATAGTCAAAATTGTGTCAGTTTCTTTAAAGCTTATAATCACATTTTCTCCTTAGTGTATCACTTATACTACCTTTTTTTGAAAGACCTCACACCTAGCTTTATTGGGTTGGAAAAATCAGCACTGTTTTAAAAGAAAAAAGATAAAAGATAAATTGCAGTATTTGATGCATCATACCAGCAGTTTTGGTTTAGACTTTATTTCTGCAGAAATACTCCTTTTCAAGCAGGAGGTGCCATTGATAAACATCTCACTAAGTCCCTGCTACAAATTTTTTTTTTAAAAAAAAACCCTTTCTGATGTTGTCTGAAATCTGCTTCAAGGTGTTTGAATCAAGGCACATACAGTAGTTTAAAAACAGCATTTTACAAACTTTAGAATTTTTCTGAGACATCTAGACAATTCAATTATTTTGACAATGGAAAACCTGGATGTGAGAAGAAAAATACTGATCTCTAGATGATTTTTTTTTTGTATTTTCATGCACTGAACTAGAACAACCTTCTCTGCTCAGTGCAACAGAAGCCTCTATGCTACTGGTAAGTAAAAATTGAATTTCTGGTTAACTTATCAAACCGTGCCATTGATGAAAACTCAAAGTAACAAATATATATAAATATATATATATATAAAAATTATCATCTCTGTTCATAATCTACAGAGGACAACTGTAAAGGACAACTCTTACAGAGTACATGTAGTATCTAAATCCTTCATCATAAAAAAAGTTGGCTTATCTAAATTCATTGAAACATTTTGATTCTTGTTCCTCCAGTTTCTTTTGCTGCACACAGTAGAATGATTTTGCTATTCTCATTCACTGATGATCTCTTTTTCAGAGGTCAGGAGTGCTGCCTCTTTTTGCTATCTTAACAGCCCTAAATTGTGATGCCTTCAGAACTATTTCTGTTAATTTTTCAAACATACCAAAAAAACCCGAGAAGTTTCCCTATCAGCACCTAGCTAATGAAAAATCTCATTCATAGAGCATTAGCCAGGTAACTGGCAGAGGACATGGACATGCACCCTACAAGTTCTCAGTGTTAAACAGAAGATTGAAGCAGTCTATTGAAACAGTTGGTTTGTGTCACCAGAAGAAGCATTAAAACTACCTGGTCATCTGAGGCACACAAGTGCAGCAGAATGCCTCAAATTACCACTCAGGAGAGTGAAAAAAGATTTGGAGAATGGGTAAAACCTTGGGAGAAAAGCACTGGATGCAGAATCATACACTGTAACACTTTCTTAGATTAGTAGACCCTCTGGTGGTTAGTAGTTAATTCCACAAAAAGATGTTTTAAGATATAAAAAAGCATAAATTAATATGAAATAATACATAATAATCATAAAATAGTAGATGCCTCCTCCTTCTTGTGGCTGGCATCTTCTCCCAGCAACTCTCAGTTCGCATAAGCAGCTTCAGTCTCAGGGACATCTCTGTCTTTCCTTGCTTTCTAAGCGAACTGTTTGAGCTGCTGCTTGTAAAGAGCGGGAAACATTGCTAGAGGTCACAGAGTTCCTCCCCTGAGGAAGTCGAGTGCTTCTGTTTCTCTTGCACAGTTTTCTCAGGAGAGTCCTCTACCCAGGCAAGCTGTTTCCTCAATGTATGAAGTGCCAAGCTACACCAGACTCAGCTCCAGGGGGCGGAAGTCTACAGGAACTCAGGAAACTTTCTCCCTCATAAAGAAGTGTTTAGGCTTCCAGCATTGTTCACTACAGGAAATTCTTTCAGATTTTCAGAGCGCAGAGCAGACATGAACTTTTCTGCTTGTCCCTATTACAATTAAAATCCATCACAGTAACCAGACCCTCTATTTATAGTAATAAAGTTCAACAGCATGCAAAGACTGGGGAGAGGAAACAGAATGAAGGCTTTGTTCATCTGTTGCAGCAAGAGTGGATTTTGACATTTTTCTTTGAAGAAATCCATAGACCAAATTTCAAATGATGATGGTAAGTACATAAATAGTGCTTTTCTGAGTCAAAACTAAGTAGCACATTCTTTTCAGTAAAGTAATTGTAGGATTATTAATGTCTCCAAAACTATAGATTTAAAGACAGAATTCTGTTTGTTATTCATTATGTTAATCCTTCAGTTTTCTTTATTGACGTTCATATTCTGACTCTTATTCCTTTTCATATTATTTGGGAGTCCACTGTAGGAGGAAAAAGTCAATCCATTAAAGTCATTTGCATATCAGTATAGTTGACTGAGCACAGGACTCGAACACTGAATTTTAAACTGGAGGAAAATAAAATATACCAGCAGGTACTGAGCTAAACCCAAGTTTAGCTTTGGCCACCACTGAGAAATATTTATAATGAACAAATGTATGATTATTTGCCTGCAAGGAATTTTATTTCCAACTACTTGGAGTGTGGCAAGTATTCTTGAGCAAGAGATTATTTTCATTTCCGAGCCTCGTATTTTGTTTTGTTTAGGACTATTACAAAGTTTATTATTTAATTTTGTGTCTCATCACCAATTAAAAGTAAACTCTGTAGAAGCACTAGGTACAAGAAAAGATGTAGGATCCATGTTTCACTTTTTGTTCAACCGCAGTATCACTGCCTATGTAGACACCCTCCAGGGGGATCATTCTAGGGCTTCCTTGTTTTAAATTAACTTATGGTTGTGCATCATGTTAGTTTAATTAATTTAAGTGCCAGTAAGTCAAAAAGCTGTAACGGGTAATTATGCAATTACACATAATTACTTCACTGAGATGAGTTATAATGTGAACATTCTTATTAAGCTTGAAAGCCAGGAGGAAAACTGTGTATACAAGCACTGTTCTCCTAATAGCCAGCCATAAGTTGTCTCCACATTAGTTTTTGATTCACGAAAGAATTGCAGCCCTACAAAGAGACAGAGACAAGAAAAAGAGTGTTTGTTTCATGATCCAATGTCCTGAAAAGCTCAGTAGAATTTGTAAAGAGTTATGGTAGTAATTTCAGTCTGTTAGAGTAGGCATTCAGCTCTGGAGGACCAAGAACTGCACTTCTTGGATAAGAGGATATGTACAAGGATCTTTTCCCCATTCATTTTTTCCTACTGTGACATGAAAGTTGGAAAAAAAAAATTATTTCTCTGGTACTTTTCCTAGAAGGTGGTCATTCTTGAGCTAGACAGAGTCAAAATGAGAAGAGCAAAAATAATCTCCATTTTTTGCGCCTCTTTTGTCGAAAGAATGAAAAGTGTGAGGAGTTTATTCCACCTTCTGGAAATTCAATTAAGGCTATCAGTTATTCAGTCAAATCCTGCTGAATTCAAGTATTTTTTATGTGTATAAGAGTTTCAGGACTGGCAGAATTTTTCTTCTTGTCCCAGAAACCACTGGGACTAATGAGAAAAAGTGAAAATCTCAGCAGGTTGAGAAAATGCACTGCATAAAACTCTATGGAACTGCTGATATGAAGGAGTCCTGAAAATGTTTAGTGGTTTTGTCATTTTAATAAGAAACTTTGGGTTGTCCTTCCTAAATAAGTCCAGCAGTTCATTCAGGAAAACCAAAACCTGCATAGGAGACACATAACCTGATTTTGCAAGCAAGTTAATTCTTTGAAATATGAGTTTACCACAGAAGCTCACTTTATTGGGTAACGGGTTTAAAACAAACCAAAGGAAATTATTTTTTCCTGTAGGATTCCCTACTACAACATGTTGCTTCTGCTGATGCAGTGTCCCAGAAGGACTGGACAAATTAAAACAAATATATATAAAGAGCTCTTAACCAGAGCTTAAACCAGATGAAAGTCTTATATATAACAGATACAAATCTGTTATAATCCTCTGTCTTAGGAAGTGTCTTAGAGACAGAAATGGAAAGAGACAGGAAAAGCAAAAGTATGAGTATATGTATGCATATGTATGCATATGTGTGTGTACATACATCTATAGACATACAGATACAGATTATATAGATATAGAGATATAGATATAGATATAGATATAGATATAGATTAGATATAGATGTAGATAGAACCTCTTTCGGTGCTGAGCCTCTTTGTCACAGTGAGTAATTTTCTTCCTTATGTCCAGCAGGAATTACCCTCATTCCTTGCTGCAATGTGTGCTCATTGGTCCTTGTCCTTTCGTTGCATACTTCCAAGTAGAGCCTGTCTTCACTATGATCCCTCCTTGGATCAATGATGGCTGCCCTATTTAAACTTCTTTTTTCTAGGATGGATACGGAGATAGAAGATCACATCTTGAGATTATAGACCTTGCCTGGAGTTAGCAGTTTAGGCTGACCACCAGGGTGTCACAAGCACTGGCATTACAGCTTAGAGCTGGCTGATATCCTCCTGGTGCAGTCTGCAGGCAGAGCAGATTTACACCAGCCTGCATCCTCTCAGGTCAGCAAAGCTGTAAGGATGCTACTGAGTTTCTCCCAAGTATTTAATCTGGTGGCACTCACTAGAACAGAGCACAGTAATAACTAGCTTTATCTGCTGAGCAGCATTAGCAGGGAGTTAGAGTCGAAGCTGCTGGAACTGAGCCCAGACACTCAACTCCAGTAGCACAGCTTCAGTTTAAAAGGATCTACCATGAATCTTCGTAATGCCAGAGAGAACAAAGAATCCATTACTATTATGGATCTGTATTCCTGTAGCAGTTGGATCCCCCCCTATCTCGGGTGATGACCAAGCAAGTACAGAACAAAACGTTCATCCCTTGTCAAACACCTTGCAAGTACTGTATAGTCTACAAGATATTGCTGTAACTGAGAACAAAACATAAGATATCAAATTCCTTGAAGAGAAAGGTCAACACATTATAAGATATTGAAACAGATGTGCCGAGAGTACCTTGACAACATTGCTAAACAAGTTATGATTACCAAGGAGACTAGTTAGGTTTTATTATTGCTTATGAGAAAGGTTATCGCTGCTGCAGGGCAAAGCTGAAAGCATCCCTCCTGACTTGTAATTGTTACTAACACAACAATTAAGCAGAATATGTAATTCATCACGTTTTACTTCATGACAGACTAATTAGATTCCATCTAATTTTAAAACTTCAGTAGCAACAAATTGTGTCTCTTGATTTTTTTCTGTCGTGTCTGATCATATCTCTGCTGGATGATTTTCTTGGTACTATCAGAGGTGTTAGGTATGATTCTGGTCACACATTTTATTTCCAATTACCTAGCTCAGTGGAAATACTTCCCTACTGTGCTCTGGTATGTTTCTGGCACTTGAGACTTGCTAGTTTTCTAAAACTTTTGTACTATGCAAGGTGGAATACTAGACCGTTGCATTTCGTAGCTAACATTTTCCATGAAGCTGTGGAAGAGAACATGCACTGGTGTGGAAAAACACCCACTATTTTTTCTGATCTGAATTTTATGTAGTAAAATGAAGTAAGGCAGCACAGTTTCTCCACCTGTGCTCTTTCTGTATCAGTCACTATGTACTTGATGAATGTGCCAGGAAGTTCACTGCCTAAGATAGCACAGCATCTCTCAGAGGAAAAGCTTACAAGATGTTCTGTTGGTCAAGTACAGGCCAGGAGGAGCTCTGTGTAACTACAGCAGCAACACTGGGGCATTCTGACAGGATTAACTTGGTTTGCCTGAAGTGTGCTTTTGAACAGATTAACACTTTTGGTTGGCAGCAAAGCACTATTGGGTCATTCTGTCACCTTTAGCTGAAACAAAGACTGCAGTTTTGTCTCTGCAAGTTAAAAGAGAACATCTCAGCCTATCATCTCTGCCAGCTTCCACTTGATTGATGGTGGGATAGACTCTGTGTTTCAGGATGAGTGAAGGCGTAGGAAGTCATTACATGCATGGGTGCTTGCTCTAGGAGTTTGGTTAGAGGCTTAGTCACAGTGTGTTAATTCTGGCAGGCATGATTATTAACACCAACAAGTCCTAAGAACTGGCTTCCTAGTATAATACAGTGACAAAACCATGAAGCAGCTGTGTCACACATAGTGGTTGCACACAGATCTAAAATACCTCATCCACTCTTTAACTGCAGAGCAACAAAATCAGCATCGCACAAAACGTACGTCACATCAAGGTCTGGAGCCAACAACGTCTCCATCCTGCGTACCTTCTCCCACTCACCTTTTCCCTTCTACTCCCTGGTGTTCTGAATCAGTAAATAATTTCACTATGAAAATGCTGGTGTTGCCTTTTACATACAATTATAGGCCTTGCAAATTAGCATACCTATCAAAGATTCCCCAACAAGAGGCTCAAGTGAACCCCCTGTCTCGAGGAACCTTCCCCCTGGATGGGCCTGTCTTAGTTTACAGAATGTGTTCTAGAGAGGACCTTGGTGTCTGGGGCTTTCTGACCCCTGACTGTGAGGCTTCCAGGATGTTTGATCTACTGGCTTAACAAAACAGTAGGTCTCAGCTGGGCTATCCAACTTAAGGAATTATAAGTACGTAGGCTAAAAGCATTAAGAATACATAAAAGAGTATACAAAAGGGGTATAAAAGAAAAGGCAAAAAATCATCATGGCATCACTGGAATTAAAATCTTCTGACTTGATATTTCAAATGTACATGCATAGAGGCAATAGTGAACACAAGTCTAAGAGACAGAAAAGTATTTTCATCATGCTTTCAGGTATCTGAACACCCATATGCATTTTCTTTCTCAGAAATATATCTTTGCATACATGCAAAAAATCTTGTCTTTCCCAGTCCTAGGGTTTCTACATTATTTTCCTATTTATAGTATTTTTACTGCACAATTGCACCTGGGCTGGGCTCAGGGTTTCACTGCTCAGATTTCTTTGAGAAAACATCATTTGTAGAGTTGGCATGGGGGTTTCCATCCTCTTTCCATCTTCAGCAGAACAGCACGTGCAGTAGTCAGCTGGAGTTCACGGTTGGCTGCTCACACCTCAAGCTTCAGGCAGATGAACCAGGCCTGCAAAGATGCAATTTTCTCGTGTTCACTGCCCCAAATAGCAGTCAGGAGTGCCACTCTTAAATGGTGTTCTTCTCTTCCTGACGATGTTCTCTGCAAAAGTAGCTTCATTTGAACATAAAACTAGAAGGAAAGAAACACTTGGGAGACTAATACAACCACAGTTGCCTAAATATTCCCCAGGTAAAGTAGCCAGATTGGGCCAAATTTTTAGTAATTACTGAGAGATGCAGCCAGATATTTAAGGCAAAAGGACATTATGTATTTCTTCTGCTCTTCTGCTGAGACAGAGAGGGTGCTCACCATAATCATGGACTTCTTTCCTCCTGGAACAGATTTCAGTGCACCTTTCCCCACACCTTTACCAGAATTTCCTCCAGGTAGGAGCAGTAACATCTCAGTGAAACTTATCAGCATTCATTGCATCAGAACGTGTACTACAGGTTCTGCTACTAGTACTACAAGGGAAAATACCTTATTGCTCCACTTTTTGTGATGCATTGAATATCCAAGAACTGAGGTGTTGGATTCCTGTTTCGTGAAAGGACACCCCCACCCTGTTTCAGACACCAGCACCTCACTTTCATGCCAGCCATCCTTCCTCTCCCTGCTCGTTTCCTGCAGCCTAGAGAAGCCTCCAAGACCCTCAGAGAGACTGATGTTATAATAGTTGATGTCTCTGCCTCCGGAAGTAAATCTCAGACTTAAATCTTTATGAATTTGTTCATCAACTCAAAATGTGTTACTGTGTTTATAGAGTACAGGATGCTGGGAAAATCAGTCCTAATTGCTCCATTTTGCAAATATGAACAGTTTCTTTTATATTACTATGGAATCATATTCCAGAGCCTCTGTGAAGCCTTGTACTTGATTAGAGACTGATGTCTCCCAAGCAATTCCCCAGCAGGCTCTGTCCCAAAAAAATTTTGAATATGTTTGAGTAATTTCAAGCTTTAAAGAGAATTTGAAAAAGACCTTGTTTGTCTTCAGTGTAAATGGCAGGCAACACTGACAAGTGATGAAGGGACAGTGATGTTTCAACATAACTCTGAGAACTGAGTGCCCCTCGATATGATGCATAGCATGATAAATGTTATGGCAGTAAAATCAGAGTATGTCCCTTGCTCCCAGGCATATGCTGACATTAAGGAAAGAGGTCTGTTGTTTCAAAACAGGAATGTATCTATTCTGGGGCAAAAACTAGTAGCCCAGTCATCAAAGAATCATGGGAAAGACAGTCTGAGAAGTTGCTGCCATAAATCTAATAAGAAAAGGGAGGAAAGTTTGTGAGGAAATGGTAAAGACTGAAATCATTTGGTGCCTCTGGTCATGCACAGTTTAGCCACATAATGGAATAACCACATGTTAAAACTGAAAAGTGCCATTCATTAAAGCAAAAGTGAGTTTATGCAAGCTTGACTAATACTCCACATACATGCTCAAGGTTTTATTTCGTACCTGAGCTAACATGCAAAGTCTGTTATGCAGAACAGATACTGAGGAGTGGTTTAGTGGTTTTTTTTGTTTTGGTTTTTTTTGTTTTTTGTTTTTTTTTTTTAAATCTCTTAGGGAATCTGATGGGGAAAAAAAAGACAAAGGAAAAAACAGGAGGAAAATAAGCTTTCACACAAAACACCACCATCCTTTTCAATTTATTAGCCAAACCAGAAAAAATGCAGTTTGGAAAATTTTGCTGTGCCAAACTGGCCTTGCTCTGACCCCTCAGCCTCCTAAAAATTCTGAGGTTAAAGGGAGGGAAAGGAGAGTCAGTTGCACTTTTCTTGTCTTTTTCATCTTTCTACAGTTGAATAAAATCATTTATAGCCAAGCTTCCAGCTCTTGTTGGAATCTTCCAGCTCACTTGCAAGCAATCTGATTAGTTAGGAGAGATTCAGGAAAAGAGCTGCCTTTTTTCCTCAAAAGTGTTTCTGCTAAGTCACTCAATCTCACTGTAAAAGTTTCAGAACAGCTTAGTAAAATTTCTTTTGTCATAAAATAAACAGCCTTAAATCAACCTGAGCAACTCCTTTCCTCTTCAGCACTCAGATGTTTTGACTTTGTTAATCCATGGGCAGCACATATAAAAGAAAGTCTGCCTTGTCCCACAGAATTTACTCTCTCCTATATCCTTACACCAGGCACTGTAGTACTATGGTAGATCACACTATTCTTCTCACATTAGAAGTTCTGGATAGAAGCAGGACCCAGCCACCTACCTTTTAAAAATTGTCTAAAATTCACATGGGACATGCTAAAGGTGCTATAGGTGCTAAAGAATGCACCTATATTCAGTTTGGTAACTCCCTTGCCCGTGAAATGCTCAGTTTTACACCTGATTTTTAGAACTTTTAGAAGTATCTGTGTACTGTGTCTGCTTACTATGTTGCCAGTAGAGTCTGACTCCTAGAATTTCTCACTCCTGGAAAAGGGCAATGGGGCTTTAATATGAACTGATTATTCACTTCAGCTTGTACATCAGAAGTCTCAGACAAAGGTGTAGTGCAACAAACCAAATGGAGAAGAGATTTTCCGTGTTTCTTGGCAGTTACCACTGTTTCGCAGAATTCCAATTAGTTATTCTACAGTTGTATATTTCTTAAATCAAAGTACCTTATGGAATACTGTCAGCTTTGATTAACTTCAAGGTTTAAAGTCAGGCAGGTTACCAGCAAAAAAGTGCTTTCCAGACATCTTTCATACTTCACCTTCTTTCCTGCCAATGCACTTGGCAGAATAATGAACTACTGAGGCTGGGAACTTTCCAATTTTTTATTTCCAGGTAAACCAACCAATGAACTGCCTTGCACCTGAAGCCATTATAATTTTCTAGTCCCCAGCTCCAGGAAAAATGAGCAATTTTATTTCACTGAGAGGTACAGTTATTGGGAATGCATTCTGGAAGACCGACTTGAAGGGAGATTAATATCCCACTTGTACCACGTCTCATTTTCATCTCCAGTATGAATATCTGTTCTTGAATAAGCCATCTGCAGGCCTGTGCATTGGGTTTGCATGGCCAGGTTCTGGTAGTGAGGGGGGCTACAGGAGTGGATTCTGTGAGATACTGCCAGAAGCTTTCCCCTTTTCCAACGGTGCCAGTACCAGTTGGCACCAAAAACAACCCACTGGAAAAGGCCGAGCCCACCACGACGGTGGCAGTAGGTAGATGATGTCTCCTAGGAGACAGGAGAATTAAGAAGAGGGGGGACAAAACTGTGCGATTTCAGCTGGAGAGAAGAGTGAGAATATGTGAGAACAACAACTCTGCACACAGCAAGGTCAGTGCAGAAGAAGGGACAGGAGGTGTTCCAGGCACCGGAGCTGAGTTTCCCCTGCAGCCCATGGTGCAGCCCATGGTGAGGCAGCTGTGCCCCTGCAGCCCATGGAGGTCCACGGACATGCAGAGATCCACCTGCAGCCCATGGAGGACCAACCAAGGAGGCTGTGACCCCATGTGAAGCCCATGCTGGAACAGGCTCTTGGCAGGACCTGTGGACCCATGGAGAGAAGAGCCCAGGCTGGAGCAGTCTGTTCCTGAAATGCTGCACCCTGTGGAAGGTATCCACCCTGGATTCCTGTTTTGTGAAAGGATATCCCCACTCTGTTTCAGACACCAACACCTCACTTACCTGCCAGCCACCCTTCCTCTCCCTACTCATTTCCTGCAGCCTAGAGAAGCCTCCAAGACCCTCAGAGAGAGTCTTGGAGGAACTGCAGCCAGTGGGAGGGACTCACACTGTGGAAGTTCACAGAGAACTGTGTCCCATGGGAGGAATCTCACTCTGGAGCAGAAGAGTGTGAGGCATCCTCCCCCTCAGGAGGAAGGAGTGGCAGAGACAGCATGTGATGAACTGACTGCAACCCACATTCCCTGTCCCCCTGTGCTGCTGGAGGAGAGGTAGACAAATCGAGAGTGAAGGGGGGAGGGAAGGAGGGAGGGATGGTGGGAAAGCATTTTGAGATTTGGTTTTATTTCTTATTATCGTACTCTGATTTGATTGATAATAAATTAAGTCAATTTCCCCAAGATGAGTCTGTGTCCTGTGGCAGTAACTGCTGTCCTTTTCTCCACCCATGAGCCTTTCATTATATTTTCTCTCTCCCATCCAGCTGAGGAGGGGAGTGATAGAATGGCTTTGGTAGGCACCTGGCATCCAACCAGGGCTAACTTGCCTCATCCTCTTACATTGTAATGTCAAATATCAAGCTATGAGCTGTTTCAAACTACCTAACAGAAAGCTAAAGAGATAGAAACGATGTTTTCATGATGTCAAAAATATATTTAAAATAAAGTGATTGGATTTTTAAAAAACCACAACAGAAAACTCGTAAGAAATAGATCTTCATTTCAGGAGCAGTCCATTAAAACCATGTTATAAGGGATCATTGACCATAAGAAAAAAGCATAATTAGCCAAAAGCAATTAGGTCAAAACTCAGTTCAGACTGATTGTTATGCAAATGTCCTGGACTGGAGATTATATCCACGGCCACTGACCCTTTAGATACATTAATTGTTAGAGGATATGAAAGAATCTGTGTTTCTTTCTCAGGGGTGGGGGGGGAGAGGTACAAGTTTTACAGTAGAAATTAGTCAGTGGCATCTCGATTCAACTTTTAAAGTGGTATTTTAAAACTGTAATGCACATATTTTATAAAGATAATGAGGCAATTTGACTGGAGAAGAAGATCTCCTGCAGATGGCATGATACCAATTTACTTTTTTTTCAGAGTCCAGTGCAATCACAAACTCAGTGCAGGGCCAATAGCCTTCCCAGCACCTTGTCACCTGTAAATGCTTGTACAACCTCTATATACTCAAAAGGACAAAATACTCTGACAGGTCTTTCCATATTTGAAATACCTTCCCAGAACAACTAAAAATTCACCAATTCTCTGTGAAAGCTGTATTCTTCCATACAGTGATGGTAAGTTTTGGTGGCTGTCTTTTCTATATGTGTTGCCTGCTCTTAAGAATGCCCCTTTTGAGAATATCCTGGGAGACTCTGCCAAAAACTCTGCTAACTTAGGTCATGGTTCATCAGTCACATCTTTCTAGTTCACCAGGACAGACAGCTTGTCAGGAAATTAGACTATTTTATTATGCTGTGTTCTTAATAAACCCATTTTATTATCTTGCAAATCAAAATTAATAACTTGAGCAGAATCTTTGCAGTTATCAAAGTTCAGGGGGAAAAAAGAAGATATACAGTTATGGACCTTCTGCCTTTTAAAAATGTATAATGTTGATTCTTTTCCAGCCTTCCAAGACCTTCCCTGTCCTCCATTAAGTCTTCAGATAAGTGCTAGTGTTCCACAAACTACATTAGCTTCATCTTTAAATTCCCATATAAAATGCTTTTTAATATTGCTTTGCCAAGGAATTGTAGCACATCTCCATTAGGTAAATATACTTGAGTCTGCCCTTTAGTCTCTTGTGAACTCCTCTCGCTTCTGTAACTACTTAATTAGAATCCTATTGTCTTAAATTTTTGTGAAGATTGAAGCAAAGAAAAAAATTGAATCCTTTAACAATCTTTGCTTCCTCTCCAACCTGTTCTTTTATTTTTAATAAGGGCCAGAGCACACTGCAGTGGCAGAGGGATCCCACCAGCTTTCCCAAAGAGTGATGTATGCAAAAAATGGTTTTTCAGAGTGGCTGGGTTTCCGCTGCCCCACTTAGAATAAGAGCCCACCTGGTGTAAATACACTCCCACGCTGCAGAAATCATGGGAGAATGTTCATCCCTGCATCAGGCAAGCCATACTGCATGTGGAATTACCATAGTTCCTCTCTTCCATCAGGCTCATGGGTTGTGCTTGCTGAACACAGAAGAAAGTATCTCCAGAGTTCATTTATGCAACATTCCTTTGTAAAACTGCAAAAAAAAATCACAGGAAAAATTTTCTAACTTCTGAAAAACCTTAAAATTTTGAAAACTAGTTTTCTTCTCTTGGCAACAATATGCACGCAATTTTTTATGAAATTGTCTTTTCAGAAAATACTTATTGATTTGATTGCCAATTTCTTTTTCCCTTTCCACACTGTTAGTCTTTCTTCTCTCCTCCTCTAGGAAGAGGAAGGCAACAAATGGAAGGGTTGAACCTAGCTTTTGCAGCAGATCAGGAGGGCAGAGGGGTTTTGTCCTCAGCTAGGGCAGAGTCTGCTGTTCTTGCCAGGAAAAAATTCTTGTTGATCTCCTTGCAGATCTCACATATTCCTTCTTTTTACATGACAGCCCACCTAACAGAATGGAGGTTTTAAATCCTCCATCCATGCTGAAAAAAACCATTGTCTTCCCATCTCTAGCAAATCCTGAATAGTGAGTTGTATTTCCAAAAGTATTCTCTGGGTGAAAGCACGTTTTTCTTCCTTTTAAGACCAAGTAAATTGTGAGTCCATAACTAAAATGGTTTTCCTTTTTTCGGTCTTGTTGGAGTTTTTTGTGTCAGTGCAGTTTAGATCACTCAGCAACTCTGCATTTTGCATCACCTTTCTAAACAGCTGTCACCACCCTCATACATTGGAGCCTACACATCTTTTTAAAGTGAGGTGGTAATTTTGTTCACTATGGAAACATTTAAAAGATACACAATGTGACAACAAAAGGAAACAGCAGTTTTGTAACATGCACCATAATGAGTCTATCCTGTGGCAGGCAGTACAGTCTGTACGGTATGAACATCTTTCCTTTATTTCAATTTTGGTTTTAACTTTTCCAGCTGAATCCAGCAAACACTGATATCAGAAAGCTGGCACCACAGAATGTGCCACAGAATGTCACCAATCTGCCAGTGTGACGTGTGTTGCAAGAGCGAGACCATAGAGAGAATCATGGCATCAGTTAGGTTAGAAAATAACTTTAAGATCACTGAGTCCAGCTGTTATTTCAGCACTGCCAAGTCCACCACTAAACCATGTCCTCAAGTGCCACATCTGGATGTCTCTTAAATGCCTCCAGGGATGGTGACTCCACCAGTCCTTTGGGCAGACTGTTCCAGTGGATTGGACAGTGAATGAAAAGCACAGTACTTTTAAGCTGTGGATTTAGGCAGCATTTTAAAACAGTGTCATCATTTCTGTTGTACACCTCTGTACATCAAAGAGTACACTGACTGCAACCACAGCCCATAGAGAAGCTGTCTGTGCTCATGCATGTAGAACTGGAAAAATTGCTGGTAGAAAAAAAATATTGTTTTCCTCGAACAGCAGGTAATCAGCATTCAGCAACAGCCTTGTCTCAGCGTGAAGCCTGATAGGAAGCAGAGAAATAAGATAATTGAAAAGGAAAATGTTTCAGCACTCAGGACAACTTCTGCCAGTCTCTCTGAACTAAATCTCAACAGCTGACTGCCAGACAGTGTCTGCCAGTGTCTCTTTGTCAATGGAATAGGTTGGCCCTGACCCTCTTCAGAAATTGAGACACATCAAACAAAAGACAACAAGACTCATCCTCATTTCGTCTCACAGCTATTAATTTTACGGTGTGACTCCTCCAAATAACAGATGCGTAGCCAGAGCTGTGCTCAGATTCCAAGTGATGGGAGACCAATTTCCACCACCTTGACTCCTCTAATTACACTGACAAGCCTCCTGAAAATTCTGCTGTGGTTCTTCAACTGAAACAAAAATGCAGATGATTCTGAATAGCGTCTGTTGAGCTGAGAGGAATGAGAGGATTAATTAGTTGCAGTTCATAAAACAATAAGATGAAAATCCATGAGTAACTGCAAAGTGCAATTGGCAATAATGGTGCAATCACCACAGCGCAAGAAGGATGAGATTGGGCCCAGATATTTTACACCTGTAACAAAATACATCACTTGCATTGAGACCATGGACCAGGAAGAAGTCCAGACCACCAGCTGGCTCTTCCACTTTGCTGGCTTGGGCAGCTGCCCACTTCTCCTCGGGGCTGCCATGTGGCCAGAGCCACAGTTCTTCAGCAGAGGGATATCTCCTCTACATCTCCAGAGGTCCAATGGTCTCCATGGGTCTTACCAAAGGGCATCCCTCAGCTCACTGGTGGGGGGTTATGGATAACTTTGCTCTCAGGGTCTATGAGGTGCTCTGTGGAGGAGGGGTTGTGCAGCAGGTGGTGCAGTTTTGAGCCTTCCAGCCTCACCCTACACCCTGGCCCCAGCTGTGGTACAGGCTGTTGGTCTCTGGATGGTGGGGCAGCCACATGGCAGCCCCTGCCACCCTCCCAGGCACTCTCGGCTACAGAGGACATTTTTACAGGTAAGTAGAAAAAGAAAATACGTGTTCTACACTTGCAGCATTAAGTTATCTTTGTAGTTGGACCTTCAGCTGGTTTGTGTCGGTTCACTCATGCAGACTGGAACAAACCCTGGCTGCTGGCACAAGCTGCTTCAGCTGCTTCAAAACAGGCATTCATTGGCGTGTGTGTTGAGTAAGACAGGGTGAATTCAGCTTGTTGTCCCATGTAAGTAAATGATGCTTTACAGGGCTGAACTACAGGTAAGAATATCCCTGATGCAGTGACACTCAGCCAGTCACCCAGGCACAAAGAGGCTGCAGTACCCTGCTGTCAAGCCTACAAGAAACAAAGTTATGTTACTTGTTTCCATTAAATAAGTGGAAACCATGTCCATGTTAAAATCTTTCAAAGCTTCCCTCTTAGGATTACAGTAAGTTTCTTTAGTAAGAATGCATAATGCTTGGAAAAGATACTGACTGATAGTGAAAGACATTTTATCAAATTGTAAGTTTTGAAAACTAATTGAAAATCATGAAACACTTGTTTATTACATTGTTTACTTTAAAAATTATTATAAGAGGAATATCATTGTCTGACTTCTATTTCTAACTTCTAAATGTCTGGCTTGTGGAGCTCCACGTGTTTTCAACAGAAAATGGCTCATTTCCCCATACAAAAGCATATAAGCCATTTTGTACATGTATTTTCAAACTATCCATATATACCCTGTAATCATACATGAAACATCCTCTGGAGTTTTGTGGAATCCTATCCTTAAGAGGAGAAGAACAGCCAAGATTCATAGATGCCCATCATTGAAAAGGAACAACAGAAGTCAGAGGGTCTGCAAAGACTAACAAATTTTATCTGAGAGAGAGAGAATGAATGAATGAATGAATGAATGAATGAATGAATGAATGACCAGTCGTGGCTCCAGCATCGATCTGGCTGATGGGGTGTGCAGGGGTGCACGCATGCCCAGTCTTTGTGGGGTTACTTCTTTATAGACAAGTTTTGCCCACCCTGGAGCTAGGTTTCTTACTTTCTTATGCCAATTAGTTATCATGCACAATCCATTCTTCAAGACCTTTCTGGAAATGGGTCAGAGGGCTTTGGGGGATCTTTGGCAGCCTTGATCCTTTCCTACTGGATTGGCCTTTGATTGACAGTGCCCACTTCTTAACCTCATTCCTGCACTTGTGCTGTACTGTGTTGTGCTTATCTCCAGGAGACAGAACAAGGACATATATCCCAGAAAACTGCTGCCCTACCTCCATGTGGCCCTCTTGTCCAGGCACATCCTGGTTTTTTCACAGTGTGTTCCTATCAACAAACTTTGGCTGGCTCCACAACTATCCAGCTATAGATGTTTGAGACATACACATTAGCACCTTCTCTTCTAGGCTTCTGCAAGTATCTGACTCTTGTTAAAAAAAAAAAAAAAAGCAGCCTTTTTCTCACACATCTCTCATCATGCATATGTTTATTTTGGCTTGTCCAGTCCAGATTTTTCAATCTGTCCATCAAGCTTATAAAAATTAGAACTAGAAACCCACCACATCAACCACGCTTGATACATTCAACAATTCTAATTCTGAAACTACCCATGTTTTTCCATGACACACCAGGTAAAGTATTCTTCACCTCCAATCTGTTCCCAAATAACAAAATCTCCTGTCCTAAGGAGAACTACCAACACCTACAAACAGATTTCCAGATTCTCACTTCTGCTCTGCAGGAATCAGCACATGATTCACCAGTCATTCTCCTCATTTTTAGCTCTCATCTTTCCCTTAATACCTTCAACAAAGTAATTTGCATTAAACTACCCATTGTAAAGCATTACTCATTATAATTAAGAGAAATTACATGAAGAGAGCACATGCATTATAAAAAAATCTATTTGTCTATATATTTAATAACTGGTGCAAAGCATTATTTCGAAATTATGTTCCAGGCAGGTTTTAGCCACTCATTTTGGCTGAAAGGATTTTTAAAGCCTTCTAGGTAGTCCTACTGTGAACTGGTCAGCCATGTCCTCATTGATTTGGTCCGGTTTGTTCTGGCCATTATGAACAGTTGCAGAGCATGCTTACTGCAAAAGTGACATCAGTGAGTGTCACCCCTAGCCTCATGCATTTTGGTATCCTCAGGCCTTATCTTGGCAGGATGGACTGTTTGCATTAGATAGCATGAAATCCAGAGCTGCTGGATGCAGTACTCAAGGTAGGACCTCATGAGAGTGGAGTAGAAGGGGGCAATTACCTCCCTCGACCTGTTGGCCACACTGCATCTGATGCAGCCCCAGATGTGGTTGGCCTCCTGGGCCACAAGCAAACCATAGGAGCTTTCAAAATAATAATTTCAGCCCAAACTGCAGCCCTGCACTCCAGATTTAATCAGAAGCCAGAAGTCCGGGCAAAATATTGTCCAATATTTTTTATTTTTATTGTCCAAGTAAAGCAAACAGATTTGGCAACTCAGAGACTGAGCAGAAGAATGAAGGCCAATGATCATGAGAACACACTAAGATTCTGTTAAGCGTAGTATAAAAACACCAGCGTGTGAAAACTCAATCTAATCTTTCATCACCATTGTTTTAGTACCAGCCCGCACTGCAGGCCTGGAGACAGGACAGGGCACTGCCATGATAGAGGTGGCAACAGATAAATAGGCTGCCTGGCACCAGCAGTTCTCTTGCTAGAAAAACTGTGATGTTACCACTCATTTTCCTGCTTAAATTATGCAGACATAAAGCTTTCTCCTGCATGGGCTACTCAGCCAGGAGCAGTTGACAAATAAAAATTAACCCCCAGAACCCTCCCAGCACTCCAGCCGTATTAGAAAAGGGGACTGGAGCAGAAATTACCATCATTTCCAGATACAGGTCCTCAGATTTGTCCTCTTTTATTTGCTGCCATTAGCTTCCTAGACATCTGCATTCCCAGTTTTCTGTGTCTGTACTCCTAAAGCAACTAAGAACACAAGCTCCTTTGCATTCCAGTGACACTAGTTTCCTCAACAGAATACATTTCATTTACTTCAAAATGCAAGGAAACAGGTCTGTATCTTACACCTGTGATGCTGGGCTGCCCCAAAGATTCAAGACTGGTTTATATTGCTAGTATTTCAAATAGCAAATGGAGAATCAATTATGAATGTTGAAATATTAGAAGTCACTTTCTTACCTTGTCACAGCCCAGCATGGAGCTATAACTGCAAGCTTTTATTAGATGTCATATTTAGCTAAGAGTACAATAATTACATAGCAGACTTGCTTTTTAATTATGAAATCTATAAATACTGAATTATCTATGTATCTGTCATGTAGCATTTAATTTCAGCAAGGTTTAATGGAAACCATGTAGATGGTTGAGATCACTCTGTCCTTGGTACCTACATCTCAGCACATATGTCACTGCTTTAGCACCCGCCTACGATTTCAGGCTTGACAGCTACACGTATGTCAATTAGCAGCCAATTCCACTAAATTAGTGGGAGCTGCAGTGTCAGCCAGCCTGAAGAACATTAGGTCTCCAAGTGCAGCAGCTTCAATGTAACAGCCGACTTCTGTGTTTAAAAATTTCCTCTGCAGAAGAGTTATATAGTCCAGAAATACGCACAAATTTTGAGAATGTATTGTGAGAGTTGAGTAATATATTTTCACTACACTCCACACTTACTATAATGAACTCACTTAGGACTTGGATAACTGTGTGGTGTATCAGTACATTCACTATATTAAAGAAGATATGTGAATCATCTAAATCATAAACCCTTTTAAAAACCTTCACTTTCAACTGATTGTTAAATAACTTTATGGAGACTCTAACATTACTGCTTAAGATTGGCAGGATTATCAGGAATATCAGAAGAATGAGCAATGTACCTAACACAAGAAAAGGAGAGGTTTTGGTCAAGTTCAAGAAAGATATTTTAAATTAGGTCATGGAGTTATAAAATCCTGTGCTCCTATGGATCTTTTAGGAAGTGCAGAATGATTGTAGCCTGTAGGCACACTTGAGGTAAACCTGCATGCTGTCAGAGTCAGTCCATCCCACACAGCTGAGGCCAACACCAGGAACAGGCAGGGAAGTAGAACTTAGGTGTTCAGCGTTTTTCTTGTCTTGGCTCAGAGTATCTCCCCATACAACAGAGAACCTTGTCAGCACACAGATGCTTTTGGTAAAAAAAAATCAGTAAAGGATAATTCACTATAATAATAAAGAAAGTTTACAATAGAAATTTAAAAGTAAATTTTCTGCTTCTTAAGAACTGTATTGCTAAGAGTTGTTGAATAAGGAGCCTGGAGCATAAATGAGTTAGAAGAATCACGCCTTCATGAGATTGCTTAATCTAAATCAAGAGGACTGCATGCTGTCCTTCCTGTAAATCATATATGGTCCATTGTTTGTCTCTTCCGTAGAACCTTTTGCTTATCTCGGCAGCCAAATTAATTCCTGTCTGTAAAACAGAAAGAATATTTGCAGGGGGTGCTTAACTATTCTCAATTTATTTATGTAATATGCTTATTGCAGCAGAGCCTTAAAGGATTCCAAGTTCCTGGAGGCTACAAAAAAGAAGTATGCTCTCAGAAAGTAATTAGATAAGGGTATGACAAAGCAAATAAAACTATACTTTCATCTTTCCTTTCATTTCTAAAGGAATTGCTATGGGTGAGACTTTTCTGCTGAAAATAGAAAGTTTTTTCTACAAATTGTTTCTGAAAGGCTAAGTGCATCTACTTTCAAATTCTGTAAGACTTAGTCCAAATGAATGTTTATAAGCAGCAAATTAATTCCACTGATTTGTTATGCCTCAAGGGGCTATTACAACCTCTACTTTGTTTTCTTCTGCAAAACAAGTCAGTGAGTCAATGCATTGCTGAAATAGAGGAAGAAGTAAAATAAATTAGAAAATCACAGGCTAAGCTTTGAGAGTTCGTGTCATGGATTTTGCTCTTCCCTTCATTCAAGAGAGCACAATACAGTAAGAAGAGTGAAAACAGTAGAATGCCATTACAATACTATGGTTCAGAAAAAAAACCCCCTTGATTCATATTGGTGTCTACTCCAAAGCAATTCAATGAGCCACTTTCCAGTCATTTCTCTCCCCTTAAAACCTTGGAACAGACCTTTGGCAGCACTTTTTTTTTTAACAACGTGGCATTATTTTGTTCATTTATTCTTGTATATTTAGAGCTCACTGTATCTGCTCAGCAGAGTGGTGCTGATTTGTACAAGGTGAAGAAAATTCCTCTCAAACAGTCTTGCTAAAGTATGGCAAAATATTTTTAATGCTATCTAATTGCTACTGCCCCAAATATTTTGGTAGCTGTCTGTTGTTTTCTAAGTGAGCCCTATGATAATGCCTACGTTATAAAAAGTGCACGTAAATGGGCATGCCTTCTCATGTGGTCAGGAACTAATACAGACTGCCTGTAGATCTAAGTAGAAGCAATGCTCTAGTGCAGCATAAGCCTTTCACTGAAAATGTTTATATCAACTATGGATCTTCAGTGTAATCCATCCTCCCTGCACCACTGACTGCCTTGGCTGTCGTGTAGATGGGATCATTATATGCGTCCCTGTGGATTAAATACTTCAACTCCACTTGTCCTTCCCTAGGGCCACCTAAAGTGAGTGAGGAAGATCTATGTTCCCTCAGGAGAGGAATTCCAGTGGTAGTTTTAGGGCCAAATTTCCTCATGGGGGTCTGCACCAATGGAGTTTGTCCAAAGCTGTTTTTTCTGGTCTTTTACTTTCAGAAAACAAGGAGCACCCAGTGCAATTATGAAAGCCAGGAACAAAGCCTTCTCACTGATCTAGATCACAGACGACAGCAGGAGAACATAAACATAGCACTATCCCATAGCTTGATACTTTTACCCCTTTAATACTGGGGATTTCAGTTTCCTTTTTGAAGTTCCTTTTTCATCAAAACATAGAAAGCAACACTAATAGGCCACCATTTATTTTCTTTGGTGTCCTTCTAGACCCCAGAGCAAGGTCTAAGAAACAGAGTGCTCTAGAGAAGAACTACTTCTCCCGAGTTCCCGAGAAGTGCAGTCACTGCAGTGATGTCTGTGCCAGACAGAGGATTCTCCTCCTCTCTGCAAGCTAGTTCAGCTGGCATGGAGCATGATGGAGGCTCTCGTCCCCTGATCCATCTCTGAATCATCTCAAATCAGTCAGCTCATCCACCACCCTTTTACCAGGACAACGCCTGCCCCCTACGACGGCTCACAACTCGAAGACAGGCTCCTGTAAGTCATCTCTTCCTTCTGCTTGCAGAATTTCTCTTGGAATCACGTAGCATGGACCACAAACTCAGGCTCTGTGTCCCTGAAGACTGCAAAGCTCACAAATCCAATGGACCAATCTCTGGCAAGCTCATCTAGCCCGTTCTTCAAAAGCCTGCAAGAAGCCTTTACCAGAAAACTGCAGGCTCTCTCTGTGCAAGGTTGGCTGAGAATCACCTCACCATAAGCACCATACCAAAGCCTGAGGATAGAAATATGCAAGAGGGAGAAGCCAACAGGCTAAGCACCAGGCAAAGCAAGAATGGTTCCCAAATTTGATTATGACTACAACTGGTGGTTTGGGCTAGGTAGTTCGATGTTGCTCAAGTTCTCGTCAGTAAGGGAAATATTTGCCATAATTTCCCATCTTGAAGGGTTTCATTGTGCATAGAAATCATGAAACTAGCCAGCTAAACATTCCATAGACTGGTGGTTTGCTGGCCTGTAAAGCTAAGTCATATTGAAATTATGTCTTGCAAAATATTCCAAAGCAATTATGGCAAAGTCTGAAGGGCAACAGATGAGAACAACTGATACTATTATTCCTGCACTGGGATGAAAGGGATTAAAATGGTATTCATCAGGCTGTAACAGAAGTCTGATGAACTTGGGATGACTGGAGGCTGTCTCATGCTCTTGATCTGTCCTCCTTTACCTTTGTAACCCTTTTCCAGGTTTAGAAAATGTAAAATGTACCTCTGCCCAAAATGCCTGGCAACTTTGTAGGACCTGCACACCTGAAAAGCCTGGGGTTTTATGTATGCAGCAGTGATCACTATAAATGAGCTAGTCGAATGGGAACACATTAAAATGAAGGCAGCCTTCCTGAAAGGTCTGAAATATAATGGAAGAGTTTTTTTCATCTAAACAATGCTCACATAGAGATCTGAAAGCACTTCTTTCAAGATTCACTGTTATAAATGTTTCTGCTACTAAAAAATAAAAGTCAATCATAAGTGTGATCATCTGTGTTAAAATAAGGGAATCTCAACTTCTTATTCTGCCCAGATGAAATGTGTTCTTCCTTAACAAGCCTTGAGAGTAACACACACTCAAAATGTTCTTTATCAGTCCTCTCGTACCCTTGCCAAAAACCTTATTGACTCCATCTCGCACCAATAGATATTATAAAGCCAATACTGAAAGCTTGGCATTAAGGCTGTTTGTGTCTTCATGCAGATTCTTGCCCTTCATGTGCACTTAGAAACACCACACTGACCACTAACCCCGAAACGCCTTTGAAATGCCTGCAGCAAATCACAATGCTGCTTTGCTTTACAAATCTGCTTAAAGCTGACAAAATAAAAAAAAAAAGGCATTAAACAGGTGTAATTCTTCTTCTTTTACATCAGGAGTAGATTTACACATTGTAATGGATTACTGAGATTTAGCATCTTGTATCCTAAGTTGAGGGTCTTCTGTGAAGAATAACTTTTATCCAATTTGATTTACATTATATTTCCTTCTATGCTCATAGATTTTCCCACCTGTAATAAGCCACAGCTTTCAAGACTGCGTGTACCAGTGCATATAAAATACTTTCAGTTTCAGAGCAGTGTGACACCCTCCATTAATGTCTGTGGCAAAATATCTAGTAAGTTAAAAAATATATGTAACAAATATTAAAAAGTCACGATCACTATATCCATGCATTGTGAAAAAACAGTTTAAGACCAATTAACCTCCATGGTGTGCAGGTCAGCTTTTTCTCTCTGGAAATCATTGCAGCCCAAAAATTAACAAAATCAGTTTCTCCAATAAACAATATTAGACAAGAGATGTGAATTATTCTTTTCCTTTTAAGCCAAATGATTCTTCAGTGTTTTAAGTTGTGTACTTCCAAGGTATCTCAGATTACAGACACAAAGAAACACAAGCTGAATACCAGGAGTTTTGTCCAAGGTCATACTCAAAGTCTGAATCAGAACAAAAACTGAACACAATCCCCCAGACCAAAGCTCTCATGATTAAATTGAATATACTGAAGACGATTCAGAGATGGTACTTGGACAAATATTTGATGAGATATCTTGAAATGTCTAGGGAGAACTAAGCTCTGTTTCTGAAACAGCTTAATCCCAAGGAACTCCTGGAGAAGAGGTAATTTTCTACATGTCTGCTCACATTCATAATGTTTATCTCTCTTATCTATTCTGCTCAGAGCATGCTTCCTCCAGAAGCTGTCAAACCCATGCATCAGTGAAGAGGTCACATGAGAACAATCATGTCCTCTGTATGTATTGTAATTGATTTTTATGGAACTATATAATAATAAAAGCAATATCAGTTATACAGCCTTGCAAATTCACAAGCACCAATAGCACTACGCAGCTCACATTACATTTTTTGAAAGGACTTGCAACTGTCATTCTGAAACAGCACAGAAAAAAACCACTGCAGACAGACCTTTTAACATGGGAAGTAGATCAATCATGTTACCTGTGTTTTATTGTTCTCTTTTAATAAAAGTATTCAAGTACTAATAAACGAATAGATTAAAGTAGGCTTAAATTGAATGCTATGGTGTGGCTATGTTAACATGTTTCAGGAAAGTGATAGCCACTTAATGTGCAGGGCAAGACAGATTAAAGAAACCTGCAAGAACCTGGGAAACCTTTATGCATACAGAGGCATTTTCATGGAGCCTCAAAGCATGGGCAGCCTCCAAGCAAGAGCTTCCATTTCTGGGCTTAGCCTGACTTGTAAAAGTTTAAGTCCCATTTTAAGTGCCGAAGCAATATTCTGACTTTAGCTAAGAATATAAAGCTTGGACATTACTTAATGTCCCCTTAAACTACAACAGATTGAACTCTCTCAAGTTTCAGGAAGCGGATTATTAAATCTAAAGGAGTCTGTATTTCAGGTATCTTATGTGTCAGCCTTGAACATAAACGTAGGTGCTAGTATAAAGTCAAGGCAAGAGGGATATTGCTCAGCTTTTCCAAGAAAAATCTGTTCTGAATAGAGTTACAGTAATGAAAAAGATCTTCTGTCTCCTGTCTTCGTGTCAGTCTGAAATACACAATGGCACAACTCTGGAAAATGCCAGTGTTACCACTTGCTTTCCTGCTATGGGGCCAGACCTGTGCCAGCCCTCTGAGACCTCACTGCCCATGCATGTGAGAGCAGGAGCAAAGTGAGGACACAGACATGTGAGAAAATGTCAATATATCTGCTAGAACCATACCCAGACATGTAAAATCTCCCACATACAAGGCCTGTCACATCATACAATTTGAGGGCAAAACCTCAGATGAAGCTTTCTTCTACCACAATCAGAAAAAAAGGAAGAGTCTAGAAAAGGTCGATCCTTTTATTTGCTTGCATTTTTTCCTCTCAGAGATGTATTGTCTTAACCAGTATCAGAGAGATTATCTGAAGCTCTTCTTGGCAAATGGAAGTTACCACAAAAATATGATGATGAAAGCTCAGCAAAATCCTCCAGATATATTCTCAGGCCCTTGTTTGAGATAATACATTTCCGTCGTTGGTCATTTCTCACTTTCTCTTAATTTCCACTGAGTTTTTCTTTGCAAAGGGAAATCTCTTGTTTCCTGCTTGATCACTGTGAGCTGCAGCTGGCTCTATCTCCACTGACAGCAGCTTACAATGAAGCGCCAGCCCAGCTTTACATGGTTGACTTGAGGGAAACACAGGATATGTGGGGAAAAAAGGCACTTGGAGAATTTAAGTCATCTCAGTAAACAGCTAAAGCTTCCAGTTCACACAGCACTTAAATCCACTGCATTTTAACTCACTGCTGTGTACCAACATTAAATAGCTGACCTTGCAGCTTCATTTCTCTCTTTCAGTGTAATAAGAGAGAGTATCTAAATTCAGTTTGCCATCTTCCCTACAGCTTCCCATAAGCTGCTTATTCTCTCTGTAGCCCATCACTTGTTTCTACACAAAATCTTGTCTCCTCAATTTCTGAAATCCAGGACACCTCCAATGAAACGAAAGAGACTACGTGTTCATTCACCAGGTGTTCACTCAGGGAGAATTTTAAGCCTCATGCATAAGATTAATAATATTCATTACATTTTAACTTTACCAATATTTGTTCCATTCATTAAGCAAATGCAGCAGCAATACTTCACACCAAAAGCCTCAGCTCCAGCACTTTCCTGGTGGCTGATGCTGCAGCATGTGACTGCCCTCAAGAGACAGTAATAGGGACAGTGACAGGACATTCATCTGCTTTTTCCCCAAGGCAAGCTATTCACAAGGAAAGGCTGAGATCACTTCAGATGTTAGTGATAGTTACTCTATTTCCAGTACTCTCTCTCTCCTATCAAAAGCAAAATTTCCTATTTGTTAAAGGAAAGACATTGAACCCTAGAATGCACAGTTCTGCAGCTCATCATGAGTACTGGAAATCTACATGTGCTCCTGGTTTTCCAGAGTAGTCTGCCTACTTGTCAGAGATAGACTTTCTTGGGTTTTACCCTTGTTGTTTTTGGAATGAATTTTGGAGAATGAAATCCCATGCTGAGAAAAGAAGAGCTTTACTCCCAGTGCTGGGTGGACTCGCAGAGGAGCAGTTAAGCCACACATTCCACGCTTTTAAAAGAGTCCTTCAGACATGACAGAACAGCACTGGTGTTCCCCATGTATGCAGTGCCGCACATCCAAAGAGCATCCAACCTTATTCTCAATTTGTCTGTGATAAGAGCAGCCCCCTCTTTTCTGAATAGCTAACAAAGCTCTCACTCAGACATGCCAAGATGATGGGTTTTTGTGCCACTGACAGTATGCTGTACCACAGTTTTCACTTGCCACTCTAAATGAAAATCACTTCGAGGTTGTTGTAGCTTATTTAATTCTTTCTGTTACGGAAACTCTAGTCCCTAGAGGCTACTCTACTTAGCTTCTCTCTGTCATACTTCTAGCACCTGAGCTTGTGTAAAAACAGTGTAAGAATAACCATGCCAGCCTTCTGTGTGACATCAAAAAAAAAAAAAAAACAACCAAAAACCACCAAAAAACCCAGATATAGGAATTTTAAAGATCAAGTAAATAAAACCATGCCCTTGTTGATAAAGTAAACTCAGAAAACCTCCATTAAACAACATTTTGAGAATCACTTGAGCAGTCATTTCTAATTGTTCTTATTTGCAGTGTTTGGAAGTCCTCATTTTTCTGAGCACTGGAAATATTTCTTCCTATTCTTTTACAGTAAATTTTAGTGTAAAATTTCACATTCTCAGGACCGTTAAAGCCATTTTAATCTTGAATTCCCAAGCTGCTAAATCTCCAGAAACCTGTCACCTAAGCATTTTCCAAGAACCTCCCATTTTGCAGACATTTGCGATAGTTTTAGAGCTAAGTACAGTTATTAATTTTGCACATTAGAACTCAACATCTCTGAGTGGATTACACAAAGAAGGTTTAAAAACAAACAAAGGAAAATTAGCATAAAAATTATCGTCATATGAGAATTCTCTATCTGCTTTTAAAAAGGTATCAAAGGTGGAAAGGTTCTAAAGAATGTGCTGAATTAAATTTCAAGCTGGTGCTTTCAGCCGTTCCAAGAGGGTACCACGCTCTCTCTGACAGCAGCGCCGACAGCAAGGGAAGTGAAGTACTGGAAAGGGATTTGGGTACCTTGAGAAGACCTCATTACAGCACTCCCCTTAACTTCTAATATCTCCTCAAAAAGGCGTTCTTCAGCTTTATTGCCCCTATTTCTACATCACACATCACATTACCTTCATTTTCAATAGCAATTCCCTCAGGAATTCTGAAAATAAAAGCAGAATGCAAGAACAGAGACTAAGGTGGGCCCAAAGGTGCAGAGCTGAGCGTGGCAGGGCAACATGAGAGATATTCCTCAGAACCGCCAAAATTCCCCTGTTTTGGCTGGTTATCACTGCTGGTCTTATTCACTGGATTCATACTGTACTTTTGGCCAGAAGGAGAGGGGAAAGGAGACTTCCAGCAAACGAGAAAACATTTCCATCACATAGTTCTGGTTTCTTTAGTTAACTGAATATCCTTACCAAGGCTTCCAATTTATCCAGTGTAATTGCTAGAGTAATTGTAGTTCTGTTCTACTTATTCCGATAACCAAAACAGTAACGAGATTCCGTATTTTATATAAACCTCTAAATGTTCTCAAGTACTCTCTTTCCCATCTGATTTGTAAGGTGGAAAAGGACAGCCAGATTTTCTATTTTTCATTTAGTTGTTTGCTACAATGCCTTTGGGAAGCAGCTGTTTTCCTCATTTTGTTTTTTTTTAAAGTCCTGTTTTAGAGCCCTTATTTGGTTTTGAGAGCCCTTGCCAAAACAAAACCGGATAATGAGTGACTTGAAATACAATCTACTTTCACATTTTAGATTTAATGGAACCCTACATCAAAGTAAGAATAGAATTTGTGGCCTGCAGGAAAAGCTGAGAGAAGGCAGTTTTCCCCCTCAACAAGAGTTTAGTAATAAAGTTCAATGTCAGGATCAGGTGCTGCCATAGGAACCTCCTTGAGGCCAGGAAGTTTAGTGAGAGGAAGTTAGTTCTGAGAAAAGGACTAACTGCCAGAAGTAACAAGAAAGAGGTAGAAATAAGATGCTTTGTTATCCCTGTGGGAACCTATTCCTTCAATTCCCTTTTTTGTTGTAAGTAGGATAAATACACCAGGAATTTCTCATTCTCTCTCTGTGCTGCAGGCTTTTCTGAAGTTGTTCTGGTACTGTCACAGCACCCTCTAAGAATCGCAGATGGCACTTTCAGAGACCTGTCAGTCTGTTACTAATGGAACACTCTCAACTAAGATTTCTGTACAAATACAGCTGGTATTGGATGTTAATTGACAAATGAAAAAAGATACCTGGCCTGAAAATGTCCTCCAAGCCAACAGTTAATAGCACAACTGCTGCTTTCTTCATGAAAATGTTGTATCTCTCGTGCTTCACAGCTTACAACGCCCAGCTGCACCTCACTCCGATACGCACATGACCACGCACATCATCAGAGAAGGTGAAAAAGCATTTCTCAGAAATTAAGGTCTGAAACAGACGAGGGAATCTCTACTCTGACGTCATACTGCCAGTCCCTCTCTTGTGAGGAAGAAGCTGCATCACTTCAAATTTACATCCTAGGCTGCTGAAGCGATGTGATCAAGTATGCCAGACCAGCTAGAAAACAAAGGAGGGAGTGATGACAGAAGGGGAAAAAGACACTAACAAGGAGCAAATGTGATACTGGAATGATGGGCTCCAGAACAAGCCATGCTTGCCAAAGCACGAAGACCTTTTTGGTAAGCACATGATTTGACACTGATACCACAAAGATCAGCCACTCATGTGCTGGCTGCTGCTTTACAGGCTGACACTGCTCTTCACTCTCTGATATAGATGAACTTTCGACAGACATGTGGAAAGATTTTAGTCCTTTCAGATCAGAACTAGCTCAGAATGGATCCAAACTGTTTCTTCAGAAATGCTGCTTATTTCCATAATCATGCCAGTTGCCAGTGATAAACTGACAATGGATAATGAATGGGAAATATCTCCTTACTATTGTTTCAACTTCTTCCTTGAAAAATTAAAGTAGAGTAGGGCAGCCTTGCAGGTGCTGTTTTTCTAAGTTGGCAGGGATAAGATTTACATATCTATAAACATTTTGGAAGTATCTTACATTAGAAATCGTGACAGAATTGTTCTAGCAGCTAGAAAAAGCTGCCTGTTTCTCAGACTGGGACCCTGAGTCTGGGCCAAAGGAAGAGCTTAAAGTCAATATTTATGAACAACCTTCAGGAAATATTACTGTTCCAAACTGACCTACTAGTCAAGCTTGGAGGAAAAGGGAAAGTTTTCCTGGGAATATGACTCATGAAAAATACATTTCTTCAGCACACAAACAGAAAGCAGATAGATATTAAGATTCCAGAGCTACCTGGTGAGACTAGACATGATTTTTTGACTCATGCCAAAGGGATTTTAAAATTATTTTAATACTACAGTTCTGTTCAAAAGGTTTGCATAGTCATTGTGTTTGCCACACAACAAGCAAAAAAGCTAAAATATTTTCCAGGAAATTTTATGAGTCCAAATTCTTGCTAGTGTTTGAGATGACTCCTTGGATGAAAGAAAGCAAACAGAAAAGGGGAGTAAACAACCATTAACCAGAAAAAGAGAATACCCAGAGATGTTCAGAGAGAGGCCTTCAAGTGAAATGGATCCCTTATTCCTGAAGGATATGAGACCATAACTCTGAAACTGTTTTTATGAAAGAGAACTAAAATTGCCTTCTCCTTAGGGACTGGGCGTGATCTTCCAGCTCAGCTATAGTGCCAACCAGGGAGCTGTATCACTCCTATTTGGAAGAAAGAGAAAACACACTGTAACTTATAATTGCCTGGTCTGTGGCTTCCCCTGGGTTGACAGATGATAATAAGCAGATTTCTTCAGTGCTGAGCAGTTCAAATGGAAGAGAATGAGGAGGAAAAACCCTTCAGTCCTCCCACTTGATCCAGAAGACCAGACAGCATAATGCCTAATCCCCTCCACATCACTGCTCTTTCCTAGAACCTTGGACCAAGAAATAAGAAAGTAAAGGACTCACAGGATCAACGTCAAGCAAATTTTACCAGGGAATCCTCTTGCTCAGAAGCAATCTTCAAATCTCAGAAGCATCTTTCAGGCTGAATGTGTAGGCAAAAAATCTTGGTCCAACTGCCATGGGACACTGACACCATCAAGTCCAGAGCCTCTACCTCCCATTTGGCCAAGGGAAAACAGCACACGGTTTTTCTTCCTATGACAGTCAGGATCACAACCTGTAGCTGCTTAGAAAATTACGGTTGTAAAAAGGTTCTATCTCTGACAGAAGGCTGGATTTTTGAAGAAAAATAGCGTATTTCAGTCATGAAATATCTTGGCTATCAGTGAGAATTTGATACTGCGGTTTGAAGGATGCCAGAAAGCATATGTGCCATGCATGAATCCTGATAGTTACCAACAAGAGCTGTTCCTGACAGTCCTAACACTTATTTACAACATTCCCCTATTTAAATCTGATAGGCAAAAGGCAAAAACCTCAGTCTTCAACATTGCACAACACAGAAAATGCCAGCATCATTCAGCTATGAGCAATCCTCTGATTGCCAGACTTGTTTCAGTTGTTACCCGTTTCCAAGAGATGTCACACCTAAAGTGTCATTACATGTGTTGATGACCCCCCCCCACCCCAATTCATTCCTACATTCCTCTGTAAACAGCAAAACTTTTCAGTTTGGGAAGATAGATGTTAAAGTCTGGCCAAACGCTTCCCAATGTCATAACAGCCCCTGCATGTAACCCAGAAGATTTACAAGTCCAGTCACATAAGCTGGACTCTTTTAAGCTTCAATTCACTATGACACAGACACCCTCAGTACAACTGTCTGCATAATAGCTGGACAGAACATTACATTTTAATGGAAAAAAAAAAATCTGTTTAAAAGAAGTGTTTCTTATTTAGCTAAAAAGGAACCTCCTTTAGTCGTCTCTGACAGCAATTCTTATGCAAGCCAGAAGTACCTCTCAGCTGGAAAAGAAGCATCTCAAGCAAAAAGACAAAAGCTCTTGGCATGAAATTCTCTCCCTCCAGTGCCTGCTCCCCCAGTCTCTTATAGCCCTGCTTAGGATCTCACACATCCATAGCCCCTTGGCTTCTCTGCAGGGGAAGATGTGCTCCAGTGCTGTGCTGCACTTGAGATCTTGTGCCTCTGAACACATCCCCAGATCAGTAACTTGGTAGTTGAGATACAAGAAAGAGGAAAAAACCCAAAGTTTGCTTTCCACAGCACAGTCCTTTCAGAAAATGTTGAATGTTGCAGAATGTTGATGTTGCTTGCTGTTCTTCTGTGTCTGATCAGAGGCAGATCATGTGTCCCTCAGCCCAATTCCCGGAGCAGCTGGGCTGTCTCTATTTATCAGCGTCCCGGAGGAGAGGCGATCCAACATATCCCATGTTTCTTTCTAAGAACTGACGTAAAGAGCCGAAGCTCATCAGCCCAAATTAGCTTCGAGCTCGCATGCAGGGAGTCATCAGCATGCAACTGACTTCTCCTCTGAGGCTCTGTCCTGCAGGAAAAGTCTAAATGCAGGAAAACTTATCCTCCGTGGAGGAGGGCCAGGTTAAGGAACATTTACACAAACTGAACATACACAAGCCATTGGCCTCTGATCTGGCACAACCCTGAGTGCCCAGTGAGCTAGCAGATGTTACCAAGAGGTCATGCTCTATTTTTGAAATGTCATGGTGATCAGGGTAAGTTCCCAAGGACTGGAAGAAACTCGCACTGATTTCCCATTTCCTTTCTTCATTTCTTTTTAAAGTGTTCTAAAGTGAAGCTAAAATAAAGCTATGCTTTCACAACAGAAAATACAGCTTTACCATGTGTTTTTATTTATGTAGACATACACACATATAAATATCATATACATATACCTCCCAGGGAGGATTTCTTCATCTGATGGCCATTTTTAAGTATCCATTCTTCTCTTCCCTCACTTCTGTGTAAGAAAGTCTTTCAAAAGAGCCAGAAGGGCTTTGAGCCCTAAGAGACCTCCTTGAAGTGTTGGCACCGATCAGAAACAAAGGTAAAGAGCTTTCACTTTACAGAAAACAGATAAATAGAAAAGCATGATACGTGACCAACATGTGCTCAGGCAGCTAAGATCTTTCTGCACGCTCAACTAAAGCCTATGTGCAATGCAGTGAGCACTTACTCTAGTCAGAAGGTCACCACCCACCTCAGTCCACACACAAAACCTTAAGGTTTGGCATTGCCTGGTTTTGTAGAAACAGTCCTCATTTCTGGTTGTTCAACATGGATCTCGCCCACAGGATGACAAAACATGGCCAGCTCTACTTTGCTTTTCCTGACAGATACTCCTGTGGAGCATTTTTAGGAGTGTCACATGAGGGAGACTGTATGGTCTCCTTATGGCAGTGTTGGTGCTCTGCTAGGCTCAGGAATATGTTACTGTTATAAAGTTTGTCCTAATGTCTTCCTGATCCAGGATGCCTACCCAAAATAAATTATCCCCTTCCTCTTTGCAATAGCCTTGAATAATAGATAAAATACTGTTATATTCCCCTCCTACTTCTTCCTCCTCTGAGCTAAACTACTTTTTCAACATTTTTCATGCTTTCCTTTTAGGTAGCATTTTCTTTATGCTCTCAACCCACTGTTTTTCTGCACTCCAGACTTCATCCTTCAGTCTACAGTTGTTGCCATGACCTCCACGATCCATGGGCAAATATCTGTGGCTCCTTAACCGGGCACAAATTTGGAAGAAGTTCTGCTCACTTTGTTTTTCTGCTTATAAAAACTGGAATCCCTCTGCAGCCACTGGTGGCTTCGGAAATGGGTAGTTTTATAGATTTTCCACTCTTGCATCAGAAGCTTTTTTCCCCTGTGTTTAACAGAGATCATTGAAAACCACAGTGGGTTATAAACGTTGGTAGCTCATGCCCTGATCACATTGCCATCCCGCCCAGCAGTTACTCTGCTGGCAGATACACACTCTACAGAGCTCAGGGAAGACAGAACAGATGCCTATGTCCCCATCAAACAAGTCATTTTTCTCTGAAGAGCAAGGCTTTGGGCTTGGTTTGGTTTGTTTTGAATCCCTGTCTAAACGAACAATTAACTCACTTGCCGTGTTGGGCTGTTTTGCCCTTCTGCAGCCATCAGGAGTTACTCTGTGACAACAATACCAGTGAGGCAAAACTCAGCTCCACAGTCTTCTGTTCTTTAGACGAATTTTAAAAAAGAAATAAAGGAGGCATGCCGTCACTCAAATGACCCCTTTTACTAGCAATGCATACACTACAGCCTAGCTACCTCTGCACACTGCTGTTCTGCCTCAAGGGAAGTTCCTGAAGTGCTGGAAATGGGAAGCACCACAAGAAAACCCAACCACTCTCACCAGGGGTCTGGGACAGTCTGTACAGTCATGAAAGGCATCACTTGAAGAGACCTGCAGAATGAACAAATTATTAATGAAGTAGGCCCTGCTCAGTGGTCCACAGCCTCAAACCAGCAGATCATAAATGATGATTCTCTTTAGAAGCTTCATTATTTTTCTGGCATTTTGCCCACAGAAAATAATGGTAGACATAAAATAGTGGAGTGCAGTTACAAGCAAATTCCTTCTGCTTTTAGGAGTTCTTTTCTATATCGTTGATATTCACTGTGCCTTTTCTCATCCTGCTACACAGTTTTGAGGATGCAGGGACTACAGCCACAGATAATATCAATATATCATGGAACTCCCCATCTGTAGCTGAGTAACAGCTGCTCTCACACGAAGCCCATCAGTCCTTCAGATGACTTTGCTCTACACCAAATACCTAAGACATTCAGTTTTCTCCTTCAAGCTCTTTGCTTAAGTATTCAAGGATTTCTCTCATCTCTTTTACTTTGTCCAGCTTCTTAAAAGGACAGGTACAATCCTTTCACCTCACTGCATCATTTCTGCGTTTGTCATTGTCCTCACCTGTTTCTCTTAGCTGTCCCTTACTCTACCTTCTTGCCCACCAAAGATATTTTCGGGTTTTTTTTCCAGTTGGCACCCTTTCATATTTTGAAGTCAGATTTGAAGATTACACATCTCTTCAGCCTTTTTCTTCATATTCCTTTGCAAACATTTTTGTTGCCTGGGGTATCTTGACATTATAGAACTTACATCATGTCATAGGAAAAAATTATGAAGAACTCTCTTTCCATGATCTTCCACCAGGACAGCTGTAAAAGAGCCCCCAGATCATCTTCATGGCATCAGGCTTAGTCACTCACCGCCTGAAGAATCCTTTCTGTATGGAGTCTAATTCTCTGTGACTTAAAGGAGCATTTCTTATGTCTCATATGATATTTCTGTAAGCCCTGAGGTCTTGCAGGATGCTTGGGAAGCTGCTTCAAGGTTTTTCTCATAAGTGAAGAGTTTCTGGAGCTCTGAGATGCTTTTGAAACTTGAGTGATTCTAGGTATGGTGCCATAAACAGGCAGGTGCAGAAATGTTACAGGGTGCTAAAGGAACGTGGCATGGACCTACATTAAATCATGTAATACATTTGCAGCAAAATTAGCATCACCTGGACTGTATCTCCTCCCGGGTATTTCCACACGATGCTCTCAGGCACTTGGTGTGATTCTTGGGGCTGCCCTGTGCAGGGCCAGGAGTTGCACTTTGCTGATCCTTGTGGGTCCTTTCTAACTCAAAATATTCTGTGATATCTATTCCCTGAAGAATTAATTCCTCAGCTTTGGGGGAAGAGGACGATGGTGAGGAAAAGAGGGGAATACCTTAACTTCGAGTTTTGTCTCCTCAACAGACATCTTTAGCCACTTCAGCTAACTTTATGTAGTGGTTTCCTTTCATACTCTGCCTTGCAGGCTGGTTTCTCTCCTGAAATTAGTAATTTGCAATTCCCTAACCTAAGGGAAAAATACTGCTCATAGAACATCCATGAAGCATCCTGAACCTGTTTTGGGCCATGCAC
This sequence comes from Oreocharis arfaki, assembly GCA_013398015.1. Taxonomy (NCBI): domain Eukaryota; kingdom Metazoa; phylum Chordata; class Aves; order Passeriformes; family Paramythiidae; genus Oreocharis; species Oreocharis arfaki. The sequence continues at coordinate 87,380 of VZRR01004025.1, read as the reverse complement.
AGCCTACATGAGGCAGTGAAAGGCTTTGAAATGCTCTGGTGGTGGTTACACACTTGGAGTTGACTCCTTGTCTATAATTTGGTTTGGGGCTCTGAGAAAACCTGTCCAAATGTGCGAGTGGTTGGACACAACTTCTCACATTTCCTGCTCTCACACAACAGATCTTGCCTCCCTGTGTTGGAAAAGGTTAGTACACATTGCTCTAAAAAGTGACGTTATCCTTTCACCATAAGACTGACTATTAGTGAAAAACTGAACTGCAGAAAAATGTCAAATCCAGTCTTCTGTTACCGCACAGGAATAAAACCACACTTCCTGGTGCTTGAATTTCTCTTCATATGGACTTGTCTGAACTGAATTTATATTTACCATTCACAAAAGGCAAGTTGGAAATTCACAGCTGAGATGTGCTAAATAGCAAAGAAAATTTTTTGTTTGTTTCAGGTCAAAGTATGACCAGTTTATGAGGTGCTAAAAAAATTAGGAACCAATCCATCTCCTGTACCTTCACTTATCACATCTCAGCTTCTCTAACAAATATTTGAAGACTCAGAGAAATAATTTTCTATGCTGTCACAGACATTGATACATTAAAAACATCTCTATGCAAAACCACTGCAAGAATAATAAATTGTATTGACCCTTCTACTAATCTCAGGAGCATTGAACTCATGCATTGTGGCTATCCCAAGAATAATTTATTTTCCTTTTTGATCATGGGTTTTCATGAGTAAATTCCAAATTTCCATTATTTGCCTAATGCTTTGAAAGCATTCAAGCCTTTAGCTCAATGGGTAGTAGTCTACTGTGAATCTCCAGTTTTCCTATAATTCCCTGAATCCCAGAACTGGTGTTCCAACCACGACAATGAGGCGACATGGAACAAACAATGCACGAATGGAGAAGATCAGTAAGATGAACATCCGTTCAAAAGCTCCATAACTTCCATAACTACATCGCAGCTATAACACCTCTCATGATGCATCAGCAAATGTCCCAGGACACCTCGGCGGCAGGGGCACCCGTCAGAGCTGCCACCAGGCAGGTGGCAGAGGACAAGGAGGGGTGAGTAAGAGCACTCCAGGCCAGCTCGGGGCTCCTCTCCTTTCCGCCCCTTACTCGCGCATACCCAAGAAGTGCTCCGACAGCCAGAGCCCTTCTGGCTCTGAAGCCGTTCGTGTTTGAGCACCCCATCCCTCCAAAGTGCCGGCGAAAGGATGCGCTGCTTCGGCTGTGCAGCTGTCACCCGTCCGCAGGTTTGCGAGGCGCTCACGGACGGGATGGGGAAGGGATGGAGCCCTACCGGGAGCCGGTCCCCGTGCCCTGCAGCCCCTCCAAGCACCCGAGCCCTGCGAGCGCCGCCGCCCGACGCGAGGTTCCCGCCGGCCGCGCTCTGCGGGCTGGGGAGCCGGGCAGCCCCAGCCCGGCACCGGAGCATCCCGGCGCCTCCGCCCCGGAGCCCGCAGCCGCTCTGACGGCCAACCCCTCCTCCGGGTCCCCTAGATGAGACACACGATGTGACACACATAGAGCTGTAGCTGTTCCTGTCTCGCTGGGGAAAATCTTCGCCCTGGATTCCACAGCACCGAGATTAAAAAAAACACAACCCCAAACCCAACCCAAGCCCTTTATCTCCACCATAAAATCTGGTGTGTTCTCACCAGTTGAAAGCCCATCCCTCAAAATCTTCTCCTCCATACAGAGTGGTGAAGGGACAGTCTATCTGATTAACCATGGCGGCTCTAAATCAAACTTGATTCAGACTTAGACTCTCCCTGCTGCCGCATTGGGCTCTGAGGCCCACATCAAGGCCAGTGCAGAGAAACCAGGGCTGCTCCACGGCCTCTGCAGGGACCCAGGACTCCACAAGCATCCAGGGGCTGCTGGAGCCCACCTCTTCCATCCTTCCCAGGAGCCATAGGAGGCCACGGGCTCAAATACAAGAAAGAAATAAGAGTAGCACACACACATCCACACCCACATGTGGCAAGAAGCATAGGTGGGTTTGTCACACATTCACCAGAAGCTGAACCTAAAATGTCTCTGAAATAGAAACTGCCCCCAAAAGAGGAGTACATGGTGCTGAGGCAGAGGGTGGAGGGTGGCATATCAGCAACAACACCAACCACACAGCACCATTTCTGGGCGTCCTCTAAGTCATGACTCACCGGCACTGAGCTGAAGTTCTAAATAGGCACTGAAGTTCTAAATAGTCATATTTAATCATTTTCCAAAAAATTAAAGAGAAAAAACTCCAATAAAAAAAAGCACCTCTACTTAAAACCATTCTTATACTGAATTTTGGGGAAAAAAAAATAAAAGTAAGTATTTTCGTTAAAGTTCAAATTTTATTCCCATCAAAATATGATAATGAAACAGAAGAGAGTGCAAATCCAAGCCTTCTTGCCGTTTTTCATTTTCCCTCTATTGAGATATGCCTTTCATTTATTCCAGTTTGGCAAAGCAAGAAGTCACATAAACTGTTGATATTACAAACAAAATTATGGCATGTTATACAATACCCAATATAAGCCCATCTCCCAGAAAATCTAAATCTTGTTTTCAAAGCTAATGCCCACCTGGAAACTGTTCTGACTTTAACAACAACCCTCCAAAATACCAGCAGTCTCTGAAATCATGGAATAGGAGATGAAGTAACAATATGTACAGAAACATTCTCTTCCCTCCCAAAAAGTGACACTTTTAAAGAAACTGGGTTTCTTAGGAAGCAGTAAAACCTTATTGTCATTTGTGACCTGAAAAATTAATAGTCAGGGAATTTGAATTGATTTGCAGTGTTGATTAAAGTGAAGCAATACTTTGATGGACTGCAAAGAGCGAATACCAGGATTCCTGAAAGTCTCTTCCTCCCCTAGTTCTCAAACTGCCCCTTTGCATTTTGAAGTTCTGCCCCAAAACTTCCTGCCTCAGATTTTGGTTTGGGACACAAAACAAATACTTCTTCTGTAATTTTTAGGTTTGTTTTGCCAGTTTCATTTTGCTTTTGCAGAAGACAGTTGTCATGAGCAGCATTTTTAGAGAGGTCTATTATTATCCATCGAAGCCTTCTTACCTCCAGCCTAATATTCTTTAAAGCAGCATAAAGGATAACAGAGATTTAATCTCAAAAAAAAAAAAAAGACCCTTTAGGAAAGCTCTCTATTACAGGACACGAGTCAAACATATACAAATGGATTAGCTTCTGAAAATCGACCAGCACGTTCCTTGGGTTTTGCCAGAAACAGCCACCAGAGCGTATCTGTCCCTACTGGTTTTTCCTGATATTTCTACAGGAATCTGAGGGAGAAGGAGGCTAAGGCTTTTATGCTTATCTCCTTTTCCCACCCAAGTTGAGGAATGATGGTTATATCTTTCCTTCTTCCAGTCTGCTAATGAAGTGAGAACAGGCAATTTCAAATAGCAAACCTGTACAAATTTTCAGATACCATTTTCCACCCTCTTCTCTTCCTTCTCTTTTCTTGACCACATGTGCAACAACTGCTCAGAGTTCTCATTTACCCTATCACTTCGTCTTAGCTCCAGTATCAGGACAGAATAAATGTGATTGGGATTAAGTATTTATTTGGATTTTTTTTCCCCTCTGACCCTTTTTAGTTTTTCAGCTGAGATAGAGTTCATTTTTACTTAGTAGCTGTGTCTTGTGTGATTTAGAATGAGAATATAGACTTGGTGATTTTTGTCTTTGCTCCTAAAGAAATTTGGCAAACTTCAATTAATTTCATAGACACAGACACTCTATTAATCAGTGGTATCCAACATCAAACAGTAGTGTGTCAAACAGTTGGGTTTGTACTATTAACTTGTAAAAGCAGCATTTTGAAATGAAGATATTGACTTTTTTCTCCTCAGTCAGGAGCCAGTGCTCTCAGTGCTGTGATTTCTCATTCCCATGTCTTTGGAAACGCTGCATTGATCAATGCATCCATCCTACAGGTACTGTATAAGGAACACCAGACCTGACTGTACAACAATAAGCAGCCACACACGTCTAAGCACCTCTGACAGGAATAATTACCTGTTTAACAGACTTGACTGTCTACAGCAGCATACAGGATTTTTACTAAGACAGTTGATGCAGGGCATTCATAGTGAGCAGGACCAACTACACTCGCAGCAGAGAATTCTATTTGGTAAACTGTCCTGATTAACCACGTGGATAACACAGTCCTCATTTCATTTACCACCAAAGTGCTGGAATTTAGCAACTTGCTTTCAGTTGCTAAGTTCCTGCTAAACTCTTTTAGCAAGCAGGAGTTTCTGGACTGCTGTCTCGTCTGCCCCTGAAGTTGCTGATGCAGGTGTGTTGGTCTCACAGCTCACTCTGGGATTGTTCATGTGATCAGCCAAAGAGCAGGTGCTTGAGCTCTTGTTTCCGTACTCCTTCTCCAGAGCTGCCTGGCACTGCAGGGGTTCCACAAGGCTGGAACCTCCCTGTCATGCTCTCCTCACTCACACCGAGATACAAAGCTCTGACAGCTCAGGCAGAGCATCAACTCACAGAGGAAGGATGTAAGTTTCAAACCAACACACTTAAATGCATGAGTTTTCATTGAAAAATTTCCATTCAGGGGAAAAAAAAAAAAAAGCCACAAAGCTGCTCCTTCACAATTGCTTCTCATTTCCACCAACACTTATAGCAGCCAAAGTGAGGAAGAGGATGGTAGCACAGTGAAGAAGGTTTTCACTATCTATCTGCGCTTCCAGTGTCATCCCAATGCACACGTTCTTGTCAGTGCTGTGTAACAGAGGCAGGGCACTGTGCAAAGACCTCCACTGAAGGGGATTGAAACATCCTGCTTTTAACTGGAGTTTCTCCATGCTAAGGAAATGAATGCATTTTCATGCAACCTTCATCAGTGTCAAGTTTCACACACTCAGAAATTACATTGTAAAATGCTGAAAATACCTACCAAGCCTTCTGAGGAATTCTAGCCCATAGCCAGTTGCATAAAAGACTGAACAAAACTACAATATTGCTTTGGACAAAAGAAAACTTTTCTGAGGAGTATGTTCAACACCCACTCATATGTGCTGAACTCTGGCTTGCAGAGTGAAAAAAAATCTTATCTGGTAGGAAAAAATGTGGTGATAAGCAACAACAAATTATTCTCTATCTCCTTGCAATCTTTTACAGATCTGTTATTGAAAAATTTCTAGATATTACTCTAAACATACATATATACTTTGAAGTGGCATTTCAGTAAGTTAAGGAAATATTCTGCTCTAATATGCATCTATAGCAGAATAAATAAATTTAATAGTGTTTTTAGCGCATCTGAGGGTACAATTCATCCAGAATGCTTAGCACTCATTTGACCTACAGATGAAGAGAGTGGATCTGAAAAGCAGCCAGGAGGAGAACATGAACTTCCAAGGCAGTGACATCTCCCCTCTGTGGTCTGGAGAATAAAAGCTGTGATCCTTCAGGACAGATGTTAAAATGAAAAACACTATTAGCTGTGATTCATGAGCCTTCTCCTCTTAACCTGACTGACGTGTTCAATCAGTTCTGTCACAGCAGGAAAACTTTTTGGGATAGTCTTCTCTTCTAGGCCTCCCACTGCTCCTGCCAAGCAGAGCCAGAAGGGCTCTGAGCTGTCCCTGCCCTTTCCTCTCTCCAGCAGCTCTCTTCAGTTGCCCATGGCATTACAATCAGGAGGGATTTTTATAGAGGTTTTTTTGGTTGAGTTTTTTTTTTTGTCGTTTGTTTGTTTGCTTTTTAAACTTCTCTCATGGCTGTGGAACTTTTGGTACAAGCGAATCATGTTTTCAAGTATTTCCCCAACATTGTAAGAGCTGCCAGGCCATATCACAAAAATCTGATATTTTCAAAGCATCTCCTGGGTCCAAGAACTTAGGGTTTAGCTGCCACTAAAACTAAATGCAATTATTACAAACCTGGTGTCAGCAACTGTGAGAAGCAGAGCCCTGAGCTCACTTTTGTCCCTCCCTATGGCATGCCCCCAACAACAGCATCTGCACTGAGAACAGGGGAAACCTGGGTATATCACTGATGCTGTCTTCACGAGGATAGAAAGAAATATTTTACCTGTGAATTTCAGGAAATATTTCTCTTCTTGGTCAGAAGGGGTTCTTACTTTCTCTACAAACTCCTCAACCTACAGAAATACCTCCTTCATCCTAGGGCTTCAGAGTAGCTGGGGATCATGGGGCAGCTGTTTAAAGACTATCACTGAGTTATTTCCCTCAGTAAGTAAAAATCTATAGTTACAGCCTTGCTTTCTTGCTTTTAAGCAGAATTTTCTTCATCCTGCTGGAAACAGGGTAAGGAACTATGTCACAATAATCAGGAGGAGAACACCACATCTATTCTAACTTACAAAGAGGAAAACCCAGAGGAACAACACTTACAAGCATCAGCTGAATTGATTTACACACTGCTATAGTCGATAAGCACCAGTTTTAAAACTGCGTTCATTTTTTCCACTTCTTCAGCTACCACTAAGTAATTAACAGAACCCATTAACCAAGTGACATTTTACAAAATTAATTATTTACTCCTGTAAACTAGAAATGCATAGTAAATAAATCTTGAGTTAAATAGCATCAGGAAACAGTGTTTAATCTGCATTCAAGGTTTTAAAAACAGAAGTGTTGAAAAAATTATCTTCTGTTCCAGCCTAGCTTTTACTCTATAAGAGTCATTTTTCCCATGAAATTATTCAAGGGTAATTTTGAAAAGACAGCAAACATTAATATTTTAAGGGATCGAAGAATAGGCAATGTGCCTACGAAGAAAGATTTAAGTTCTCTTAGTGGATTTCCATTACTGCATCTTTATATTTTAGTATACTCAGAAATAATCCCTTATCTCATTAGAGCTAGAGTGTAATAAGTGAAAAACTTCCAAGAGTCTCTACTGTATTCATTCAGAGACCTGGCTTCTGATACACCTGGGCTGAGTGACACTTTCGGTGTAGACAGCTCTGCGTCACAGTAGATTCTGAATTAGAAGACAATCTTTAAAATGAAAAATTCTGTACCCATTAATCTGACTGTGGCTGTCATTGCACCACACGGTTCCAGTCTTCTCCAAGCATTCTCACTGGCAGGGTGATAGATTTTCAGTAAGGCAGCTGTACTTACACTTTACAGCTGAAGAATAATGAAAATGTTGATTCTGTGGTTTAGTCAGAGGAGGGAAAGTTTAACTTTAGATCAGTAAGAAAGCCTTGGTATATTACCAAGATTCTCTACATTGAGTGGTTGTCGTGACCTCAGGTTTAAACAACGAAAACCATCTTTTTTGTTTTCCTTTTCATTATTCTATTTATACACTATCTTACTTCCCAAGGAATAGCCATTTTCCAGTCACTCTAGGACTCTGACAAGATTTTTCTCCCAAATTAATTATATTATCTTTTTATCTTAACAAACATGCTGTACATGCATGTCTCTGTGTTACACAGGGAAAGAAATTTGGTAACAGCTCAAAATACAACCTATGCAGTGGGACACACACCGGCCATGGGTATCAAGTATTTTTTCTGCTGAACAGGAACTGTCAGTGAATTCAAACACGAAATTCTTCTATTTTTATATTGGAACCTTATGCATTTCTTCCAGAGCAGCACACAATTTGAGTGATTGCCAAAGAACAAGTTACTTTGAACCTCTCTATTCTGCTACTGGACTTGGCAAAATCCTACCACAAAAGTGAAATGAAAGTGCAACTCAGTTTATGCTTCAAGAAACAGTAGAATTTCCTAATACTAAGAACTTTTCCAAAAGAATCATGAAATTGTATTAACAGCTTCCCTGTCCAGAGGGAAGAAACAGAACTCCAGAAGGAGTCCAAAGTTATTTAAACTTTGTAAAGTAGTAAAATAAAAAAGTAAAATAAGTAAACAAAACTAAGATTAATTTTTTTTTGGGAAAAAGCTGATGTTTCAAGGCAAAGGTCACTAGAGCATTTGTATTTGAACAAAAACTAGTTACAGCCAAAACTGGAAGTGAATTGGTGCTCATTTCCTTTGTTAGCTTCAAGTCTTGGATCCTGAGAGTCAGTAATAATCATCAACGACCTATGACACAGGGGGTAATAAGGAATAACACTTGGCTTTCTGTGTGAGGACACAGTGGGAGAGAAACACATCTCCAAATCTTCTATTGGTAAGTTTCTAAAAACAGAACTGACCTCCCCCTGCATTATCACCCCCACCACCCCTTCTATTTTTACCTTAATCTTTGATGATACCGAAAGGACATTAAGAGCTGCTGAATCTGTCCTCCATCAAGTATCAGGTTCTTGATAGAGATAGTAATTAGTTCATTTTCCCTCCCTATAATGGTCCATATCTTTAAAGCCATTGTAGTGGGTACATCCTACAGTTATTGCAATTTATCCATAACCTTCCCAGTGCATGTCCATGGTGTCTTTCCCAAAAACTACCAACACTTTTGGGCATCAGAGTCAGTGCCTCTGATTTTACTTTCCATTTTTTACATACTCCCTATCTCATTTATCACTGAAAGAAAATGGGATGAAAGAGTTAAATTATTTTGAGTGGAATTTTTGGAAGCCTCTGGGAAATCTAACAAGAGAAATTCCCTTTTATTTAGGGAAAATTTCTTGTTATTAAAATGCAATGGAGAAACTGATTCTATGTTCTTTTTCTACTTTGAAAGTTAGTGTTTTATTATTTTGAAATCAAAACAGATGATTTACCTTTCATTCCCCTCATCTTTCACTCTAAATTTTCCACCGACCCTATGTGTCTAGTCCTATTTGTTTCACTGTACAGACAGTCTTTCCAGGACAAGCGAGCGATTTCAGAAACCTGGCAGCTTTTAAACTTCAGGAAACTGTTTTTAAATTAAGGAGACTTCAGTGGATTTTGTATTAATTGGTATCAAGCCAGGCTGGGTGACAAAGACCAATTATCTTCAACCTTCCAAACCTGGAGTTGTAACCAACTCCTGCAGAGAGCAGAGGTTTTCACGCATGCTGAGTATCAGAAGAGTATTACCTGTCTTAAACCATGGGATGGACGGACTTCTTCTGTAATTTGACAGACACTTTTCTAGTAAGAGAGCAATAATTAATTAAAATTACACCAACCACAAGAGTAAGTAAATGGCCACTTTGTTTACATGTTAAGCAAGTAACACTACTTTTGCTACAAACCTTTAGGTATTTATTGCTAGTTAAGTCATGATTCCATTACTCAGTATTTAGACAGGATTTTAATAAGATAGTTTCAGAGAGAGACAAAGTGAGCTTCTGTCATAAGTAATTTAAGTATTAATTTAAAGTTATGATAGTTTTTCCTGTTTTGAAGTAAAGAAAAGCTCAGGTTACAAGATGAGGCAACAAGTTCAGAAAACTCCACAGCTTTATCAGCATAACCATTCTTTCGAAAAATTTTTAGAATAAAGTACTGTCTTAGATTCAGCCAGGACAAGTACACAATACTAAAGATCTAAGAGGAATACTCAATTTAGAATGATTTCTACTATTTTTGAGGAAGTAGATGGGGATTCCTGCTTGAGACAAGTAAAAGCACAAGAACTTGCTATGTTATCATAGCCATCTCCTACAGCATTCACAGACAATGACTGACTCTCTAAAACCTTATCACTCCAGATTTGCATTGCACAAAATTGTAATCTGTCAATGCAGCATTTCAGCAATTTTTGGCAAACCAGCCTACAAACACCTGAATTCCCCTCGCAAAGGATGGGGCAATGCATGCCATGGAGTATGGAAGGGATGGCAGAATGCACCTAATCTCAGGAACAGGTTTGTTGGCGACTCAGATCAAATTAAAAGCCTAATTTTATGTCTATTAATATATGGAATTATTTCTGTATTTTAAGTAATACAAGATTAAATTGTTCCCAAACTCTCCAGACCAAAACAGGGCATTTTATTTTTCACCAAAACCTCCAGCTTGGTAAGCTTCATGGTTTTATGTTAACAAAGGTAGAAACAAAGGAAAATTCAGTAGATTCCTAGTACAACAAAGATCCCCTAGATCTCATTGTCTTTGAGAGCTTTTTCTAGCTATCTTAAAGTAACATGTGATACTACGATCTACCGTGAGCCACAACTTTGCTGTGACAGAAGCATAAGCATACCTTCGCAGATATATAATTATTTACTCGATAGAAAGACAAATTTAATTTCATTTCAATAGAACTGTTTTCCATCACCGCTGAGAGTCCAGAGTGGACACAGAGTTTCCCATGTGAGACTCCACCAAGGAGGCAGGCTTAGCTCTACTTCCATGCTAGTTCCTCTCTTAAGCAATCACATAATAAAATTTCGTGTTTTAAAGCTCCCACAAACACACTTAGAATTTCTCATGACACACTAGGAGAGACAAAGAGCTCCAGCTAACCACTGTTACTGCAATTCCAAGAAAGGAAAAGCTCCACTGTTACATTTGAAATCCACAAATGCAGATTGCCAAGGACCCCCCTCCCGAAAGCACCTAATTCTCATTGTGAATTGCCATTTGTACCATCTCGGCCACCATCAGACAAGCCTAGTTTCTTCTACAGGGTCTCTCTTCTTTTCATCCAGTTTCTAAACGTGATGTTCTTAATAACCTGCTTTGGACAGGCTGTCTTAAAAGGACCAACTGCGACTGAGAACATTGTGGCCTACAGTGCATAGCTGAATGGCATCAATAATGCCTGCTCTTTTCCTAGATGTGTGTGAGACACAAAAAGCAAGGATGACACAGCTTAAGGCTACAATGCTGAGAATCTTTTAGATTATTCTTTCGAGCTATACAACCCCAGAAAAGAACTCGAGCCTTGAAGCAACATATTCATTATTAGAGAATATTTCAGTCTTCTATTGATTTATCGACATGATCCACAGTCCTATTAAGTCTGACTGTGAATGGTCATGTGCTGTGAATGGGTTCTAAGACTTTCAGGAAGTCTGAAGTCCTAGAGACAGTCATAGAGTAGTATCAAATTCAAGTAAAATTGGAAACCTTACCTAAAAAGAATAAAATGCATCAGAAGGTAGAGGAACTGTTTCATATACCAGTGGTGTCCTATGATAGCAGCAGCACCTGTGGATTGCTACAGCTGTATTCAAAGGGAAGCAAGAAGGCCACCAGTCCATACAGTGAATATGGTGTATGCTTTATTCTATTTACAGTACATTTGTTATAAATATAATACATTTCTTGAAAATCTTGAGTAGATTTTTTTAAAACAGATCAGTTGTTATAGTTACATAACAAAGTAAGTGACAATTTAAATGACAATCTTATGGTTGTGAAATAGTGCATTCTGTTTTGAGATGAATGAGAAAATACTCAAACTGGTTCAAGAAATTATTTTTTTAAACACTCTAGGTGGACTTTTATGTAAACCTTGAGAAGTCACCAGTTTCCATAAATATGAGAACAAAATTTTAAACCAAAGAACTGAGAATCAGAAACGGATTTGAGAAACCTTACTGAACTTCACAGCAAGGTTGGGATTTACCATGACTAATGGCTTCAGACAGGAAAAAGCCAATGAGGTTTTCTTCCTGAACCATATCCTAATACAGCCACGAATATTAAACACACCATGCTGGAAGTTGTAACAGCAGTCAAGCTGCATTTTTGACAGGGCATTGGACATACAAGTATGTTCAGATCTGGAGTTAGAGTGTTTTATGTTATGAGTATCTTAATTGCCAGAGAAGAAATACATTATAAAAGGATAAACGTATTTTCAGTCCAACGTGCATTGCATCGAGAAACAAACTGACAAGTCATCTGAATATTTTGCTATTTTCTTTTCTACACGATCTTTAGTAACAAGTTAGATGTCTGAGGTGCTATTTCAAAAAAACTGCAGCAAAATGTCAACCAGCAATGTAAGAAAAGAATCCCATTTATTTTGTCTTTTAGTGCCTTTTTTTTTCCAGGAAGTGGTCAGATATTATTGATAATAATCAGTGCAGGCATGGAGTTCTGCTGACTTGTTTCAAACAAAGTAACTTGGTCCACGAGCTTGGCAAATACTCTGGGGGTTCCAAGGTTATAGACACCTGTATGAACGAAGCAAGCCTTGAGCTGCAAGCTATAGACCTCCTGGCCTTTAAGTTGAAGCTTGTATTGTGTTTGCCCAAGCCATGTAAAAGATCCATGTATTTCTAGTGCTTCAGAGCTGAAAAAAAAGAGATAAAAATGTTAATTCTCTGCACTTGAAGCATATAATACCAATTTACAGGACTCCCTCCAACTTCAAGTTCCCTCAAGATTTCAGAATGCACTGCATGTCCCTCACCAAGATTTATACTTTCTAAAAACTTCTTTTCAAAAGTCAGGAGTTGGGAACTTATGTTACTATTCTATACTATTAGTGGATGAGCGTCCACTGCAATTTGTCTTTGAGATGTCTTGGAAGCTGCTGAGTGTTTTTGACTGCTTCCCTACAATCACTACCCTTAAATCACTGCCTTCCCCAAATGCATGCTGCTGTTTTTGTTCTGCACACCCTCCTCCTTATCTTTCAGACATTTAGGTTTATCTAGCAAGACTAAGCTAGATTTTGCAAGGATTAACAGTTGCCATCATAGCTACAGACAGAACTCCACTTAACATTTTATCAAGATACTAAATGCAACTCCAAAACAAAAAAAAAAGGGGGGGATCCCGTGTGTCTGTCTTCTTTCCTACTACATCCATACCCACACACACCTGTTCCCACAAATATCTGCACACTCAGAGTATGTAGGATACCCCTGGGTAAACTTAGAGACATTGCACTAATCCATTAGGAGAGTGTGTGGGGAGGGTTTCTTTATTTTTAAGTAGTTTCAAGGTACATGAGTACACTATCCTTCCAAAGACATGTCTCACAACGTAACAAAACGTGTTGATCTTGTGAAAAAACAACAGATCAGTGAATGGCTTCCTAATTATACCTCAAAAGTAAACCACACTTAAAAATTTTCTGTCTTCCATTTCTGAACCTGTTTATTAGGCTCTGGGCTTTTACTATCTTACTTGCCTCCATGGACTGTTGGCAAGAAGCCAATGTTCTCCCATCATTAAGACTCCCTCAAGATCTTCACAATCTTTCTCCCCTCCCTGGTGGCAAACAAACCAGGTAGTATTATATCTGAGGGCAGAAGGGAGGAAGGGGAGCTGTTGCCTGTATTACCCATGAGTTGAAGTTGCCTTGTTTTAACAGAAGTGGCAGAATTACAATGGTATAGATATCATGGTACTGAATTGTCTATCCCACAAAACGTCTTCAGTAAAATTTTTAGACGCAATTTTTAAACACTTCCTCTATGCTGTATTTTCACACATACTACTACAGTTCTAAGCAAAAAGGCAGTCATAAGAATCATCTGCTAAAATACCCAAGGTTCTACGAGATTTTACACTTAGCCAAATTGCAGGAGGAAGTTGTCTACAAATTACTTGGTTTTAAAAATGAAAACCTAACAACTTATGTTTAATAAAGGTTGATGAAGCTCCTATTTCACTAGCTGAAAATCATTTCCCTTTTTCTAGAAAAGATCTTTAACTATTCAAGAGTCACAATTAAAGGCCCTGTCTTAGCAAAGTTGAGACCGAAGACTCACAGTTATCTGTACAAGCCCTTTATCAACTTCCATTCTTTCAAAGAAGCCACTGTTGAAAAAAATGCTATTCTAGATATTCAATATAATTAAAATATTACAAGACTCCCCAAGCTAGGAAGGGTTCTTAAAAATATTTTTTGATTAACATCTGCACACTACCTTGTTGGTTTGTGCCGCAAATCAATCATCACATCTACAACAGCCTGGGAACAATTGGAAAGTAGCAGAGTGACAGGTACCAGACAGAGGCTGCAAAGAGAAACAGTTCTGTATTAAAGGAAAAAAAAAACCCTTATTTTGGATAGTCTTAATTATACTCTTAAATAGTTCAAATTAATTCCAGTAACATGGAATTTATATGTAGTTGTCAATTATGCCAGAGTCAAGACAGTGTAGGCAGTAATATAATCACTTACAATGACTAGAGCTACTTAAAATAAAAGTTGTCAATTAAGGCAAACAGCATTGGCTCATTTGGGCCAAACGAATTTACCATTTCCCTTCACACAGCTGAGAAAGGACAGCAAAAGCGTAAATACCACCTCAGTTTACAGGAAATCTGCTTGTGTGACAAGAGACACCTCAGAACGGGAGAACATGGTCAAGCAGGCTATTTTCTGAATTTCTGGTTAGCACATTTTGACAGGATACTTTTCTTCTGCACTGCCTCCTGTAGAGGAGCTGCTGGCATGGGGCCTTAAGTTATAGCCTGAACAGTGCCCAAACAGAACAGACAGCATATGCACATCTGGATTTAATGCAGGTCTTTATCTTCAATAAAACTAATACAGTTAATTGATATTTTTTGTTCACAATTACTATGATTGTTTCTATAAATAAAGGTGCAGCAAGAAAGACACAAAGATATTGACAGACAGGAACACAAACCACTGCAGCTGAAACAGCTGTGTGTACTCAGTAAGTGATTTGTGTCACTGGAACTCCTTGCCATTGCTTAACAGTTTAAATATCCTAAACAGATCAGGTAAGAAAAGAACAATTAGCAACTATAATCAATAAGAGGTGAATGTCTTACAAGGATAATGCATGCTTTATCACTGTCATTAAAATATAGCACCTTATAAAACATTCAAATGTTAGATTTTAGAAACAACTCCCTTTCTTTTGACAACTTATATTAACTGTTATAAAAAACTGTAACACAGTAGAGTTTTCAGATAAAACAACTCAAGCCTAAAATAGGTACCTTCAGGTTTCAAGTACAACTTGCTTAATGTTCAGAACTTAGGCCAGGGGGCTTTGTTCAGATCATTCCAATTTTGAAAGACTCGTGGGTTTTACAGGCTCCAACTAATTCAGTCTAGCAGCAGGCTAACAGAGGTTAATTCTGATATTCTTCCATGAGACAAGCCCCAGCGATCTGTTACTGAACTGCTACCACCTTTCCTTCTGACTTAAGTCAGAACCATGTGCA
This sequence comes from Oreocharis arfaki, assembly GCA_013398015.1. Lineage (NCBI taxonomy): Eukaryota > Metazoa > Chordata > Aves > Passeriformes > Paramythiidae > Oreocharis > Oreocharis arfaki. Next base: position 72,351 of record VZRR01004025.1, on the reverse strand, counting down.
GCTAATCTTGGCAAGTGAGATGCTGTAGACATAACAGCTCTTTTGACCTAAAAGTACATCTTCTTTCTGTCTGGCTTCTCAAAGAAATCAGTGTTTACTCTGACAACAAAAATAAACACAAAGGGAGCAGACTATTTTTCATTCAGTAAGTTTGATAACATTACTTGTTAACACTAAAACTGTGAGCAATGGTATTACAGCCCATTTTTTTTTACATTAAACTTTTCATTTTACCTGTAAAATTCTGAAGCAGTGGGTTTAAAAATTGAACAAGATTTCACGCCTGCATACCAGACTTTTATACCATAAAGCACATAGCATCTCTCAAAAGGATTTATGTCCAATTAAAAATATTTCTAAAGTTTCTAATAATAATGTTCCACTAACCTTTTTTGATGAAAAGAATGATTGAAAGACTCTGGGTAATGAAGACTTGTCTTAATAAGATTAGAAAGCTGCTCTGGTGTCGGTCTTGCAGGTACCGGTGTGTTTTCTGGTCGAAAAAACTTTAAGAGAACCGTTTCTGGTAGTTCCTGAAAGAAAATCAGAGTAACATTCAAAATAGTAACACAAGGTACAAGAAATCCAGTCACAGAAGTTACAATTTTCCATTATGAACTATAGCTCATAAGGGAAACAAGTCTGCAGCATCACGAAGCTCACATTTTTTTCCAATGTGGTTTGTATTTAAGCAGGCTGGATGAGGAACTGATATGATTTAGCTATTATCTTCTTTTGAGACAGATTTCACAGTTGCTTGTGAAAACACTATCTGTGCAAGCTTCACAAAAGCACGCTATTGTTGCAGTGGTTCGCTACTGCTTGGGTTTGGCTTCTAGGGAAAAGGGACAGCATTTACACTGTTCCCTGTTCAGCAGCTCTACCTAACAACACAAATATTCATCATCTGCCCTAGAAAGTTCAAAAGGAAAGCCAATGCACAAGTTTCCCAAAACACATCCAAAGTAAAGCATACAGAAATTTATAGGAATTTATGTTAACACTGACAGAAAGATTTTATAACAGAGTATTTTTGAAATTGCATAACAAGCACTTGGAGCTATGACAGTTACGTTTGTCCCCAGCTGAAAGCCCAAGACTAGCACTGACACACTATTTGGGATTCCCCCTAACCCCCTGGATGGAATGAGTCTCTGAAGAAGAGGAAATTAAGTGACACAGAAAGCTGCAACCAGCCTGCATTTGGTGCAGCATTTCTGTCCAATATCATCTAATCTGGTTTGTGAGCAGGATTTATTCAGGAAAGGGCTGTTCTTTAGTATTTCCTTATGAACCTACTCTGCAGAAAATCCATCTTTAAAAGAAAAAAAGAATCTGCAGCAGTAAATGTGACTGCCTACTAAAAACACATGAAACAAGATTTTTAGAAAGCCACCAGTTAAGTTGGTACAGTGTAATAAAGTTAATACTTCTCATTAAAAGGTGACAGATTGTGCCTTCTAAATTGGAAAGAAACACTACAGGCAATGAAACCTGACTTAAAAATCAAACACAGTGTGCGTTCGGAAATGTGTATGAACACCTTAGTCATTGTGCTGATAATACCAGGAAGACACCAAATGTTTTAACAGCCTTGCAAGTCTTTCCTTCAAAACGAAGAGTAGTTTTCTCAAAAAGTAATTTGAGAAGAAAAAAAGGTATTCCACAGTAACAATAAAATACATCTGAAGTATTGAATTAATTTGGTGTTTCCATCCTACTCTATCTAACAATGCAAACTGACAGCATGAAATACAGCAGAGATTATTACAGGTTTTCATTTAAATTATTCTCTCCCATCAAATAATAGTCCAATCAATGTTCAAGGCTGCCTTCAACCACACAGCAATATCCTACATACTGTAGTTTGCCCTAGAGTCAATTACCTGTTCCAAGTCCTCCCAATCAGAATTCACGAGTATTTTTTTAAAACCCTACAAAAGACAAATACGAATATTTACCTCTACAAGTAGACAAGAACATCATGAAATGCAGCAGGAACATTTACCAGTGAACGTGCAGAGTGCTGTTAATATTTCAAACCTTTAGTTCTAATATTACACCTCTGTTGAAGGACTGGAAAGCAGCAAAATTAATCATTTACCAGCAGAGCTAAATCTTAATTCCAGCCAGCCTCTGGGTGTCAGAGTCATAAAAGATGTCTGTCTCTCCAAGTTCAGCTGCTCAAACTCTAGGCTTTTTGTGACTGCATACCTAGAACAAAGGCTAAGATACAACATTTAGCCCATGATTCTCTCACCTAATGAATGGTTCAGGAAAGAATTAAGCACTTCAAAACGGTAACCAAGATGTGCATACAGATCAGAAACCTACCTAGAGACAGCTAATAAATGCTTAGTTTAAGGATGCATTAAACTCCTGCCCTACTCTGGAGCTTGTGAAATTGGATAAAGCTCAAGAAATACCAAACCAAAAGTCCATACCTACTTGGCACCTGTACCCTCCCTTCAAGAATATACACCAAGCAGTAACAGCCTTATACTTAGAAAAAAAGCAAAAGAAAAATCAAGAACTAAACAGGTGATATTTTGTTGTTGAATTCTTAGATTATCAGCCCAAATGGAGTATTTCCTTTTAAAAGGAAAAAAAAAAATTCTGACACCTAAAGTCTGCTTGCTGACCCAGTGTGGTTCTTTGCAAAGCCTCCAAAAGTGTCACAAGCTCCAGTAGCCGGCATGAACGGCATACAAGAAAGCCACATCAATGGTTAAGATGGCTCCTTTAAAAAACCAGCTATGGTATCATTTGAGTGTCTCATCCATACAAACTGGTAGAAGTAGAGAGGCTCGACTGGAAGAGACTTCATGAGGGATTGGAAGAGGAAGGTATACTTTTGTTATTGTTTTACATTTTATAGCTGCATTTTAAAGCTTTTTGGGTTTCGACTAAAAATACACATCAGGCAGTAGCACCAGCACAACAGCGCTCCCTCAGTTATGTTCTAAGAGCTACAAACTCCACAACTGGTGCTTGGAAAGTTGTTTTCCATTTTTAGAAAGCTTCTTGTTACCCAAAGCCATTTACAAAGGCCAGCTTCAAACAAATACATTCAAACCTAGAGACAAGATTGCTGTTTGAAGTAGAATAATCTCAACATCTTCATTTAAAAGTCCCAACCTTTAGAGTCTGATATTTTGCTACTTTGAAATAGCTCTAGATCATCCCTATATACACTTCTGAAATGGTGTTTTACTCATTCACACAGGTTTCAAATCTCTCCTGCAATTCTACCTAGTCAAAAGTTGAAAAGGCAGCATTTAAACCATTCAAAGCATATTTTAATAGATGTAATAGACAGATCTACCCATAATACATCCATTAATATCTCAAAATGCATTTTCAAACTGAAAAGTTCTTCCTTTCCATCAGACGGACAGAAGTGATGCTATCTTCACATACAGTCACTTCAAAAGATTTCTATACCTACTATTTCACAACTTAAAGAGTTTTCAGTTTCATAAACAATATTCTTAAAAACTGGGTCAATGTGCTCTTAAGCACACCAGAAAAAGGTAAGCACCACAATTTGATTTCCAAGTTGTATGGAAAATCAGCATATCTGCACCATAAACCGCAAGTCACACATAGCCAAAAGGATTGCTGACATGCTCAGTCAAATAGGAGGGACCAGTACGCACAGCACCGAAGAAAACCTAAACAGCAAACTCCTGAATGAAGCTAAGCATCAGTAGAAGCAGAATATATGAATGCAGTGGAACAAGAGTGAGACATCTAAGTGATGTGCTTTTCTCCCTTTCCCATTTTAGACCTGAGAATTTCCATTTTAAAACCTCAGTTTTAAGTTGCTTCCTTCAACATGTGACTCATCATATTCATTCTAGCTCTCAACTATAGAAATGACAACTCCAGGAACAGTACTTTACTGGCACCAAGAATAACACATTTGAAAACAGATACCATCAGCTCAGCAGTCCATAATGGGTAAAGCAGCAGACCAAATGTTGCAGCTATTTGGAATATTTCATTCATGACAATAATGTAAGCCAGTCCTCCCAAACTGGTACTTTATCTGCTACATGAATTGATACAACACAGTAAAAAATGTATATTTCAGCTCTTGATGTTGATTTACCCTTATGAACTTTGCTTTCTCCCTACTGAGGTGGTTAAGGGAAAGTCTTAAATCCATTCCAACAACCTCTGTTTTATTCAAGCATCTCATCCCATGTATTCTGTAAAAAAAAAATCCTGAACTAGCAAGAGATGTTACTTCCAGTAACAGTTAGGAAAAATAGTTATTTAAACCCTACCCTCTTCTACATTTCAAGAATTCCTGCTTCCAACTAAACTGTTGCTGACTCACTAAGCTGCATGTATTTTAAGAAGCAGTGTTACCAAAAATTATCCTCTCTGCAGTGAAATACTGCCAGAAAGCCTGCATCCATCCTATTCACATTTCATGGATTTTACTTTAGGCTAGCTCTGGTTTAATTCAGAAGACAAAGTGTGCAGCCCAGAAGAACATCAAGTGCAGTCCTGAAGCACACCCGGAAAGGATGGATGCTACTCCCAACATGCTGACAATTCAAATGACAAACTTCTAGGCTGCTTCTCACCTTCCATCGGTGTGAAGTCCTGGCAAACCAGAAGTGTGGCAAATGCCCTAGTACCACACTATTATTTCCATCCCACCATATTACACTGCACTTTTCCTTTGGAATCTTTCGGATTGAATTCACCATATTAGAAAAACAGAGGAGAGAGCAATAACAAATAATATTAATCAACAGACCTGACTGTGACTAGATGTTTAATGCATTACAGGTTTTTGTCCTTTCACTAATTTAAGGTAGAGAGGTCAAGAAGAAGAGACAGAATAGCTGTATCTCAGATGCAATCTTAAGTTGACCTTCTGTTAAAACTACCTGGCTCCAGAAAGCATGTTTCAGAAGAGAAACAGAACCTATAGCAGTATCATTGCCAAAAGAACCAGCCATGATTTACAAACACTCAGCTGATTTTGAAAGTGAGATTTTTATTATTTGGCCCGAAATGGATCTATTCAAAGCGATCCACTTTACTAATACCTTACGTGATTTTTTCTTCATATATTGTTGCCTGTGACTACTAACATGCGGTACCTTCTGATTCAAGCCAACAAACTATATTTAGCATTTTTTCCCTACCTTTAGCCAAATGACATTTTTTCAAAAATAGGAATGAGAGGAAGGATAAGATGATAAATGTTCTCCCTATCCAGAGAGACTTCTATAAGAAACAAATAAACACTTTAACCAAGTCAGTATTTTGTAAGTGCTCCTTCAGCATACGTTACGACTCCAAACTTCTAGAACATAAAGGTGAAAGTAGCTCACCACATCTCTTGGTAGGCCTACTGACTCCAGTAGCCTATGCTCAAAAGTAGTGCTATTTTGTTATACAAAAAACCCTCTAGTGTAAACAGTAATAAAAAACATTCGTATTCAATGACAGAAAAGCAGCTTTAAAGTCACAGTTATTGTAGAAGTCGGTATGAAAAAAGGTTAGTATTCCTATTTTTATTTTGAACAAACATGGGAGGAAAAGGGAGCACATGCATTTGAGCATCAAAGAACTTGTATAGAATCTTCCTGTTACTTAAGTTTTTAATATGTGGGTACATATAGAAATCTTACTCAGAAAAACATTTTAGCCTTTCCCCAAGCTCCACTGTAACTAGAGGTTTTATCGTGATTCTATCAAATACTACAGCAAGTTATGCTAATGCAATACAGGAATAATTGCAGTTGTCTGCTGTCTCTTCCACCTCCCTGTTGTGCATGAAATGTCCCACAAGGAACCAAGCAGAAGTAACCACCCATCACTGTGACTCAGTCAGCAGTCTAACATCTAACACACATAATTAGGATGACTTTTTATGAGTTCACCCAACTACCAACCTACCAGCAACTGCTGGAACAATTTAAACATACAAGTGCCAAAGAATATCAATCTCTGGTTCTTCACTACAATGCTTTACTGAAGCTTTGTTTCCCTGAACAGTAGTAGAAGCTTCTGTAAATCCAAACTACATCTTTAGAAGCTGGTAAAGAGTTAATCTGAGATACACCACAATTGACAACGCAGCAGAAGCCAACCAGTACAGAGAATTAAACCAAATTATAAAGTAAGCAATCTCAATTTGTTCAACAGAGTTATTTGACTAATTTGGCTAAGACTTGAGTCATTTCTCACAGGACTAAAAGAAATAAAGGGGAGGGCAGAGAGAAATTTTGTTCATGTCTCCTCCATGTCTATTGTGAGACTGCTCTTGGGTTGAGGATAGCTGATTGTGTCTGCCAGGCACAAAAACTCCTTTGCTGGATACAACAGCATGAAGCAAAAGAAGTCAAGAAGAAAGTCACTGTAGAGGAGCAACAGATAAAACTCCGCAATAAATGCAGAATGGACTCTTGCATCCTAGGCGACACCCTGTTCAGAATCTGCAATTAATTTTTTTTTTCCCCAGATCAGAGCAGCCCTCTACCATTTATGAACTGGTAACCCAAATGTGTTGGTAAAAAGCATGCAGCTCCATCTCCCTCTGCTGTCGAATCCTCAGAAAACAACCAACTTCAATACTGTCAGCACAAGGCAAATTAGGAACAGTCTAGAGTAGAGTTTCCAACCCCATTCATGACTTAAGAGAATAAATACAGAGTTACAAGATAACACTATATACTGAAAATACTAAATCAGAGGTAAAGTTTGGCTTTGGGATTTTCTACCACCACTCCTCCCTAGCTTTTCACTGCTTGTGTTACTTGAATGCAAAAGCAAGACAATTCAAAGACAATATGCAATTCTTAAGAGATGAAATATATTATTTTCTCTATCTAGCCTAATTTAATTCTATTTTGGGGATTCTTTTAATTCTGAAATGTGGACTGAATAAAGTAAACAGCTGCAAAGTCTCAAACCATACCTCACCTCCTACCTCAAACCAGTTTATCTGCTCTCCTCACAGTATTAAGACCCAATTTAAAAAAAGTGGTAGTACATGAGCATAAGAAATTTCTCAATTCTTAGCAGTCCTGAGATTACAAATTCCTAAAATTCATGCTAGCTCTGGGCTTTGGTTATAATGAGGACACAGAATTTACATGTTTGTTGAAAAAAAACCCAACCACCAATTACTCTTATACCAGATTTCAACTGCATGACAGTGCAGACACTTTTTTGCTTCCACCTAAGGTACAGAATGCTTCAAAGGAAATATGTTCCTCATGCTGAAGAAAGCGAATACAATAATCAATGTAGAATCTATACGAAGACAGTTGCAACAAAACCTGATGAGAAACAGATTTTAGACAGAGAAAGCTAATATAGTAGCATATATTCCTCCAAAAAAATTGAGGGTTCATATGGATCCTCCTTGTTGCTGCCGGCAGGATTAATTTCTTCAGTTTGAAATTGCATGTGATGCAGATAAATAGAGTTCCAGTCACCAAGAAATGCAAATTTCTACCTGTACTATATTCAATCATTTGTTTATTTTAGCTGCAGATGTGATTCATTGCTATCTTTTCCTATCCTTTTGTGAGAAACAGAACTTAATGAGATCAGAAGGAGAAGCTCACAGTATTTTTCCTGCTAACCTTAGATGTCTACAGTGTAATCTACTGTTCTACATACACATAAAGACAGGAAAAGTAATACATCAGGGGGCAGTTGCCACTAGACTAATACAGCCCCTTGTACTGCTCAGCATAGCTAGAGATCATGTCTGCAAATTCCCATTTATTTCGTAGCACGAAGAACTAAATGGAAAAAATTATCTTAGCAATGTACAAACGCTTAAATAAGACTTATGGACCAAAGCCAAAGTGCACAGGTTCAGAGTAGTTCACTACTTGCATTGTATCATGGTATTTACAGGAAGACATTTGTCCTGTATTGTTTCCTTGACAAAATTAATACATACTTTGCTGCAACTTTAAGAGCTCACTAAAAGCCATATGTTATGTTTGCAATATTGTTAAAAACATAAGAAGAATAGTAGCACAACAAGAAGGAACAGCAATGTGCTGCTCAACAGAAGACTAGACAAGCAAAAGATTTATTTCTTTTATTCTGCACATTAGTCTTCTTCATATACATAAACCGTGTTTAGTATAGATGTTTTTACAGAACCTTAGCTGTAACTTCCATAGTTGTTACCAATTCATGTACCAGAAGACAGCCACCAGTTTCTTACAGATGCTATTTTCTTTCATCAAGCAAAACAACTATAAACTTCACCATTTTACTATTAACTTTGTTATGAAATAATCATTACCTTTAATACCATTAACAAATTTCTAGTTCTAACTGAAATACCACAGAACAGTTTACTGCAACAACTGCTCATCAACTTACTTGCATATTGCTTTTCTCATGTTTCAGCTGAGCCTGGCTAGCTCAGTATAGAAGACCAGGCAAATCTGGAGTCAGTCAGCCTGACTTATTTAGTAATAACACATATCTGATGTTAAGATTATACAAAAGCTTCCACTTTTATACTAGAAAATTCATTAAGTCCATTTAGAGAAAGAAACAATTGTAAAGGAAAACTTCACAGTAGATTACCTGCTTCTGAGGAAATGAAAAGGCCTCCTTCCCAACTGTGTTAAGGGCAACATGATGCTGGCCCTCCAAAATAAGCTGCTTGTTGTCTTCCACAACATATGCCTACAGAACACAATACAAAGACATTTGCAGACCACAAACTATCATAAGATTCATAACACAGAATTGCTGACTGCCCCCTAACTCAAGTGGAACATGCTGATCAAAACTTAAGAGGCTAGCATGACATATTTATGCCAATTTCCACTTCTTAATATCTGCATCCTGGTAAATAAGACCCTTTTCTTCAAAGCGGACCGGGTCACTCTTACAGGTCTAGAAGAGCAAGCATTAACAAACCTCTCACTTTAAGATTTCATAATTTTCTCTTTTAAAAGAGAACTTAAAAGAACTGGGTGCATCCAGAATAATGAAAAACCATTTAAGGACACTTATTACAGTAACAGATACTAAGACTATATTTGTTTCTTGCACCATTATAGTTCATTTGATTGTTCTCAAAAAAAACCCGTAACCCATAAATTCCATACGCATATGCCTCAAAGTTCAGGATGCCACATTAAATTATTTTCTAGCTGTAATGTTTCATGTCTAAATTACCACAGAGGCCACAACCATACATACCTTCCACAGTACCACAATGTTCAAATCGACTTCACTGCATCTTTGTATCAACCTGACTGTTTCATCAAATGATTGTTTCACTGCCCTTTGAGATGCATGAGTATGAGATTGTACATGTGTTCTTTTAAATTCAGAGGATAAGCTTTGGAAAAAGAAGTCTGCACAAGGACTGGCTGAACTTATTATCTACAAGAGAAAAAAAGGAACAAAGTGTTCAGAACAGGATGTGAGCTGACACAAGTTGCTCTAACAGAGCTCATCATCGTAGCATTTCAGTTCCATTATCCTGCTTTGCTTCCCTTTGTAAAGCTACAGGATGCCAGACACCTTGGTTTCCATGTTTGACCTGTTAAGAGATCAGCCCTATCTAAAGGGCTGTCAAAGGTAATATAGGAAAAACAAGAGCTATAACTTGCTACTTTAAAACTACAAATACAGACTTGGAAATCGGAGCTTTGATTATTACCAAAAAGCAGCCTCCTGTGATATATCGAGTCTATTAGAGAGAGCTGAAGCATCCAACTAAGTCATACGAAAGTCATTTTTGCTTACTAATATTTTCCTCAGCTTAGCTAGAATTATTTATCTAAATTAGGAACATCCACTTTGGGAGCAACAGCACAGATAATAGATTGCACAGAATATCCCCATAGATACGTGGCACAAACAGAAGCACTGTGCTGTCTGTCAGTATGTGTGCCAAGCTCTTCCAGCACCAAAAGCCTGGTAAGGAAACTGGTTTTTAAGAGCGACAATGATACTGTGTCCTGTTGGAGACAACAGGATAAGCAAGCAAATTCAGCTTCCCAACCCATCCCTTTCAAAAATGCTAGCTTTTCCAGAATATGCTGTTGCAGAGCTGCTAATTATTGCACTAGCAGAACACTGGTACCCAGGGAGACAATCTGCTTTTGGAGCAACTTCTCAGAAGGAAGGATCCCCTCCCCATCTCCCCACTGTAATAAAATGTTCTCAAGGAAGGCTAAAGTTCCTGAAGCTCAGATTCCAACTCTAAAAATGCAAAGAAGGACCATCTACCTCAGATTTTTAGTCTTAACTTCAATTTATATGCCTATGAAATGGTAGTGAATAGGTTTTCTTTGGCTTCTAAAAGCTGCATACAGGAAAAATGTACACTCAGCATAAAATAAGCAATTTGTCATTCAAGTGACTAAATCCCCTATGCAGATTTCTGATCTAATGCAAGTGGCCTACTTTCCTCAGGTTTTGGAAAAGCATTTGCTGTACCAAGATCATTTGCTGAAAGGATTATTCAATACCTGTATATGTTTAAAAAAGATTAGAAGAGTGTGGTAGTCTAAAATCCTAAACTTCTAGAAAAATCAAACAGACTCCTTGAACTGACCACAACCTCTTATAGTAGTTTTGAAATTCTGGGACTGACATCCATTAATTTTCCAGTTTTTCAAGTAAGCTGTAACTAGAATTTTTAACTTGTCTTAGTAAAAGTATAATTAAGAACAAGAATCTGATATCTGCAGACCTCTGCTAAAAAACTAGAGGGCTGAGATATATTTAAAATAACTACTCCAAAGAGCTGAAAAGGAAGGAAAAGCATTAGCAAAAAAAGCTAGCATTGCAATGTGATCCCAAAGGAGTTCAACTGTGGAGATGGGATCCTAATATGCCTGACTATACGCTAGCCTAGGTTACCTTACCGCCTCTTTGTCCTTTCACACGACAGGGACACCTCGCACAAGACAAAATACGCAGTTGTACCCGTTCACCTACCTGTTCATTTCCAAAGACAATATCTGCAAATGTGTAATTTTCTAAGGGATAAAAAGAGAAAGCACCGTTTTAGCATCATGAGAAGTCACAACTTCAGCATACAGTATCCAAAAGAGTATTTTTCTCAAAAAGTTACCACATTCAGGAAAAAACCTACCTTCCGAGTTTTTGCATCTCACTGCTTTAAAACATAACTTTGCTCTCTCTCTGCTAGCGAGTTTAGTATCTGAAAAAAAAAAGGTGGCAAGATTTTTTTTTTCACCCTCAGCATAATCAGAGTCCCTTGGACAAGTCAGTCTTGAACATTCACAAATAGGAAACACACTGATGACACTCAACAACAGCTAATCAGGCATAGCAACTGCACACAACACAACCATATTTCTTGTGAGGAAAGCTATAAGCCACCCCAGACATGGATTTCTCTACATCAAAGAAATAATGTACCTGTAAATTAAGCTTGTTTCTAAAATTAAATAAGTCTGAATAAGTTATATGTAAATATATGTTTCTCAAAACATGGACAAAAGAAGAGCTTTAGTATGTTTGAAATGGACAAAGTTTTTGGACATTAGTTATTCTGAAAGCCAAATTCAGCTCCTTGTAGGATTCTTTAAACTGTTTTTATCAGGCAGAAGCTAGACTTGCCATCATTTTGGTGATAAAAATACAAACCTTTGTCTCCAGAGATGTTAACAGATTTTTGAAGCTTCCAGTGCTTGCTATTGCTTGAAACTTGCACTATATGAAATTCCTTAACGCCTGTCTCACTCTAAGGAAGAGACAAAAGTTATGTCAAAGAAAACCAGTCACAACTGTGATGTGCTACACTGCACAGTAAGTGTTCACTGCAAGGTGGCACTGCTAGAATCTCAATTTAACTCATTTTTCACACCATTCATAACACAATACTTAGAGACAAGGAGAGATTGAAGACCCACTGTTAAGTAAAGCAGCATTCCCAGATCACAGCAACTTCCAATTCCAGTAAACAAAGCCACACAAAGAGGAAATAAGGATCCCCCAAATAAAGATGCACAAGCTAGTATCTTAGATTAAGAAGAACTTCAACAAAAAAAGGCTTTTTAACTCCAATGCAGAACACTGTCCACAAGGCTACTTAGTTTCTAGGATTACTTCAGGAAGTGGAACATGTCATAAATCCTCTTGAGAATCTTGAGAAACTCAAGATCTATTTATTTTGGTTTTACATAGATACACCATAAAAAGTAGCTTTTGGAGTTGGTCTCCTTTCTAGTAAAGAGTGAAGCAGTAGTGGAAAACTAAGCCTCGCATTGCTAACTTGTCCTTTATAAAAACATTCTTCCCTCCCTAAAGGAGTGGACAATATTCAGTAAATGAAGAAAAAAAACAGAATGCACACACCTTTAAAAGAAAATGACAAAGCAGCTCAGTGGTTCCATTAGCAACTAAGTGTCTATGAATTCTATGAACAGACAATTCAGTTACCTTGCTTTGTGACTGAAAAAATGGGAGCAGCTTTACCAAAAAAATAAGTAAATTTAAATTAGCATGGTATGAAAAACTGAGTATTTTCATCTGCTTTAGTAAGTCAACAGAACACAACAGACATACCTGTATTTGGATTATATTAGAAAAAATGTCTTTACAGGTTGGTGATAAATGTAAACACAAAAACTTCCTTCAAATTGGAGCTTAAATTTTGACTTTGATATTACCACTAATTCTACCAATGTTTTCACTAAAAGGCTGCAGAGGACACAGGTAGTTCTGAATGAGACAATCTTGAAAGTTGTGACCAAGAACGTTCATCAATTTGGAATAAATCTTCCTAAAAACACTTTGAACTATAGTCTTGCAATATGATTAGTATAGGAGACTTCCAGAGAGTTGAGATATAACTTAACATTAATACTCTTTCCAACAGTAATTGGAATGATCAAATATGCAAGGTTTATTTAGTGTTTGCAAAGTTACTGTAGAAAAACCCTTTAATTGAGTCTTGGTTCCAGTGGTGACTCACATCTGCTGAGCTTCAGGACAGTATTATTATTAATAAAAATAAGAACTTACAGTATTGATATTTTCTACATCCACGAAGAGCAACATGTTGTCCCCTCTGCCTTCTTCATCCCCAAGTGCATTACTTCTGCAGACAGTAGCCCGAATGTGCAGAGACCGGCTGGTACAAATAACTGCAGTGTGCCTTAATACTCTATGACTAGGAAAGGGAGGAAGGGGAAGGAGAGAAAAGAAAAGAAACAACAACAAAAAAAAGGCAACATTTTGAACAACCAGGACTGCCCAGAACACAACATCAAGAAATTTAGCTTTTATGTCTGTCAATATTAAGGCCATTGGACAATTTATTCAGTTCAACCATCAAAGATATGCTTTTCACTGAAGATACTCCATCAAACCTACTTTATTTTTAACCATGTTGCTGCACTGGTAGATGCTCTTTAAACATATGGTCTCTTAGCCAGTGTGAAATATTGGAGAAAAAGGTTCTGATGCATTTTTCCTCAGGGAAACGCCTGAACTATTTCAGATGGAAGACAACTGGCAGAGTGAAAGCAAACAGACATGTATTGGCATACAGATATCATTAAGCTATTTAATGCCACCAAATGCTTTGGAAAATAGTTTTTGAGTCAATAAGCCATAGAAAGACCCCTACTTAATCTCATCTCTTGCCATAAATATTTACTGAAAAGCACTTATAATACCACTGCATTCAGTAAATTCTCCTGAAGAGAGAATAAGAAAAAAGAGAACCAAACCACTGCTACCTGGCCTATTTCCAGGCATGTTCAGCCTCCAGGACAGCAGACCCTTTGTGAAAGTTATCTCCCTGTTTTTCTAAAGATGAGTACAATTCCATTTTTAGACACCATCAAAACACATCAGCTTTACCCATGTAGAAGCTTTTAGCTACTGTAACTTCCACTTGGAAACATTTTAGAGGTATATAAAAGTTTGATGCGCATTACCTACTAACTATGTTGAAACATCATGTGACACCTGTTTTTGGGAAGGAAAAATCAGTGGCTTCCTAAACTTTACAATGTCACAATTGAAGAAGAAACTTTGAAGTTCTGCAGTTAATATTCAGATATACGGATGCCTGTATAGCTTTCAAGTGGCACAAATTACATCATTTTTGAACACTTAAAAGCTATGGTCAGTCTACACAGAGCATTGTTAAAACAGAGCAGGTCTCTTAAGTTCCCCTCAAAAGCTACATACCGTAGGGAACAAGTACAAACAACCCTCTTCCATCTATCAAACACCTCCGTTTCTGAATGCCATGAGTTGTAGGGGGACAAATTCCTTATTCTTACAGACTAGCTTAGAGCCAAATGAAATGCTAACTTTGGTATTTCAGAAGCTACAGAAAAACCTAAATCAATGGTACGTTTGCATGACTTCAGTTTCGAGAATATACCCCTGATCCACTCTCTCAACGATCTTCACCTTACCCTGCTTCGGTTTACACTGCAAACCAGTCTCACAGTACACATACTTTGTTTCTCTCTCAGAGCTAGACTGGAAAACAAGCTCCAGCCACAAGAAGACATTCTGTCCATCTCACCAGAGCTTATCTGAAGTAACCTTGGCACAGACATGAAGTGTGCAGGTTGAGGCTGGGACAGTAAATTTTCTTCACAGTAGCTGGTAAGTGGCCATGTTTTCGATTTGTGCTAGAAATAGTGTTAACACAGGAATGTTTTTGTTACTGCTGAGCAGGGTTTGCACAGGATCAAGGCCTTTTCTGCTCCTCACCCCACCCCACCAGCAAGCAGGCTGGGTTTGCACATAAGGGTGGGAGGGGACACACTGGGACAGCTGCCCCCCAGCTGACCAAAGGGATATTCCATATGGTGCCATGCTCAGCAATAAAACTAGGGAGAAGGAAAAAGCAGGGCCTGATGACATGTGTCTTCCCAAGTAATCATTACACACAATGGAGCCCTCCTTTCCTGAAAACCTGCCTGCCCACAGGAAGAGGTGAATGAATTTCTTGGGGTTTTTTCAGCTTGTGGAGTCAAACTTGCCTATGCACTCTCTCTAGATGGTCCAAAAAGAGTCTATATAACAGCGTACATGTCAAACTTGGTATTTAACGCCTTCAAAGAGAACAAATTTCATCACAATACAATTACTAATCAAATTTCAACTAAGAACAAAATCTTTTATTCAAGGTAGACAAGATTTTGTTTCATAAAATGTAGAAACAAATTAGGTTATGATTTTTCACCCTATGCCTCAAAGATGTGGTTCCAGAGGACCTAAACACAAACTAAGTTTATATTAACAGAATTCCATTAGCCCCCCCTTTTATTAAATTATTTAATAATTTAATATTTACTACTTCAATAAAAGCAGTGAAGGCTATACAATTTTATATGGAAATTAGAACATTTAGTAGAAAAAATATTGCTTAGAATAGCAGATAACAGGCCATTTTCACATCATCACAGTAATTGAGAGAAATTCCGTAGTATTTACTTCTACCATGACAATGTTTATAATGTGTCTAGTAAGTATGACAGAAGAGGTAGTTTAGACAAAACTTACCACATTTTTGAGTGCTTTTTAATACTTTCGTAGTAAAATAAGAAGTTAATTTCATGAACACCTTCTTCATCTGGTCCCCGTAACCACATTGGCAGCTGCACTGAAGCCCCAGGAAGAAGAACAGCATCAGGAAGCGGAACCTGGATTACTTCAGGTGAACCTCCCTTGCCAACCCCAAAGTCTGCAGAAGAAGCTGAAGACAGCAGTGCTGTTCGCACAGAGGTAGGATCAGTCACAACAGTCTTGTAAGCACTACAGTTCTCAGACGCTGAAGGACTTAGTGGTGTTAGAACAGCAGTATTCCCACCAAAAGTGAAAAATTCTGGATGCTTGGACACGACCTTCAATGCAGTAAGAGGACACTTGCTTACGTTCACAAATTCTACATACGCTTTTCTGATTTCTCCACAGAGAAGCCCTGTAGGAAAATTTATAAAGAACACCTGTATGGGAGAGAAAAGGAGAAAATAAAACCCTGAACACTGAGCCAAGTTGGGAATACCCAAGAAAACAACCATTAACACAGACTATACTGCTGCCTAGAGCTTCCTGAGGGGAAGTGGAAAGGGAGGTGGGTGCAGATCTCTTTGCACTGAAATCCAGTGACTGGATATGTGGCAACGGCTCAAAGCTGCACATGGGGAGGGTTAGACTGGACATTAAGATACGTTTCCATGTGGAGAGGGTGGTCAAACAGTGGAATAGGCTTCCTAGAGAGGCGGTCAATGCCCCAAGCCTGTCATTGTTCAAGAGGCATTTGGACAAAGCCATTAACATATTGTAACTTGGTCAGGCAGCTGGACTGGATGATCACAGCAGTTCCTTCTACCTGATCTATCCCACTCCATAGGGCCCTGTCATTAACCAGTTAGACAGACCATTTTAATAACCCTAGAAGGGAAAAGCACCGTGTTTTAATTAACTAGCTGGAGTAACTATTCTAGATGAATGGCAAGCAAACGGAAAAAAGCTTCTTTGCCTGTTCCCCATTCACCTTAAAATCTGGCTACTACAGCTGTTGCCAACTAAAATTCTAAAGGGAATACACCAGTTTCAGAAGGATACTAATTTTGAGGCTGCGAGTTTCAATTGGAAAAAACTCATGTAAGTTTGTCACTGACAGACCAGAAATTACCTGGAAAGATTTAGACATTAACAAAATCTAAGCCTTCATTGCTAGAACTACATTTATAAACTGCATTCAGCTATTTTCTCAAAACTGCCAACAGGAAGTAGGTACATACCTCCAACAAAGGCATTTCTTCTGTAATAATGGGATCTAAACGTCGATCAGGTCCATATTTAATCGATGTTTTTTCCTCCTTCGTGTTATTAAGTCGAGGTCCTTGGATTTCTAAATCTTGTCGCCCTCGTACAGATAACCCATTGGAAACAAACTTTCCTGAAAAAAGTTTTAAAACTTTTGTTTAGTTGTGTTTTTTTAAGTAATTCCTAACTTTGTCTCTAAGAAATGATCCAAAGCTCCCAGTCCAATCTCGAAAGTCATTTTGATGTTTGTTATTGGGCACATGTAGTGTTCATTGATTAAGCAGCATCACCAACAACTATTCAAAGCTTACAGTCACATAACACATGGCTAGCTCAAGTTCCAACAGCCAGTTACCCATTGCTGTGGACTTACTCTGCCCTTCAATAGTTTCACTACAACTGGAACGGAAGTGGCAGACATAGTGCATGAAGTTGATGTGTTTATTTCCTTTCCCAATTTCTGCCAGGCTGGAAGAGTCACTTAGAGGATTATTTCCTTTAAAGACAGCCACCACTCTCAAAATCGTTTTTATTCAAAAGGTTTCCAGCCTCTAGATAAACAAACTTCTATTTCTTTCAGACACATTTTAATCTCCATTTCAGCTAACAACTAAATTCTCCATGTGAGAGACAGTTTCAGATGAATGATTCAACAAACCAGATCAAGTAGCATGCAGTTAATTGTCCATTTATATATTCTTGTAAAGGAAATTCAAGATGCTAAAAAAAACCTGTACCAGCCAAACTTAAATTTGGGAATCTATAAAAAGAACTTTAGTGCAACATTTAGACAAAAGATGAAAGTTAGCAAAGCAAAAAGAAGCAGAACAAAAATGAATGGCAAGAGAGTCAATGAGAGTTGTTACAGATTCAACATGGCACAGATGGAGTATTTACGTTTTGATTTTTTACTGGTTTAAAAATTTCAACAGATTTAAAAGGAGCAATAAAGTATGGATCTGGCATGCTTCCTCATGGCATTCCAACAAGAGCCAATTTGTTCTTTTCCTGTTTCAGTTGTTTCTCTTATTTCTACATCTCTACCTGATGGAAGGCCTTGCATCATGGTAGTCAAACACTAAACACTAGAATTTAGTTCTACTCCCCAGAAGCCATGTCTCCTCCTTCCAGAAACGCACAACTTAAGGTAAAAATACACTTACCTGCCTGTAATCCAATAGAAGGATCTATCCCATCTAATGACACAGCACCTTGAACAGTGCCAAGATTATAAACGACTCCCAGAATATGTAGCTCCCCTGTTTGATGGGGAAAGAGCTTTAGTCTTGCCTGTGGAGATACGTTAAATTTTTGTTGTTGTTGCTACTAGAAAGAAGTATTATTACATTTAAATGTCCAATTGCTAAACACACTCACAGCTACATTTACTTTATAGGTGTGTCAGATGTAACTGCAGCAGTAAATATAGATAATTTACTAGATTCAAAATTTCATATACACAGAATTTACCAAACACATTTACAGCTGAAAAATGCTCATTACATTAGGGAAAAGTCCTTAAAGTTAACTTTTACTGCGATTAACAGGAGCAGAATCACAGAATGATTGAAGCTGGAATGGACTTCATGGACTTCTGGAGGTCATCGTGCCCAACTTGCCTGCTCAAGCAGGGCCATCTAGAGCCAGCTGCTCAGGACCACATCCAAAGGGCTCTTAACATCTCCAAAGATGGATACCTCACAATCTCTCTAGGCAGCCTGTGCCAAGCGCTCAAGCACCATCGCATTTACAAAATAAGTAACTGTTATAAATAAAGTTATTTATAAGTGTTTCCTGATGTTGAGGGGGAGCCTCTTGTGCCTCTGGTTCTGTCACATTTACACACAGTGATAAGATCTATGAGGTACTGGAACTTCTGATTCAGTCATGTATTCTGTCAGCCTAGCATTAAGTTCAGATCATAACAAGTCTGAAATGCACAGTAAAGTTCAACACTGAAAAGACTATTTCTAAAACAAAGTACAGTACTTACCACTTTCGTCTCCTCACTATTAATTAAAAATTCTGCTATTGCTTCAGTTCCTACCATATCTTCATCACACATACCCTGAAAAGAAGAAACAGTTTTTTAGATACTACTACTCCTAAGCAGAAGAAGTGCCATTAATATCTCTAATACCCTTCCTAAAGTGTTCAAGGGAAAAAAATCATACAAATTTCCAGTTAGGACAACCAAGTGCTGCATGCCCAGCTTCTCAGCATTTATGAATTTAAAAAGCAGCTTGAGAGCTCACTAAACATTTACTTAAGAGAAATTCAAGATTTAACACTATAAATTGGAACCATTCCCAGTCAGTTTCACTGATATTCACAGACATATTTATCACACCAATAAAGTAGCAGTTAAGATCAGGACAGAAGGGAAAGTGTATGGTAAGCCTTGAGACTTAAACTATGCGGAACCATGTTTATAGAGCACTTAGAGCACCTTTAGAGATCACTGTG
The DNA here is from genome assembly GCA_013398015.1 of Oreocharis arfaki. Lineage (NCBI taxonomy): Eukaryota > Metazoa > Chordata > Aves > Passeriformes > Paramythiidae > Oreocharis > Oreocharis arfaki. The sequence continues at coordinate 53,088 of VZRR01004025.1, read as the reverse complement.
TTCCAAACGTTTTGGCCATGAAAACAAATCATTTAGGAATTTACTGTAATATTCAGTATTAGAACATACTAAAACCCTTAAAACGTGCATGTGAGAACAGTCCATCTGAGCTTCTGACAGCATTAGTTGAAGCATTAAGTTAAAGAGAAGTACAATACCTCATCTAAAGTACTCAAAACATTAATTTTTAATACAATAAATTTTCATTTCTCTTCTAATCAAGACATCAGGATGCTCCTATGTTATACGAGCACCATTTTTCAGAACACATTTCACTATGTACTCAAATGCACAGTATCTCAAATAAAAAAAGGGTATTTGATAATATACCTATTGAAACTATCATTTGCAGGTCAAGGCTAGTGTGACTCAGATGTAGTACATATACAATGAAATCTTATAAGTATTTTGTTTTGCATTCAGCTTTACAATACACATTACAATTTGTTAATACACATTACAATTTGTTTGTTAACTTGGCTGCTTTGTGCCCTACAGATCTAGGAAAATCTAGCTAAAATAAAAAGAATTTCAGTAGCTACTTTTTTCCTTGCCTTTTTTCTTAGTTTACACTTAAATCTTCATGTTTAATGTTTATGCATAAATGTTTTCACACTACAGAATTTTCAATACTTAACACACACTCCCGTTCCTGCAGCTGTTTGGGGTGGAAAAGGATGAAGCTTTCCTTACCTGCTCTTTTGTTTCTCCATCATGCTTTGTACCAAAGTCTTTAGGTTGAAACTTCCACAGCAATGAAAGGTCCATCAAAAGAAGTGGAACTTTCAGAGGGTTTCGGAAGGACACTTCTACAGTTATTGGTTCTGTTAAAAAAGTGCAAGAAAATAATGACAACAGGCTTTCCCCATCACAATCTGAAGGCTCACCTCTCAGAGTATTCATGTACAAACAACTTTCACAAGAAAGAATGTCAGTTCAAATCTATAATAAGAGGAAATACTACACAAATTTATTTAACTCAGTTTATTTCTGAAGTGTATAAATCTTAACTTTACCTTCTATCACAGCAAGCGGAAATTTGGAGTTATCTGAGTAGCGATTTAAACAGAACTGAGTTGGTTGAAAGTTTGAAGGTATTGTTCCTTTATTTATCACAGACACAACCTGCTCCTCAAGTTCCTTCCACTGCTGTGATGATTCTGAGTCATACTCCTGATCCAGGCTTACGTGTGTAGCTGCCTGCTTTTCACCTGGGGAGAGAAAGGCAGTCTTAGAAGGCGAGAACAGCAACATGCAACAGCTGCATCAGAGGGCTGCAATGGCAGTTTGATAACTATTCTTAAAATATTTTCAGTTCTACATCTACAACTGTTCTTAGGTTCTTATGCTACAATTGATTTAAAAGAGTGAATTGCAAGACATTCTGAAATACACACATGGAAGACAACACTGACAATAATATGAGTATCGTTCAATTTGGATACCATTGCATTCCAAGATTTTAGCATGCTACATGGCATACTAGGGCTACAGACCATTCTTATTTTATAACAGACTACAACCCCACAGTACAGCCCTGGTTTATATAAGAATTTCCACTCTGCTTTCTTTACATTCAGGAATCAGAGTGTTTCAAATATTTAATCCAAGAGGAAGTTAACTGTAAAGCTAATTTCTAGCATTGCCAGTAGTGTCCAGTATTTGCTCTGGCAATAATAAGCCCTTTCATGAAGTTCATTACAGACTTGCATTGAAGCCTTCTAGGCAGTCAGCACAACCACATACACAGATTTCATATTTACACAGGAAGTCTGAAAACATCCACCAAGTAGATATTAAGCTCAAGCTTTTCTTTCGAAATATTTTTAAGTTACCCAGTCACTTTAGTTTTTACATAATGACAGACTTTTTTAAAATGGCACCAACTCTTGCATGTATTTTGGTTCCTTAAAAAAGGGACTCAAAACTGTTTACATATAATTTTCTAACCTTCTGCTGGTCGTCGATCATGCCCAAAGAAAACACGAGTTGCTGAGCTGTTAATATATGGTAAAGGAAGCTGTGGTAAGGGACCATCAGGTGACAGCTGAGTTGCATTCTAGAGCAGAAGAGCAAGAAAACAGAGTCATGTACGTTACCAATGGCTGAATGATAAGGAAGCCAAGTTAAAAACACTCAATGTTTGAACAGGGAATACCTTTTAAGATGGAATAAATGATTTCAATTGACTGTTTGACATAGATTTTTTTTTCTTCAACAGGAGTTTGAAGTTTGTAAAATCTTTATGAGAAAAGGAAAATAATTATTTTAACCCTGAAATCTAATCTCTACTGTGGCTGAATTGCTGTTACAAGCTTTATTTGATGCAAAGCTTGACTCTCTAACTCAGAATTTGATTAACTACATTCACTATCCCACCACCACTAAACGAGACTCTCACCAAGCTGAGCTGTGGACTAAAACACCAGTTTTTGAGTAAGGTCTGCCATAATTTCAACACGACAGAAATTCTGTTCATCAGCTTTAAAAGACAGTATCTACATGGCTGCATATTGTGTGGCAATATCAGCACTAAACACCCCATAACGTACATGGTACACTCCAATCCAGAATCACTCATGAACTTAAAACGTAACTCAGTGAGTCACTTGATTCATCAAATTTTATCCTTATTAAAGATTGCAATTCACTACATGGATGGTGACAGAGCTACCTAGTATTCATTAAACATGTATTATCAAAAGACCCCAAATCATTATAAATTCATCAAAACAGAACACATCCATTTCCTCTAAAAAATATAAAACTTATCAGGACTACAATTCAGCCATGACCTTCAAAAAGAAGATTTCACTTTACTGTAATAAAAACACAACTATTACATTACTGTACTAAAAACCCATACTAATACCCATCGGTGAAAGTACTACACATACGAGATGCAGCCTACGTAGGTTTTTGAAGTCTGAAGTAAAAAATGGAACACATCAACTAGATTAAAAAATAACCCAACCCTGGAAAAAAGCAGATAAAACAGAAAATCATGTAATGATTTAACAGAAAATCAGTGGTAACAAAATTACTTATTACTCAAGAAACAGAGACAAGGAAGTAATTTACCTTATAGACATAAAGATATTCTCTTAAAAAAGCTCCTTGCTGAGCTGGAGGTTGTTTACTGTCATTGATCAAAATATGCCTGAAGGCAGACACAGCATTGTCCAGCTGACGAAGCGTAAAGGACTGGCGGCCAATGGTGAAGTTGATGTGGTCTTCTGCAAGAGACCAGCCTTTCCCTTTGTAAACCTGCATGGCTTGACAGTAGCAACGTAAGGCATGTTTCTTCTGCAAGAGAAAAGTTAATTTCTCAAATAATCCCATTATCCACTGACTGTAATTATAACATTATGAAGACTGAACAGTAAATCAGAAAAGTAGTTTTTACCACCTCCCTGCCACTATGCAAAGCGTAATGTCTCAGAACTGTGCCTCATAGAATCTGGTCAATACTAATCTAAGCACAGAAGTGTTTGTTCCTACAGTACAGAGCCTGGCCTCCAGATGAAGTTCACATTTTCAAAGATTAGAGTAACAGGCAGTACGTTAAAAAAGCAAATAACAAGAAAAGACTACTTTTAGAATAGTATTTGAAGTTCCTTTAGGACTGACTGCTAAAGTCTACAGAGCTCTACTGCCAAGCCTCAGGACATAAGCTGGATTTAACACATTTCATTCCACCCAAACTGAACTTTCAGTGTGATAATTTCAGCCAACTGTTGTTCCGTAGACATACCTGGGAAAAAATCCATGCCAAGAAAACCAACAAAACATAGTTCTACAGTACATACAAGAAAAATGACCAATCATATCAGCAACTGATCAGGTGGTCTGATCCCAATCAGCTCCATAGCTCCTTTCCTGTACATACATCGGGACCCAGGCATTCAATCCCAAGCCTAGGTACTGAACTCCTGTATAGACATTCACTGTACAGCTAAGTCTCAGCTTCTAAAAAATGGCAGCAGCATTCCCTTACTTACAGCAGTAATGGGGGAAAAAAAAAATCTAATATATGTTCACACTGGTATGGTGATGACAGCAGAGTACAAGCAGTAAATCCTCAACATCAACATGTACTAGTGACACTTTAAAATATGGTATTATGGTTTGCAGCTAAACAGCCTGCCTGATTTCTCTTCAGTAGCATTTTTATATATATATTTAGGTACCACTAAGGATATGAAAAAAAAAAATAAGCTACATTTCCTGTAACACTGAAAAAGTATTTCTTGGAAACCAGAATCTCTACAAATATTAGACACAAACAACAAAGGGAGCTGTTACACAAAGCCAAAACTTTATAAAACGCATTCACTTTCCCAGACCAAGGAACAAGATATAAAAGAATAAATAAATTAAAAACTCATCAATAGCTCCCTATCAGTACTATTCTGTCATAACAGAGAGGAAAACTACTGAATGAAGAAAACAAAGGAGGGGGAGAAGTACTCCTACTATTCTCCACCTCACAAAAGCCAACAATGCAAAAATACTTTTTTCAGTCCCTACCACGACAGTGAGACTGAGATTGGGTAGGGTGGGAGAAAATCCCCAGCCAAGACCAAGGGGCCTTGTTCCTAACAGGATTGTGATGCCTTGGTTCTCCTATATTATTGTCTTGCAATTACAAGCTCAGCAGGAATCAAGCACAAGCTATCTTTACAGAATGTATCCCACAACTAATGCAGAAACAAAGCACAGAAGTTCTGTCCAACGAAGTTTATCTACCACAGTTAGAGCTACCTGCAGAGGAATGTGAATGGGAACAAAAACAATCTGATCTGTATTGGTTTAACTGCTGCTTAAGCCTAACAGCCACAGAGATGCTTTGGTTTGTTGTGTACTAACTGTTCATGCACCTGCATCTCCTATAAAGAGCATGTATTTAAGTCATCAGGAAAAACAAATATCTAGATTTTGCTATTATTCTAATAAACTGAATTTAACAAATAATTCTCTCCCTTAAGTCACTTTTACCTCAAGAGTAAAAATATTCCTTTGCCCAAAAAAGCCTTGTATGTTACTGTGTGTAAGATGAGACTCAGAAATGAAAACACACATCACTTTAGTTGCAAGTCAGTGATCTTCAGCATTACTTCAAAAACAGAAGTAAAAGGCTAAGGTTATCAATGCAGAAGTCATTTTCAAATGATTACAGAACAGAATACTGCTGACTAACACAGAAGTGTCAGAAGCCAAGCATCTCTTTCCAGACTAATGACACACTTAACATGTTTTTCAAAGTATCAAATACTGGGCATATTTTCCATGTGGAAAGATAATACTTACCTGGCCTGCTTTACTAAACCTGTGGCCAGCCAGTATCATATGAAAAGCAAACTTTCTAACCATGGGACTTCTCATGTTTATAAAACAGTGGGCTGCCTGCTCCAACAGGAGTGCACTGCGAAGATCTGAATCCTGTTTAAAAGGAAAAAAGAACAATTAGCCTGAGTCGAATAAAAACATAAAAGGTAACAGTGGTCTTGTTTTAATGCTAAGAGGGACAGGAAGTTCTAAGAGTTCTGTGAAGTTGAAGATTTTTTTATATGCAAACATTAGTTACATATATGAGCACATAAAAATAAGACTGAAAGTATTTTTCAACAGTGTTCAATACCACCATGTTCTTATTTCTTCCAGTGAAGAAAATATGAACCTGTTTCAGTATGAATAACAAAAGACATATTTTCTGCTTTTTCAGTTACTCAGGCTACAGTTTCAACACTTACCATTACCTCTGAAGCATTCTCCTACTTTTCTCCCCCCTCCCCCTGCAGATATTAAGGCTAGAACCAAAAAACAAGACCTCCAACAGGATGACAGAAAAATAGAGGGAGCAATGAAACTGCGTCAACTTTTATCACACTAACCTTTTGAACCTCGATTTCTTAATAATGTACAATTTCTTACTATGACACTCTTTTCTTCTCCTGACAAGACTCAGCTATATTACTTTAACCAATAAGAACAAAATCTACTTTATTTTACCGCAACTGAGCTCCATGCTATGAGTGATGCTCAAGTATATATCTTGACAAATATACTCTGAGACATCAATGTAGTATCCCATGAAGATTTTCCTTGCAAATACCAAAATGCACCACAGGCATACTACATGCAATTTAAAGTTGTAAAATAATTGTGCAGAGCTAACAGTATTTAAATTCCTTGCTTAAATATCTGAGGCTGCTCTCATAGACACTGGTAGCAAGCTTAAGTTGAAAAGGCAAGAATGAAGCTATGGAGACACTTGAGAAAGAAAATTACAGAACTAAACAGATTTATTCTATGCTTCATCTGGCCCAGGAAAGTCTCAGAAGCATCACATTTGGTGTAGCTGGCCACAAAGTCAGAATACCAGTTAGACTTCTCTCCAAGCTACAAAGGAGATGCTACACTATTACTGGTATTATACTTTTCTTCACTCCTTTTCAATTAAGACAATTTCTGGAATAGAAGCTGATTCCATGCTTAATTTCCACAAAGTAATATCACAGAAGTCTAGGGTTTCATTTACACAGTAAGGCTCTAATGATTCTTATCAGCTGAGCTACAGTAATGCCTTAGTTGCTTAAACTATAGAGAACTTCTGATTATATATGGGATAGCATCCATTATGGCTCTGGCAAGCCATGCTAATACTTCTAACACGAGTTCTTAAGCTACACCATCCAAGAGCCACGCAAATTTCGAAGAAAATTAGTTACAAAGCCAAAGATAACATATTTAGCATGGTTAAGGAAGTCAAGGAAGTCATTTGACTAGAGAAATAATAACTGTACTAGTTCCTTCACTTACAGTGTAAACAGTTATCTTCACTTCATGCCCTGTACCTGCTCATTTGCTACCTTTGGCTAGAAAATATTGCAGGAGAAGAATCAGAAGGTAAGCTAGAAGTGTTTGGGTAAGAAAACAAATAGGGAGAGGGCAGAAATGGAAAAAGCTAGTAAGTTTTACCTCACTGGTTAAACGAATCAGAAGAGCAGCTGCCTCTGAATATTTGCTTTGACTTTTTAAGATTTCAGCACTAAGCAGTACACAGCGTTCAGCCAGAACCATGTTCCTAAAGTAAAAACATACATGTATTAATAAATATTTATCAAAATAAACCTCAGAAAACTTTTCAACTCACATCTTACTAATTTTCTACACACAGCATCAGGCTGAGGTTCTGTTGCTTATCCTTCTTAAAGCAAAATACATTGAAGTTCACTCCCCACGAAATAACCACATACGGATTGACACATGCAGTGTCTTATCCCACTATAACATGAGCTTTATGAGAGTAAAAGCTGGAGAGCGTTTTTGAGAACAGTACCAACTAAATAGCAACTAAAACGATCTGATAAATGAGAAGTCCAACAGTTAAAAGCAGGTTGTACTGTCAAGTTGTACCTGGGTACCAAGGGCCCACCAAGCTGCTGTATCACACCCCCTGCTCAGTAACACAGGAGAAGAAGATCAGACTAAAAACCTTACGTGCCGAGAAAGGGACAGGGAGATCACTCACCAGTTAGTCATGAGCAAAACAGACTTGTTTGGGGGAAGATTAAATTAGCTTATTGGCAGTTAATAAATGAATAGCACCATGATAAATAAAAACAGAAACAAAACACCTTCTCCTGACAAATCCTCCTTCCCAAGCTCAAGCTCACTCCCAACTCTTCTACCTCCTCCTCCCCGCAAGCAGGGCAGGGAAATGGGGAAAAGAAGTTGTGATCACATCATAACATTTCTCCTCTGCTGCCTCTTCCTCCACATCCTCCTCCCCTGTTCCAGTGTGGGGTCCCTCCCACAGATACAATTCTTCAAGAACTGCTTGAGCACGTATCCTTTTTGTAGTGTAGAGTGCTTCATGAACCAGTGTGGCTTCCCACAGGCCACAGCAACTGACAGCAACTTCCTGACAGCAACTTGCTGTGGCATAGGCTCTATACAGGCTACGGACACCTTCAGGGTACATCCAACTGCTCTGGCATTGGGACAGGCTGCAGGGTAGATCCCTGCTTCCCCATGCACCTCTATGGGCTGCAACAGGAAAATCTGCTTCAGCATAGTCTTCACCACAGGCCGCAGGGAAGCACCACCTTCTCCTGACCTTGGTATCAGCAGGGCTGTTTCTCTCATTTTCTCACTCCTTTCTCACAGCTGCTGCACAGCTATTTTTACCCTTTCTTAAATGTATTATCACAGAGGTAACACCAGCACCAGCACTGCCAGCTTGGGCAGCAGCAGGTCCATTTTGGAACTGAGTGAAAACTGATTCTGCCACAGGCAGCTCCTGCTGTCTTCTCACAGAAACCTTCCCTGCAGCCACCCCACTACCTAAAAATCCACCATGTGAATTCAATACACAAGTTTAATAAGCACTCTGTTAAGAACAGCCCAGACCTCCTTTCATGCTATCCTAGATACGTTAATTCATCTTACTCCTTAAAAAGTTACCATCACTCTGTGATCATCTGGCACTATTACTGTGCAGGGCAAGAAAGGCAGGCCACCAGACGTTTCAACTTTCATTGGATCAGTACAAAAGTAAACAACATACTTGCAGATATCTCGATAGGTCTGAATTGCTGTCTCCATATAATGAGCAGGATATGGCCTAGGAGCTCCAGGCTGAAGAAAAGCTGATACTGCTGCCATTTCCTACAACAGAAATTCAGTACTGTCACTGTAGTTTTTTCAACAAATCATAAACCTCAAAAGGCTGAGGAACATGTTTCAACAGCTACTAGATTCAAGATCTTCATCTAATCAGTTACTGGCATATAAAACTATCCAACACACTGTAACTGATAAAAGGTTTAATACAACAGCCTATTTACGGCTCTGCTTACAACTAGCCGCACAGCAGCCAGACAGTTACACACAGAAGTGTCTGCAGTTGACAGTACCCCTGACATAGTGCAGAAGCATTGATTCAGTACTGTTTTACAAATCCAAAAGAATTTCCTATTGCAGGAACAATCTTCCTGATAAAGTAGCACTACCCTGTATTTTAAGATGAAGACTGAAACTCCAGTAAACATGCAGTCTGAAATTTTACTTCTTTTCTCATAGATTGAAAATGATAGCAAAGTTCTTCTGCAGAAAGTAAAGACTAAGACTAGCAGATTGCAACAAATTCATAATTAAGACTGCTTTCATTCATTTGGAAATTAAGATTTCTTAATATTATTCTGATTATTTAGATTATCCAAATGCAGAGCAACTGTGTGAAGCGTAAAAACACACATTTATGTAAAAGTTTTAATCAAGGTGCATAGGCGTACAATAGTGTCTCCATAGCTCTGTGAAGCAGTTTCAAATTTTAGCAAGTTAACCAGACTAAAGTTTACAAAACGTATCTTCTAAAAATTGATAAAATTAATCATTTTCCCCCAGTACTCCAATTTATTTTATTGAAAATTACTTTAGTCATAACTACCTTCATTCTTAGGAGGAAATAATGAATGAGTATGCATTTAGAGTGAAACTCAATAGTGACATACTCAAAGTATAGCCTTCAACTCTTAAGTCCCCCCCAAAACAGGTACAATACCATATTCATAGTGACAGTGTCTTGACTTTCTGGCAAATAAGTACTGTGCCAAAGTCGAAAAGATATTATAAAGCTATTTTACATCTGGCTTTGAGTTATCAAGCATGATAATGACTCATTTTTCTGGAGGTTGCATTCCAGGTTTTGTCCTTTCCATATTTTAAGAATTAACTCTCCAGTTTTTATTCACACCTTTATTCCCTTCATATAACAGCAGAAAACAGATTTTACAGCACTTTAGAGTTCCTTAAAGACATACAGCAAATTTGGGGAAACGCTTACAAACTTGGAGGTGGAGGGAAGAGACTGCATTTCGTTACCTTCAGACAAATATTAGAAATTATTAGAAAAGGTTCACAGAATGTTCATGTTATGTGAAGTACCAACCAGTGCTCCAGCTGCATAAAGCATTGCCTGATCATTTAAGAAGTCTTTCTTTGCTGTATGGTAACAGCTATATGCAAGTTCATAGTGTTGCACCAAAAAGCATAAGTCTGCCATTTTCCGGATTTGAAGCTCTGGCGCTTCTGGTGGATACCTATAAATACAAATATTTAAATCCAAAGTCATCCTCTCTCATCTTAGTATCCATTCACAAAGTAGTAATAAAACCTGCATTGCTTCAGCCTTGCTCAAAAACAGCTAAGGAAAGTGAAGCCACTTCCTTTCTGCCACTTGTAACTTGGTTTCATAGCCTACTTTCTGATTAATGAGATTCACCGTTCCAGTACCATTCAAAGCAAGCATTCCTCTTAGCCAAGAAATACTGAATAGAGTTTATAACTACCACCGACACTGCTCAGTCAACCATAACAGCTAAGCAGAGCTGTATGAGAAGGAAAAAAAAGAGACTTTGACTGTTCACTGGGCTGTAAGTTATTTCTCCCCATTTCTCTTTAAAGAAGTAAGTTCACTAAAAAACTACGCTTTACGCCAAAACACTGTGCAAGTTCCTGTCCTCTGCAAGCATCAATCTAACTTCTGGTTAATCAAATATATATATGATTCACTTCAGTAATACTCAAACATATTTTCACAAACACTTGTATTTCAAACATAGGAAGTAAACTACACTTACAAGTTCAAAACAGAAAGCTGGAATTAGCAACATTTTGATTATGAATCCAAAGACACTCAACATATACATTCGAAGCTGCAGGTGCATGTGAAGGACATTAACCTTGACTAGATAATGACCAAAAATTATTAAGACTTCTGTGGTAAAGACAGTTGGAGAGTGATTTTCATGACTATACATCCCAATTCATAGTGGGAAACTACCAAAAGCATAGAGAATTAGTATTTTGGCAACACTTAAAACCTGGTTTCAGCGTCTACTAAGATACAGGTGCACTACGCATGAAATTTCCTTTACTTTAGCTCTTGAAGACATTGCAAAAACAATATACTCAATACTCTACTGGAGTAAATTGCATAGTTATGCAAGCAAAAACACCTATAGATGCGGTTTGGCTGTAATGACAAGTGAAAAAGCTTGTACAAATTTCAAAAAAATCCCTCATGGCAAACCATAGCTTCTTTTTATTACTATTACTGTTAAAAATGCATGTTCATATTAACTCAGAAAGCTTCACTGAAAATAGAGCAGGCAGATGACTCTGCAAACAGTTTATTTTATCCCCTTTTTCTTTAAGTTCTGCTACTCCTTTATTGTACATATTTAGGCAAAGCACTTTCCATGATTTTTCTAATTAAAGTCATTCACAACATTGCTGGTTTAGTTCATACTGCAGAACACTATCAAACACAGGCTTTCCCTCCCCGCCTAAGAAATGTACCTTTGCAGTTTAGATCTAAAAATAAGGACTGAGATTACTTACAGCAAACCAGAAGTATTCTTGAGTTCATTTATACTTTTCTCTGGAACCTTGCTGCCACTAAACCATTTTTTAGTAGCAAAAAACAGTGATCGGCTCAAGCCTTTCCTGGATATTAACTGGAGAAAGACATTGAATTAGAGCACTACATTGCAAGAGATCTAAGTTAAACAAAGATAAAAAGCCAAGCTTCATTATGGCTTCATAATTTTCTTTTTCTTCCATAAAATGGAAATAAATAGAAGGAGTAAAATAATTAAGAGCACACTTCTTTAGAATTAATCTCTGACACTGAGATAGAAGTTGCAATTCATATATCTATTTTATCTCAGATCGCTGAGGTTCATATTCTTTCTGTAAACTGGAGAAATATCCATGTTAAGAACTTGAACACTGGATACATCTGTTTGAAAACTAAATTCTATATAATTAGAATATCTAATTTGCAGTATCAGTCCAACCTAAAATCTAGACTAAGTGCATACTACAAGAAAGAACCTTCTCTCTGTCATCATCCACATAAAGCATTATCACACCATGAACATCAGTCTCAAGTGTCAAAGGCACAAGTCACACCTTCAAGCAAAGTTACACAACTTTATTCTTTCAGATAATTTCCACTTAGAAGGAAACTTCAGCAGAGAATAACCACTCCCATCCTATAAGGAAAACTATATCGCTCTTTAAAGGTAATTTTAAAAAGCAGAACACCTCTCTTTTCTTACCAGAACTAGGAACTTATCACAGCATTCCTGTTTGCTACACTTTATATAACTACTTCTTTTTAATGTTTCTTCATAAAACTTACTAAATGTAAACATTTACACACACATACAAACTCCCAGAAGTAAACTCAGGGAGTGAGCATTCCTTACAGGACATGATCCTTAGTATGAAAAGCCCTCACACTTAAAACTATAACTTGAATAGACAATCCAATCAAAATAAAATCAGAGCTCAGATAACAGACTGATATTTGGGTCCAAGACTTAATGCCAAGTACAGTAATTTGATTGCACTAATGTAAGTCAATCCATCTCTGCAGTTGTTTAAGAGCATATAAGACACACTTGTAAAAGAAAGGCCTTCACTGTGATGCAAATAACTTTAATGCATGCCCTTGACTTAATATGGACATGATATTAATCACACTTCCAAAAAATCCTAGTTTGAGAGAAGCATATTCTTTGAAAAAACTGCCGAGATCAACAGAGTCATACGATTCAGGGTGTCCCGGCATTTTTTCTCTGTCACATAGCAACTGAAGGATGCAGCTTTTTTTGCAGATGGTTATTGATTAAATACATTTCTTAAATTTCGCTATGTATTCTGATGTTGAAACACAAAGTCCATTTTGTTCCCGATGCCAGAATCATCCAAGAGCACAGAATATCAAGATTTTAGGGTCAAGAAGAGATTTTCCTGGAAACAGTTCAGACAGGCTTTCACCAAAAAGCCACCTGTACTTGTACTGGAGCTGTTGATACAAATTAGTTCTTGTTTTTCAGAAGACAAATTGAGCAATAATTAGAACTTCAGTTATTTCTCTTAAATCTACTCACAATTTTCAGCAAGACTGTTGAATCATTAGAAGCAGAAGGAAGTAATACTGTCAAAACAGATTTTTGGATAACTCGATTTATACCCCAACCATTTTTCCTTATTATAGCGTGAAGTGTTTTTAAGGGCAAACTGACCTGATCATTGAGCTGTCGGATTGTTTTCTCTATGTGTGGCAAAAGCCCCCGAAATGTGAATTCCTGTATGAACTGCCTAATTCGATCGTGATCTGTGAGAGTTAAACAAGCACCATGAGGTGTCCCAGAATTTGACTTCTTTGAGTCTTGCAGTGATGTAGAAGCCTTCATGTAATCAGTGCTATCCAAACTGCCACTGGGATGATCCAGTTGAAGGGGGTGAGTCTTAAAGTTATTTGGCAAGCCATCTGTTGAAAGATTGAAACAAAAACTCCAGTAAGCATAAAGTTACTTAAACATTTTGGGTTTTAAAGGTCATTTCTACTACTTCAAAGCTTTCCTCAGAAGTCTGTGAAGCAAAGTAATTCACCAACTGTTCTGCACTACAGATCAATGCTGATCAGGCAGCAGCGTAGCACTGAGTACTGCATCACCCCTGGAATTCTCAGGAAGTTCAGGGAATCTCAAGAATTACAACATGGCTAAATATGTATGGTTTTGGTTCTCAACTACAGTGCAACAAAATCTTCCAGTATGCTGACTAATATCAACAACACTGAATGAAAACTATGGAAACATTAAAAACAAAATAAAACATTCATGAAAGTTGGAAATGCAGCAATTACTACAATGGCATCATGGAGTCCATTATCTTTTTTTCTGCTTATGTTTTAAGGTTAAAAAAAACCCAAAACAACAAAACAAACCTAATTTTCCATGTCCTTCCAATCAATCAAGATGCAAAACCATTTCCTCCAAAGTCCTCTTTGCTCAGCGAGAAGGGCTGCTGACCACTATTGCATGCAGCTCTCTGAAACAGACTGAGACACTGTTTCATTCTAAGACTTAAGCAGTTCTCTTATTTTTAAGAAAATCAGCTTGCCCTATCTGGCACTGAGCAAAGCTGAGCTGTGTAAGCAAATTCTTAATGGATTTTACTCATGAAATGTAAAGCTGAGTTCTACATTTTTGGAAAGTAAAGTTCAATTAGCAGCTCCCAAACTACATGTGGGCTGCAAGGCCTTAAAAAGATGGCAGCTGTAGGCTCTCCTACACATGCTAGGTCTCCACATGCCTTTCAGGTGAGGTATGAAGGATCTGGGCTGAGGCAGGCCAGACAATGCAGGGTACCTCACTTTTTCCCTATTCGATAATGCCTGTCATCTGAATCCTACACTGCTAATCTGAATTACTTTTTAAGGGTGCATTAACTTGCACTCAATTTCATTTACTATCCTCTCCCATCCACAAGCTGAGTTCCAAGGCAAGAGCTTCCAAACAATTTACAAATGAAGCACTTCCCTGACATTTACAGATTTAATACCAAAACCAAGGACAAAAAAGCTCCAAAACCTCAGCTTCCAAGTTATAGCAGAGGACACAACCCAAAACTTTATTATGAGAACTGACTGACCACTTAATCCTACGTTATTTTTACTAATTACCAGAGTTTGCAGACAATATGTTTAATCTTACAAAATATGAGCCCAATACATCATTAGCCATCCCATTAAGGAGATGCCACCAATCCAGTAGGTCAGTACCACAGCATTTTTCTTTGAGGACACTTAAAACATTTAGAAAACCATTACTTTGAGGTCCATAACAAATCATCTAATTAATTACTGTCCAAGACACAAGACAGTTGTGTAAACGCTGTAACATCAAGGTTTTCATAAAGTTATAAAAATACCTTTCATTTCACTGTCTATGCCATCTGATATCAAGTGATCCGTATTAGTGTTTGAAACAACAGTATAATCCTCATAGCAGTCCTGACAGAAAATGGGAAAAAAAAGTCAGAACTTCAAGACTACTCAACCACATACAAAAGTCAGTAAACAGTAGCTGTCAACTTCAGTAAGTAAACTGAATTACCAAAGCAGCAGCATGCTTGTTCACATATATTAACTTCTCTAAGTAGTTTCTGAGGCTTTAAGAAACTGTCTTATTTAAAAGACGAACATTATTGTCACCAAATGAAGCAAGTACCTTCTGACTTGCTCAACTAGCTGCCCTGTCAACCAAAGCAACTCCACCTCTTACACAGCAATGCCTACAGCAGCAAAAATATATTCTCTAAAGCAGCTCCCAAATAAGCTCACACACACACAAAAATCTATATTGCACAGTTGACATGGGACAGAGAAAGAGAACAATATCTGATTAGTTTATGGTGGGCTATAACTCACCGGTCCTCTTAGCTTATAGAATATGAAATGTTTTGACTTTCCAGTACCAGCTACATTTGGTAAAGAAATACAATTCCACAAACCTTTTAATTATAAGGAGCTATAACTGCAGGTCAGTCAAAAGCAAACTCAAAAAGGAGTATTTTTGGTGCTAAAGCCAAAAATGCAGACATTTATGGCAAACTCAAAACACACTATCACTTGCAATCTTAGCAGATGACAGACCAGACTAAACACAAGAAGTTATCACAAAAACCACACATACCCCCAAAAAAACAACACACCCACACTATTTAGTGAAGTATAGAAGACCCAGGAAAAAAAATTAAGAGTGAAGAAGACAAATAAAAATGAAGGTCGAAAATCACTATGAACAGGATACTTCCTCTTACAGCTCTTAAGGCATAAGTCTATTATTTCTGTGCTCCCGTCAGTCTATTTCAGACAGTCCAGTATTTCAGTGCTCCTTACTGTCAATTTATGTAGCATAGAGGACAGTTCCTACTGAGGACTCATCTTATGCCCTCACAAAAAGTCATAGCTGTGTCAGAAGTATCTTGACTGCCTATTAGCTCATTCTGTAGAAACACATATATAACACTAAGGCAAAATTTAATGCAACTAAAAAATATGCCCGTTAAAAACTGTTTTTAGAATATTGTAATACCTGGTTCTGGATAGTGTTTTTCTGAAGGTATTGACTCCAAGGATCTGGTATCTGTTCGTCTGCTCCTTTATTAGACACTCGAGAATTTATTTTCAGCAAATAGCAACCCTGAGTTCCATACCTCTGTTTCATCTCTTCATAAATGGAGTCAGCTCTGAAACAGTAAAACAACATTTATCCTGTCTTGATATCAAACTAACTTTAAAGTGTGTACTGCAACAAGCTATTTTAGACCATTATTCATAGTGCTTAAAAGGAAAATTCTCCTATTTTTAAAGCAATCTGTTATGCAAGAGTAAAATCGAGAATCTTCAAGAATCAGTTTAGCAAGCTAGGAAAGAAAGCATCTACTCCAAAAGCTGGGACTGATTAATTTCATTTTACATGAACACAAGAAGAAGATCTAAAAATAATACTTTCAAATATCTGTCTTGATAATAGCATACTGGCTAACGGATCCTGTTGCATGTCTAATTGCAACAGAATTTATCAATGCAAGCATTTTGGTCAAAGAGCTCTGTAAGCTCACTGAAGGCAGATGACCCACCTTTGTTCTTCTCCCGTGCTTACATCATGCAGTAACACGTAATACTTGAGCGTGTTTGGTATAAACCACTTGGGATACGAGTATTCACTACTGTGCTGAATCCGATGCTGTTCTTGCGACAGCTTCAGGAACTGCTCCACAGGGTCAGGTTCACTAGAAGAAACTACCAGCATACCTGAATTCATTATTAAGGACATACAACCAAAGAACACAGGGACAACCACTGATTATAGAATAAAATAGGAAGTCTATAAAATAGAATAGATGAGTACAATACTTAAGCACATAAAACATGCTACCACAAAAGAATGTGCAATTAGAATTTGGCCTTAGTCTCAATAAAAAACAATCAGTTAACTAACATCTGTAAAATGAGATGCAACAGGAGTTTGCTCCAATTCTGACAGTGAATCTAAGTTCAAGCTGAGCTACGTGATAGCTCATGTAAGATTTTAGATAAGAGACCGGATGTTCCCATAGCAAATACGTAGCTGAAATTCATCCCCACTGTATTTTAGCTTTCAACTTCCAAGGAGAGTTGGGGCTTTAAGTTATCACCTGAACAACAGTGATGACCAGCGTTCATGGACACAGCAACATCACCTGACTAAAAAGTGGAAGTGTTCAGATTTTTACCTCAATGAAACTACACAATTATTACTAAGGAACAACCTGCTCTGCTACATCTACTCACCAAATCAAAAGACATTAATTCAGACAAGCCAGAAGGCAAGGTTATACTTTGAATGTTACTAAAATTCAGAAGTCAGAATCACTATTTTGCGAAGTTAATTCTGCATAAGTGTGGCCATTAACATACCTTTCCACCATACTGAAATTATAATGTTCAGTACAGAATTAGGAACAGAGTGTCATGAAACCCGCAGCATCATAATTACTGTAAAGCTAAACACCAGCTACATCATGAAACAGTGATTATTTTCAATTTCCCTGTAGACAAGCAATTAGGGCCTAAGCTTTGGTAAAAAAAAAATTAAAAAAAAAAAAAAGTGAAAGCATTCAGGCATCGTTCCAGTCTTTCCAGACTTTTTTTTGTCCAGCATAGCTCAGAGTTCACCAAATTTCCAAAACATCCTCTCCCCAACCTCCACCACTCCATCTGCTTACAAAAAGCTATTAAAAAGCAGCAGATGCATCCCATACGTGCATTCCTCCATCGTAGAGAAGGGACAGTCAAGAGATACCTAAAGAGCTACAGCAGAAAGTGTCTTAGGATTATGGAGTTTTGTTTACAGCTATTGGCTTTGAGCTCACTTTGACACAAAATGAGTGTGTGGAGAAGGGGAAAAAAAACCCAATACCAACAGCACAAAAGAACTCAGGCCAAACAACCACAAAGAAAACCCTGATGCCCTTAGGAAATCAGTCTGTGTAGTCAGACAGTGAAAAAATAGATAGGTTTCAAATCATAATTGCAGAAGAGTTACTGCAAAATTTTCAGTGTCTCCTACTTTATGTTTTGTAACAACCTTCCCTGAAGAGGTCTGTAACACTCAAAGGATACATGCAACATAGTGGTTTAAGAATTCATGATCTGATGCAGGCATGGACTGAAGAAAGCATTCTCTGTAAGACTCAAACCAAGGAGTAGTAGCTGAAATACACAATAAAACAGGACAAATTAAGACTATTCAGTGAAACTTGTTTACCTGTTAATGAAAAGGAAATATGAAAGACTACACCTAAAAGTGAAGCCTGCAAACTCTGACAAGGTTTGCACGGCAGGGGAAAGAAGGGGGAACAGGCCAAGAAGAAAGTATTTTAGATGCTATACAAGTAGGAGAAACAGTAACACTTGAATTATACCCAGTGAAACTGAAAGAGTATCTTAAGCACTACATTCCTCAACCAAGAAACAAAATTAATTTTTGAGTATGTAGAGGAGCAGAAGACTACCAAAACCCTACCCTGCCTGTTTTCTACAAGTGATGACTTGGCTTGACAGCAGTCGCCTTCCCATGCCTTGCTAAAATAAACAGTTCAGATCCAAGAAGGTAAAACCTCAGATCCCAGTTGTGCCATTAATGCCTTATAATTTTAACCTGCCATGTTCAATGACCTTTTATAATGGGGATTTCATTTTCCTAATAGTAACAAATCAAGGGAAACAAAGGATGTCTGGGACATCAAAAAGAAAGTGCATGAACCTAATATTGTCCATTTCTTTCCCAAATATGGGTCGAACTATGAATTATCTCTTCTTTTAAGCCTGTTTTATGCCATCTTAATTCTCCAACTCCTTTCTCTTAAGTGGGAAACAGACTCCAGAGCAAAATCAATCCACTTTCAATAACCTGATTTCACACTGAAGTAACTGGACTCCAGTGGCAACTCACCTGCAAACTAGCAAACAGTAACTAGTAGAGAAAAAAAAATAGTAAGAAAATCTGAAGGTATTTTCTTTGTACGACCCTAGAAACCCCACATTGCTAGACTTTGATGCCATAAAAATTTCTAATGCTTCGTAAAGCTCTCATGCACCCCTCAAAAAAAAAAAAAAACAAGCCAAACCACCACCTTGGTTTCCTAAGCTAACTTTAGGAAACAGGCTCAATTTCATGTTGGAATTATCTTCTAGGGCATTCATTTAATGCATTTTGTTTAATCCTACATTGTCAAGCCATCTTAGATTGGCTTCAGACACACAGAAGTCAGATATAATCATACTTAAACTCAGTCTAGCAGTCAGCACATCTCACACACAAAAAAAAAGCCTAACAGGAGACAAACTTCTAGCTTTTGATTACATCCTTTCTAGAAACTGCTCTCTGGGTACTCATCTAGGATATAAAAAGCTCTTGGCTTTACTGAGTCCTGCATGTAAACATGCCAACTATTAAAATGAAGGAAAACACAGCTTGTTATTATTAAAAACAAGCCATAAGAAAGTGACTCACACATTTTTCACAAGTATAACAAGCCATGCAGTAACTCAGGTTCAAAGTAAACACTGTTAAACAACCTAAGGCAGAATTTTCAACCACATTGTAGTTTCAAGCACTGTCTTCAAATTTTCACTTCTGTTTTACAGCTGAATCACAGCAAAAAAAAAAAAAAATCATGTGTTTTTTAAAATCTGACAGTTACAAATGGGGAAGTACTACTTTGTTTTGTGGATTGGTTCCCCCGCCCTCTTTTTTCATTAGGCCTATTAAAAACCTTGGAGGCTCCCTCAAAGGCAACTGGATTCCCTCTACGCAACCACAACATTAACAGAATTCACTTGAGCATTTACAGGGCTGTAATCACTTATCATAGATACTTGATAAACACACACCATATTCAAAATAAAAGCAGTTTTCGAAAACAATTTCACAACTGTAACATCTCATAACAAGTTACAGCAGTGCATACCAACACTGTCATTTAGATACTCAGACCTATATATTTTGCATTTTTCTAATAAAATGTTTCTGGTATGATGGAACAGAACTGAAGTTCTGGCAAACTTGTTAACGTGTTCAAAACTTGTTAAAAAAAAAAAGCCATATTTGTACATAACAGCTTAAGAATGGAAAGTCTACTTCATGAAGCTTTGTACTCTTAAGGCATTTAGCAGAATCTGAACAGATACTACTGAAAGGACAGCTATTATTAACCAAAGGCATAAACCATATTAATATATAAAACTGAAAAGCATCAAAACACCTGGCTCTTACAGACCACAATGCAGAGCCTTGAGACATCAATAACCAACACTGTTTGGTAGCAATAAGTCAGCAATAAGTCTCATAAACTACATAAAAATTTATTAGAAAGCTTTTTTTTCTTAAGAGTCATACTCCAGAAAGAATGTCAATATAGCAGAGACATATGTGCTCTAAGTACAGTCTGCACTTGAGTTCCAACTTAAAAAGTGTTACTATCCCCTGAGAAGGAAGTTCTCTAGAAAAGCAGAAAGTACATTTGAAATCCAGCACAGTGACAGTATACAGTTCCATAGGATGAAACAATCCAGTTTTTTACAGTATCAGGTAATTTACCACCACCACCCTTATTGATTGTATGAAAAGACCAAATGATTTTGATTAACAAGAGAAGAAAAATGATTAAAAGAAAAATTAAAACAACCACCACCACCGATTTTTCAGTTAGGGGGGAAAAAATGAAGGAACACACATCTACGTCCAGAAAAGTGCTAAACAGTTGTAGCAGATGGTAAGGAAAGGTGGATGGGGCACATGGAAAAGGAGTAAAGGGCAATTTGGCAAATCGGCACCAACCACAAAAAAATACCTGAATAAAACGTGGATGTGTTCAGTTCCATCAGTGTCTCTTTCCAATTACTGTACCAAGGAACACTAGCTTTAACTGAGCGATCTGATAGAAAAAACATGATATTATTATACTAAAAAGGGTCAGATGCAAACACACTCTCGGCTTTTACACTCTGGTAGCATGAAGTAGAAAAAACTCTACATCATGCAGGCCCATGAGGGGGACTGAAGAGATTTGACTCCAGCTAACCTTAATCAGGAATATTTCAGGCTCCTCAACATTTGACAGTGTATTTTAACGGAAACCAATATTAATTTCTAGTTCCACCCCAATTCTAGGCTTGAACAAAAATAGAAATTCTGTCAAGTAGCAATGATTTAAGTTGTATCTAGATGTTATTTATATTTTACTAGTTGGAAGATACTCTAAGCTTAAGGCAATAACTTGTGACATTTCCCAGCCTATAGTACAAGTTAAAAGTAGCTGAATACATTAACTGCTGAAAGTGGTTGCCCTAATATTCTCCTTCATCTCAATCATATTCCTCCAACACCTCATGCCAGCATTTATATCATGCAGCCCAGAACAAACACAGCCAGAGAACCAATCTGGCTTAAAAAAATTTTTTTCTTCTCTCAAATAATTTAATTCTTTAGTGGGATCATTTTTCTTCAATTTCTACATGCACCAGTACATGGGAGAAGCAGACATGGCTGAACATAAGCAACTTTTCAGCAACCAAACGAGTCTCTCAGCACTAGGTTACGGAACTATAAGAATATTAACCAAGAATCACAACAAAGAAGTATTACAAACAATTAAATTGATAAAACACAGCAGTTCCAAAACTTTTCTCAAAAAAAGAGCAGGATCATGACCTCAGTGCCAGAAACAGTCATACCTCAGATTCTTAAACAATGTTTGTGTCTTTCTTCAAAACAGACTGCACTTGTTCATCATTAAAGATTAAGGAAATATCATTTAATATCATTATCCTAGAAAACTAATTCATTCCCAAAAAAGAACAGATGAGAGTATTTCACACACACATGCCAAATGATTATGTTCTGCTGTCAGGAACAAATGCATCCACTGGTTTGAATAAAATGCTCTAAGAAAGTTGGAAAAAACCTTAAATGTCTTAGTAAATACTCATAGCCATCTAAGCATAAGGGAACCCTACTTGGTACTTCCTCACATCCTCTTCCACTGTAATGGGGCACAAGTTCCTTCATAAAGAACACTGTCAGTGTTTTGTGCTAAATCCCTGAAACAATGCCACTGAACAACAAAGTTACTACATGAATTTGTCTTTTTGTGTGATCTGAAACAGCTTATACACCTCTCCTCCTGTCAAATAAGCATATAGACAGTCTGAATGAAAATGAGAACCTAATTACTGAGAGATAGAAGATAGTCAAACACGGTAATTTGTACATCTGAGGCTCCAGCAGCAAATATGGAAAACAAAAGGAGATATCTGCTTCTGTAACTACAAAGCATGGCTTAATATAGCCACTATTTTTCTTCACTTCTTTCAATACCTCACTTCCAAACTGAGGTCATTAGAAACTTTACAGAAAAGTCTCTTCACTGAACCCATTCTGCTTTCTTAAGGCCTTTCCATCACTAGAACTGAAGCAAAATTTCTGTCAGAAAAAAATTTCCTAACAAAATGGCAATTCACCAATGTGAGCTATAAGCAAGGGCGCAGAAATTGAAAAAGATGTGGTATTTTCAACAGATCTCGAAAACAAGAGGTTTCCAGGCTCAGGTCTTTTCCTTTATTACCAACCCTTGACATCAAGTTGAAGATGGACCTCATAAATTAGGTATCAAAGATGTAAGAATTATGCCATTTTTCCATCATCAACACTAAAAAAAAGTACTACAGCAACATCAATTAGTAATCCTCGGGAAGTTTTCTCAGTCTCTTGCTATAGCAGAGCCAAACTCTTCACTGCAGGCTGAACTTTAAATACAATAAATTACACGTTTAAATAGGGCAGTGTATACATGCTTTGAACTAAGTATGTGCTCAGAGGCTTTAATGGATTAGGGTCTTAATTGGGAGGAGTTTAATCTTCTCAGCTCCTAAGATCAGGTCTCATTTAGCAGTATTCACAATGCCTCATCCCTTGGAGAGCTGAGAAAAAAAAAATTTTTAGAATACTATAGTCATTTTGACAGTGAAATAAGAAGCACAATTTTCACAAAAGAAAAAAAAAAAAAAGACAAGGAATCAAAGGAGTCACACACCTTTCCTCAAAATCTTTTGTTCCCTAAAGGTTTCATGATTTTATCATAAAAAATAAAGGAAGCCAGGATAACTAACTTCAAGATAAAACTGTATATTAGTACCAACAACATAAATAAGCTCCGATATTTATTCAGTCAAGTGCAGCAAGTCACTGTATCAGTTTTGTAACATGAAATAACACAACCAAAGCATCGGTAATTGCTACATTAAAATCCTGATTTAACATAAGTTCAGAAGAATTTCAACATTAGGAAAATTAAAATTATTAATGAAGTTCAACCACTCTTTCAGCATTATATAAAACCAAATCTATTCGATAAATCCAAAGTTTCAGTAAAAGCAATGACTCAAAACTGACCAACTCTGAATAATCTTAGTACATGCCATGAAGCTGAAATGAAGGTCAGAAACCTTACAGCCAATTCCAGTTTACATTATGAAAAACACAGTATCATTACATACCACTGATGTTGAGATCATAATCTCCAGCTGTGATCACATTAGCTACCAGTCCTTCAGCAGGCTGACTGACAGACACAACATCATGCAAAAGTTTCCGAATGGCACCAGGCTGAGGTGGGTGAGTAACGATGTTGTTGACAGCAATCTTCAAATTTTTAATGATATGAAGCTGATTATTAGGATCTCTCATATGAACTAAAAAGGAAAAAGAAGAGGATTTATTGAGGAGTATAACAGACAGTTAAAACAGTTGTCATAAATTAGTCTTTTTCCAACATGTTTTTTCTTTAAAGACTGCTCCACTAAACTTCTCCATCATCAATTTTAGATCACAATCCATAATGCTTGACTAGCAAAAATTGAGAGGGAAAAGGTGATAACAAAAAATTACTTGATGTTCAACATTAGGCTCATCTAGGCAGACTGATTAAAGAACAGCCTAGGATCCTAGCTTGTAAGAATACCCACTCCATCTAACATAATACATGCACATCCTACACTGATGCACCCCCTTCCTTGTGGGACATAACTCTCATAGAAAAGCTATAGGAACCCTGTATGGATTTCACACAACACATCATGTTTCAAGGAATCACCAGTTTCCAAGAAACCCCCAGCACACAAATAAATAGCATTTAAGAAACTTGACAGGGATAATCCAGTATTCATTCATCCAAAATGAACACATCCTAAAAGACAGGCTGAGAGAGTTGTGGCTGCTCATCCTGGAGAAGAGAAGGCTTGGGGGAGACCTTAGAGCAGCCTTCCAGTACCTAAAGGGCCTTGCAAGAGAGCTGGAGACGTACAAGGGCATGCAGTGACAGGACAAGGGGGAACGGTTTAAAACTGAAAGAGAGCAGATTTAGATCAGATATCAGAAAGAAATTCTTCACTGTGAGGATGGTGAGGCATTGGAACAGGTTGCCAAAAAAAGCTGTGGACACCCCAACACTGGAACAGTTCAAGGCCTGGCTGGATGGGGATGTGAGCAACCTGGTCTAGTGGAAGATGACCCTGACCATGGCAGGGTAAAGTTAGAAACAGATGTTCTTTAAGGTCCCTTTAAACTTAAACCATTCTATGATTTTTAATACTACAGCTTCCTTTGTAGAATCTGTGGAAATTGCTCTCTCAAGCCATCTATTTTTAAAAAACTATTCAAGACATTTTCAACACCCGTTACAATTCTGGGCCTCCTGTGATTTTTCAAGCAATTTTACCCTATCTCAAATCACGACCACCACCAAGCAAGCCAGACTGTGAGTGCAGGCAGGACATACTACTGCTGCTTAGGCCACCTGGTGCTACCACGTGCCCCACAGAACAGCCCTTGACTCCTCTGCAGTTTATTTTCACAAACTCCTGTGTAGCATATGAAAGGCAGCACAAAGGAAAAATCTCGTTTTCCTCATCTTTCAACTAACCACAGAATTCACACCGTAAAGGTCTGAAACTGAGTATTCAATCTGCTCCAGCTTGGAAAGCACTCCACACCTTTTCCACAAGCCTCTTCAGAAGTAACAAGTACACAGCTAAAGTCAGATCACACTAGATGTGTTTACAACCCATCTTAAAAGTTAAAACAGATTTCTAATGTGTTTCAAATGTTGACTGGCATAGTTCTACCTTCCTCAATCACATAATTCACTCCCAACCTTCACCCAGCACTCAAGCCCACGGGGAAAAAAAATACCTAGTGTTATACATTTCCTTCAAGTGTTTATAAGATCATTTCAGAAAGTACTTTGCCAAAAATGGCAGCAGTAGCATATATTAGAACAATATCTTTCCCATCAGAAATTGAAAACAATCAGATGCTAAGATATGCAAGAACAAGGAATTCCTAACATCACACTAAGCTCGAATAAGCACAGTGTTCCCATTATACTTCCTTATATTTTGCACATATTTAAGGCTTAGAATCAGATAAAGCTATCAGAAGCTCTCCCTCCTTTTTTTTTTTTGCTTTTTTAAGGTCAACACTTTGGTTTAAGAGTAACCAATGCTATCTTAAAGTGATACTTGCTAATTGACATGTACACTGTAATTTTCCCTCCCACGAAGACAGTATTAGTTCATAGAGTGTTTTTAAAGTTTCTTAAAAACAGGACCCTATTTTAAAGAAAACCTACCTATACAATAAATGCATTTGTTATATCAGGCATCAATTGTTACTAACAAACACAACAATTAAGACAGACACGCTGAGAATAAATATGAAGGTATAAAATCCTCCATATACTTTTGATTTCCTTTATTAAAGGAAGTTGAAAGTTTGGGGAGGGCTTTGTTATGCTTTCCTCTAAAGTCAAGACTCATGGAGATAGTAAAGCTGTCCTTTCACTTTTTTAAACAATTCTCCTTCACAAACAGGAGGTGATTTACTTACAGAAGTCAAGAGGCTAAAAATTACAGAACAGAGCACTCTGCATCTGTGCTCAGGACATTCTACCACTGCAGTTTGCTATACTGCAAGGGTATTTTTGGCTACACTAACACTAGCAAGTCACTGATAGGCCAAAGTTGATGAGTAGATTAAATACTGATTTGTGCAGAGGGTGGTCCCCCTACACCTACATTACATATCTTTGTGGGGTTCTACCTGAAGTTAGATAGAATCTGGCCTTCTTAGATTGAGCAACCTCAGCAGTGTGTGGATTTACACTACCTGAAGAATCAAGCACTGTTTTGGTCCTTCACATCTCTTAACACATGCAGGACAATTGATATGTGTACAGTAGAGAGCTCAGCTCCTGTTTATCAGGACATGTATCAGTCGATTAATTTTCAGAACCACACTACTTCTTTAAGCAAGAAGGCTCATGAACATGCAGCATTCAGCTGGTTCATAAGCCATGTAATTCCTAATTTCAGACAAAAATACGCATTGTAACAGGACTCTAAAAATGCAGTAGCAAACCCATGGCTGAGCTTTTCAAGTTATAGAAGAATTCAGGAAGCAATGCATGTACTTTAAAGTTTCGCAAAAGTAAGGGACAGCTTACTTCCAAAGAGATGAAATACCAATCAATCCAATTTTATGTTACAAATTCAGTGAAATAGCCACTAAGTAAAGAGGGATGGATTAATTTAAAATGAACAGCATTTCACACTCCTGTAAAAAAAGCTGTGCTTAGGAATAAAGACAGTAAAACAGAATTACACAGAAGACAACATCACAGAATTGTTATGGTTGGAAGGGACCACTGGAGATCATTACTCCAACCTCCCTGCCAAGGCAAAGTCACCCCGAGCAGGTAACACAGGAACCATCCAGGTGGGTTTGGAATGTCTCCAGAGAGGGAAACTCCACAACACCCCTGGGCAGCCTGCTCCAGAGCTTTGCCACCCACAATGGAAAGAAGTTCTTCATCACGTCGAAGCGGAACTTCTTGTATTTTAACTTACAGCCACTGCCCCTCACAGAATCCCAGAACAGTTATCACCACAGTATCATAATCATACATAATATGATAATAATCACAATAACATAACCATACACAGTACAACAGTTGTGGAGGCATGTCATGCACATACACTGTGCCACGGTCAGATCATTTAATCACGCCTTTCTTCCTCTCTGTCCTTACCCTCACACATGCTGCTTCCAACACAAGAACTTACAGACAGCATGCAGTAACATTTTTTCCAGAGAGCAGGAAGAGGAAGTCACACTTGAAGTGAGGAACAGGAGTCAGGCCTGTGGCCTGCTGGATCAGAATACACACAGAGCAGTGCAGCAAGAAAAACCCACTGTACCAAGTTTCACTCAGAGAACACTGAGGAAAATTCAGGTTTGCAAGTTCCTTAACTGTCACAATAACTGGACCAAAACAGTTGCAACTAACACAAAAATTAAGTATTCTTCAAAGTGAATGCTTCATTTTGAATAGTCTGCCTGGTTTTGCTTGCTAGATGTATTTTGAGAGCCTTTCACTAAAAGAAAGAGATCATTAACTTCAGAACTCTAAGGATGTGAGCATCTGCACTTATTATTTTTAATCCCCGCTGCATTCTCACATAGCTCATGAGCGTTCTTATACAAAACGAAAAACACCTATAAACAAGTTACAAGTTACTAAGATTCACCATAGAATTACGGCAAATTTTCAACACAAAGTAGCTTTTAAGCTGTTGCCACTTTTTAAAAGAGAAATGCAAAAATCTAACGAGAATGACAGTACAAGCTTCTTTTTCTTGCACTCCTTCAGTACATGACATGCAGAGGCTGAAGTCTGAGCTACATGTCTGTCAGAAACCAAATCTGACAAATGTCATTGCATCACTACTCTGACAAGCAGCTCTCTGCAAACTGCTGTCCTGTACAGTAGTGTAATGAGCAGCAGCTTGAAACACACTGCTTACCTAAATTTAAAAAAAAAAAAAACAAACTAAATTCCGGATAGTAAGTTAAAGCATCACAGCTAAAGAATCCTATTGCTTCTCTTAAGTGGTCAATCTCCAGTTTTCCTGCTGCTTCACGTGGTCATTTTACCGATGCCACATAAGCAGCTCGACTCTCATTCACAGAAACATCAACAAAAAGAGTATATAGGATAAAGCTACAAACGAGAGAAGAGAAAGCCCTTCAACTGAAATTACGATGTTTCTGAAAGACTGGCCGTACTTTCAACGCCGGGATACCGCAAGTGTGAAATCCAGTAGAGTCTACAGCAAGAGTCAGGTACGAGTACTAGGGAGGTAACAGCAAAGTGGTTTTAATGGAAGACAGAAATCCGTCCGGAAGAGCTGAATTTACAGACACCTTTCTCTTCAGCCGTGGGATGTCTCCAGGAGAAGCCCAACTTCCCAGGTTCCGCAGACCGAATGAAATTAAGCTGACTCAATTTAAACAGCTGTCACCTGCGACAACCCCGAAAAACGCGTGTCTCCGCCAAGCCTGTCACGGCTCCAGGTGACACCCACCCGGGCGGCCGCCGCCACGGCGCCGGGAAGGGGTGTGGGGCCCGTCCCGCCGGCGCAGCCCCGGCGGGCACAGCCGTGCGGGACCCCCGGCCCCCGGAGGCCGCGGGCGGAAGGCAGCAGCGGCACCGCCTCCCCCGCCCCGTGTAAACAACGCGCTCCGCTCCCGGCACCGACCTTCCGAGGTGAGGCGGCAGAAGGGCCTGACCAGCTCGGCGAAGCTGAGGTTGTTCCTGCGGGTGAGCCGCTCCGCCTCCTCGCTGCACAGCGCGGCCACCAAGGGCACGAACGAGTCCTGGATGAACTCCTGCACCGACTGCACGCACTGGGCCATCGCCGC
>VZRR01004025.1:0-23812 GCA_013398015.1 Oreocharis arfaki | reverse complement strand
AGGCATGCCAAAATAACCCCAAAACACAACCCCCCACACATGAATAAAACTACACACATAACCCCCCTGCATGATTAGCCATAAACTAAAACACAAGTTCCACTTCGGTACGACGAAGAACTCCTTCCCACTGAGCGTGGCAGAGCACTGGAACAGGCTGCCCAGGGAGGTCATGGAGTCTCCTTCTCTGGAGATATTCCAAACCCACCTGGACACATTCCTGTGTCACCTGCTCTAGGGGACACTGCCTTGGCAGGGGGGTTGGACTAGATCATCTCCAAAGGCCCCTTCCAACCCGAATAATTCTAGGATTCTGTTAAAAAATAAAGAGTTGCTGGGGTGTTCTCTGGCAGATCTGTCAGTGCTCAGTTGTATGCAAGACATTCACACTGGGAAAAACAGCTTCATTTTTTGAGATTTGCCCATTAAAGAATGATATTAAACAAAATCCTTTTGCACAGTGTGGTGGCGGCTGTCCTGGGGGACTCCCTGGCACCAAGAAGCTGGTTTGTGGTGGGACAAAGGCTGGCATTTGGCCCCAAAACCTCCCCCAAAGGAAAGCAGTTCTGACAGTTTTATTTAAAAAAAAAAAAAAAAAAGAAAAAAAAATGAATGAAAGAAACAAAACACAACAACAACAACAAAAATAACAACAATAAACAATAAAAACAGAAAAAATACCCAAAAAACCCAAATAAAACCACCAAAAAACCCACACAACCCCCCCCAGAATGGTTAACTGATGCACAGTAGGCTCCACTTGAATATGAGGAAGAATTTCTTTACTTTGTGGATTAATCTGGTGTGATTTTCCAGAGAGGTTTGGAGTCTCCCTCACTGGAGATATTCTAGAACTGAGTGGATGCAATCCTGTGCCGTGTGCTCCGGGATGACCCTGCTTTTGCAGGGAGGTTGGACCACATGAACCACTGTGATCCCTTCCAGCCTGGCCCATTCTGTGATTCTGTGATTCTGTTAAAAAATAAGGAGTTGTTTGGGAGTTCTCTGGCAGACCTGTCACTGCTCATCTATATGCATGAAATTCAAATGGGGTGAAATAGCTCCATTTATTTTTTGAGATTTGCATGTTAAAGCATGATTATCATCCAAAGTCCTTTTGCACTTGTCACCTGAGTAAGGAAGTGATGTGGGAGCAAGACAACTGTGATTATCCATGATGAAATAAGTAATTTTGAACATGTTCTTTACAAAAAAAGAATACTGTAGTAGGGCTGATTTTCAATGCCCTGTCAGGGACAGTCCTTGGGACAGGGCTTGTAAACATCACAAAAAAGCCCATCCTCTGTGAATGGAAAAATAGTTTTTAATGTAGACAGTATGAAAACAAAATCTAGTAGGCCATACAAGTTGCCATTGTTCCAGACTGGGTCCTGGGAATGTTATTGAAAAGTTGCTAAATATTGCAGAAAAAAGTTTTCTGGTTTTGATAGATTATTAGAGGGAGGGGAAGGCCAGCTTCCACAAATATTTATGGCTTATCCACATTTAGAAATTCCTCAGAGCTATTCCGAAATTGTGTTTTCAGAGATACTTTAAACTAGGACTTCCACGTGGATGCTTTGGGAGAATGGTGCTTCTCTCCCATTCCTCTTAATCCATTACTTCTAAAATCTACACAAATTATATCCAGTAGACTGAAGTGGATCAGAAGCCCCAGTCCTGTGCACACATGACTTGAGATTGAAAATTATTTCAAATTCTGACCATCATCAGAGATGATTCTGACCTTCTGGCAGAGATTCAATTTTTGATTCAAGTTTCTGGCAGAGATTCAAATTTCATGTGGCTATCATCAATCTTCAGTAGCCACTACAGAATGGCAAATAATTCATTTTAATTGTAATTGTGTTGGAGTTTTTTTTTTTATTATAGCAGTTCTAAACTTATATTTGTGTGCTCAGAATTTATTCTCTGTGACTGAAAACATGTTGCATGCATTTTGTTTTTACCTGGTAATAAAAGTTTTGTGCTTAGGCTTTCTCTCTATTCTGATTGTCTCTCCCAGTATGACACTGTCCAAAGGACTGGTTTTGTCACATCAGTTTAATGTTGCTCTGCCATCTCATGGACTGCTCTCCTAAGACAAGGCCAAAGAATCACAGAATCATTTAGGTTGGAAAAGACCTCTGAGGTCATCAAGTCCAGCCTTTGACAGGACACCATCTTGTCAACTAAACCACAGCACCAAGTGCCATGTCCAGTCATTTCTTGAACACCTCCAGGAATGGTGACTGAGAACCTTTTGATGCAACCTTGGACTTGCCTGGAGTACTGAGGAGGGATGAACAACCGCATTTCTTCAAGGAACACAGCAGCTCAGGGTGCTATATCCCAGAACTGTTACTAAAAAATGGGGTAGTCAATTAGGATTCAAATATTTTTATTTACAAGGCAGAAGATTCATTAGAAGGACTATAATATATCATTGCTAATAACTTGTAGCATCCTAAGTCTGGCAATGTGTGCACAGCATTTTGCTTTCAAATTCTGACAGTGCACAAATAGATAGGACAGCCACTGGACAGAAGTACAAAGGGATAATACAATGTTATGAATCCATGTTTTAACCATCTGAATTATTTAACTGAAAATACTGGTTGTTACAGAGAAAGCAGTGGATCAAAGGAAACAGTATCTAAACAGAAGTCAGAGCATATAGGATGGAAAGGGACAGGGGAGGCCTAATCAGGGAATAGAAAGAGAGAACAAATAGTAAGAAAGTGTCATGGATAGATCAGAGCATAAACATCACTGAGACAGAAAAATATGTTCACTGCTTCAATTGTTATTCTTACATGAACATGACTGCAAAATTTGGAGTTGAAACTGCTTAACCTCCACCCTTTGCTAACACTTTGCTGCTGCCAGTCCTGCTTTTTTACTCCTTCAGGCTGGAAGCTTCCTAAACTTGTGAGGTTTGCAATTCCTTTATGCGGATAACTGAACTAGATCCTTCTGCTGAAGTCAGCTACTGCTGAGGAAGTTTATTTGAAAGGCTTTTTCATCTGTTAATAAAATAATATTTGTATTACTCTATAGGTTTAAAACAGAGGAAAAAGAATATAGAATTGCAAAAGCTGCAGTCTCAGGTTGAATCCAATGCTTTCATTTGCAGTCATTTAAATATGCGATGTAGTTGTTTCCCTGTGGTGGTTACAGGTTAAACTATATCCTTGAAAGTTTACAACATGGACTCCCAGCTCCTTGCAAATTTCAACTGCACATTTGAGTTTATGGTCAGTTCAAATTTCTGAGTTACAGAATTGACGTTTTTCACAGCAGTCCTCTGCAGCATAACTTGAAATGAAATTTTTAAGGTTTCGATGAAATCACACAAGAAGCTATCTGTTGGAGGGGTGGAGTTGGTTGGTTGAGTGTTTTTTTAATAAATCACAGGAATACACAAGTAATTTCAAGTTAGCTACCAATGTAGATTTACAACCGGTTAGCTTTTGTGTGGTAACTCCTCAAGGTTAATCTGGGACCCTGATTTCTCAACTTTTGGAATTGCTTATGACCTTCACAAGCCTCCTGAACAACGTGGTCATCTGTGTCAGCAGTTACTGGTATGGAAGATGAATTGCTGCAAGAGTGAGGCTGTGGTGTCTGAGGCTGTGGTTCCTGCAGTCTGCCATGCTTCAGAAGCCCTCTAAGTTTCACTGCCTTCCACAGATCAGGAAAAGCTCTTGAAATGCCCTTCAGCAGCTTGCAATACAAAGGAGAAACAACAGATGCGCAGAAGAAAGAGGAACTTATCTCGTGCTGAATCAATACCAGTTTTCCCAAAAGACAAAGGAAAAAAAACAATTCTGAAGGAAGATTTTAGACAGCAAGGCAGTAGGAACTGTTCCAGGACCCTCAAGTGTGTACCAAGGCCAGAGTGCCTGGAACATGGTCCAGCTGATCCTCTGGACAGAGTCTGCTGGCTGAAGCAGAAGGTCAGATCTGAAGCTGCAAGGATTAATGGGAAAGGTTTGCCCAGCCATGGTTCAAGGTTGTAGCAGGGGTCAATCTCCAGCTCTTTTGAATCAATGGTACAGTTTCCCTCACAACCCTCGATGGGCATGGGATGGGAATGGGTTGTCATGCAGTTCTCCTTCCAGGCCTGATAATACAGCTCTTACAGAGAACAGCTCTTAGTATTTAGAGAAAGCTAGGAAGAGCTGGTAGCTCCTGATGATCCTGCTCTGGCTGGGAATTCCGAGGTAATCATTCTCTGTAACCTTTTGTTCCCCATAGCCGTCCACCACTCCCCTGACTCAGCCCAGGATTAGCAGCAATCTTCTATTCTTTGCCCGTATTGCCCCAAGACTTTTAAATTACCAGCCTCTTTTTATTAAGAGATGTAAATCTAAGAAAACTCCATAAGAATCAATGTAAGTCTTTCATATGAATATAGGGCCTGGCCGTAACAAAAGACAGAGATAAGTAGAAAAAAAGGAAGAAATTAAGTAAAACAAGTGGATCAAAACTCAGCAACAAAGCCCTTGGATCCATTCACCACAAAACTTTAGACACAGAAATATTCTCACTCTCCTTGTAAGAAAAAGTGAAGTTCTCACGCTCACTCTCTAACACACACTCATACTTCCTTCTTCCTAATTATCTCAGAGATTGCTACCTTAAATTAGTCATCCTTGCTGTTATTTTTTTTTAAACTTTAGTCAGATAATCTTCCTGATTCTGGGGGTCCTTTTGTCAGGGAAATTACTGGGGTTGTTGCCCCCCACTTGCTGAAACTGAGTCACTACACTAACAAAGGACTAACAAACCGGTTCTTCATTTGTCGCCAACATTTGTACTGATTTCCCCAAAGCAGTTCCATTTTTGCGGTCTTAGTCACATGCAAAAGCCCTACACGTAATGTGTCCCCATAATAAGGCGCATACTGCAGAATTTATGACTTAGTATGTGTGTATAATGTGCAGCTTTGATTCGTTGGTGATCCAAAGCAAGCAGGTACGTTTCAGAGGATGGAAGGCAAGCACTGGTTACAGTATACATCCACAAAAATGTAGACAAATACCTGAAAGTATTAATTAAAACTGATTCATTAAATCTGGTTCCTCAGATTCCACTCTGCTTTCATGGAGCTTAGCTGTGAGAGTGATGTTAAATTTAACGAATATAAAGGGAAAAAAACATCACTGGAGCACTAATTAGAGAAATGACAGCCGGGAATGTGAAAATGCATTGTCAAATGGATATGTGATTTCAGAATTTTTCATGAGGTAGTCATGAACACACTACATCTGTTCACCTGAGGTGAATCAACACAAAAAGTCCCTAAATCAATCGTTACAATTCAATTATATAAATTTTAAGTCAAATGGCAATGTGCTTTATGAAGAAGAATTTGCCCAAACATCTTAATACTACATTTTTTTCATCTTTTTCCTTAAACGGAGTTGTGGCACATTATTGCTGTATTCAACCGAATTTTCTCTTCTGCTTTTCAACATATTTAAGTAATTACTCTTGGAGACAGAAGAAGATGAAAATGAACCAAACAGTAGATTCTCACTTAGAAATCAGTATTTTCCTAGTTTGCAAAGAGTATTTTTTCTGAGGTTTTTAGTTACATAAATAAAGTGCTACATAGTGCAAAGTCATACAATAATAATAAAATGCTGTGAGTTGATAACATCAGTTTTCCATTGTTCACCAGATATTACTCCAGGGGATAAAATCAATTTGAGATTTCCTCTCTTTCCTGTAATTAGAATCACCTCTCTGTCTTTCCACAAACATACTTCTTTTACCACATTTAAGAGACCAAACAAATAAAAAAGTCTAAATAAACTTTTCCTTGTTATTTAAAGAAATTCCGTCTTTGAAATAGCAGTTCAGATTTTCACTGCAAAATGTATTTCAATGCATTAGAAACAATAGGTAGGCATAGAAAGGCCATTTTGAGCTTGTCAGAGTTTACCAGTTGCAATAGTCAAATAGATGCAATTGATCTATCACACCACAGGTGAATTGAATAGACAGAAATTTTTACAACTGTCTTTGTTGTATGCTTAAAGGTGTGAGAAATAGTGTTTCCAAAAAAATAACTTGTTATTCAGGTTCTAATTAATAGAATTTACTATATTCCTAGAAGGTGCCTGGTTTAGACTCTCTCTCACTGTAAATTACTGCTTTTGGCAAAAAAATGAAAGTCATTGAAGAGGAGAAGAAAAGCAAACAAGAAATGCTACTCAAGAGATTTATTATTTTTTTACTAATGGCATTATCAAAAATTATCTTGGGAAATGTTCAAGTTACATATTCCTTTTATTCTCCATGCCTGGAAAGTTTAGGGAAATACAAAGCTTCCCAAATAGCATGTAAAATCTATGCATTTTACTCATTCAACCATAGTGCTCGCTGAATAAAATCAGCACTAAAAATAACTACTGGGCATTTCTGTTTATTTTAGGAGCCATCATGTGTATTTTAGTTTATGATATTATTCAACATCTCAATTGCTGCATTATAATTTGAAGCGCAAAGGAATTAATTCTGGTCTGAATTATACCGGGAGTCACTGGATTTAGTGTGCAGGACATGATTGCTCCTGTATTTTTTGTAGAGATATAGACCTCAGCTTGGGAAGAGATGCAGGTCAAAGAGAATAAAGAATGAGAGCGCTCCACTCCAGCAGCTTCCAGACAGCACAATGCAAACACATGAGAGAACCATCCTCCCTACTAAGAACTAGAATTGAATGGATAATTGAATTTTTGCTGTTTGGGAAAGAAAGGAAATGGAGGAAGGAAAGGAGTGTGATAGATTCAGCATGACAATACTAGCTCCCAAATTAGAAAGCCCTGACCAGAGGATATAATCTCTTTTTCTTCCGTATCTTGTGTTCTGTTCCAGACATGGCAAGGTAAAGTCCAAACCACTTCTAAAAAGTCTGCTTAAATTCTTGCATTTAGTAATGTCATTTAATTCAGAAAGGTATTTTGCATTCCAGCTGACTACTTCTACCCCCAAAATGCCAGTTGGTAGGAGATTTCAAAATTTCAACTCTTGTTCTAGTTTAGGGGGAAAAAAATCAATTAGGTCATTTCTTGATGAACAGAAATTAACTGTTAGTTCTACTCTACGAACTGTTAGTTCTTTGCCAGCTGAGACTGGCAAAGAGGTGTGATGCCACTAATCTGAGTGTGATCGCTGTGGCTATGCCCTTGTAAGGCAATTTCAAGTTTTTGTGATGGCTTGCTTCCCCTTCCCCTCCTATTCATGATTCCCCGGGGCCTCTTTTCACTCTGGTTCACTTTCCAAAAGCCCAGCCTGGTGGATCAATCAAACTGTCTGGATCTCTCAGCTAGGCACCAGCTCAGGCCTGCTGGTTCCTTCCCAGGAGAAGTTTCTTCAGAGGAAATTGCAGAGTAGGTACAGAGAAAAATTGAACATTCACACAAACATGCATTCTCACATGGAGAAAAATAATTTACTCATTGCAAATAACTTCTACTTCAGATTAATCAGAAAAGCAGTGAGTGCTACCAGTCAGGCAATACTACATGCAAAAACAATAGACAAATCTAGAAAGCTAAGCCAGCAGATGTGGGTTGCTAGCTTGCAAAGAAACATGGGTGGGGCAAAAAACCACACCAACGAACGAAGCTGGACTCAGAAGGACAATACTGCAAGGAAAAAGCACTGGGCTCAAATCACAGTTAGATGAGGATGACAGAGCAGTACTCTGGGGGTAAGTGAAGGACAGGCAGGAGGGAAGGTCCTTGTGACTGCAGTGGGTCAATGAATCTGTATGGAAGCCGCAGCTACAGATAGGATCAGAGCTGGAGGCAAATTTGAGGAATGGGGAAATTAAAACACCAAAGGAAGTTCCCTAAGGTTTCCTATATGTTGATACCAAAAAGTAAATTTTGGGCACTGTGTTGC
Source organism: Oreocharis arfaki (assembly GCA_013398015.1). Taxonomy (NCBI): domain Eukaryota; kingdom Metazoa; phylum Chordata; class Aves; order Passeriformes; family Paramythiidae; genus Oreocharis; species Oreocharis arfaki. The sequence continues at coordinate 15,892 of VZRR01004025.1, read as the reverse complement.
CACTTGGCCATGATAAGTGATTTCATAAATTAACAAAAGTATTTTAAACCTTCTCTTAAAATCCTAGCCATTGAAAACATCAGTACTTACACTTACTTATCTTTTCAGACATCTTTTCTTATTCACAAGGGATTTCCCTGGGGGAACTATAGTTTCTTGTCTCAAAGTACAAGCAGAAGTTAGAAATTACACCATGATTTTATAAAACAAGCTTCATGTCAACACATACTTTCCCCAGGCACCATGTGTCTACTTGAATTGACCTTACCCAATTACTTAATTTTATGACTCACTCGAACAAAGGTTAAGACATTAAGGTTTTAGAAAGTTACACCAAATAATATAATTGTCAGAGATTACTTTCTCATATAATAGTGTCATTAAAATCAGGTAAATAGATGAAGGGTCATGATGTAAATAAGCTCATTGAAATTAAAATTCATATTTCAAGGCAACAGCAATGCTGCCTGATGTGCATGCTGTAATGTCTCCTTTTTGGGAGTAGGAAATCCTTGCCTCTTTCAGACTAGCATAAATGACAGGAAACTCATATGAGGAAATCCTCTACAATCTTAGCATTTTCAACTAGGACAAGGGAAAAAAGAGGAAAGGCAACTTGGTGTGCTCTTTATAGGTCAATCAACAAGCATCCCTTGTTGTGCTTCAGCATGTATCCTCAACTGTAAAACCACGGCTTCTGCATGGATGGGAAAATGCCCTGTGGTTTAACAGCAGTGTTCATTATATACACGCCCAGGTTACACCAGAAGAATGTATCCCAGATCGTCTGCTTGGGAACCATTGCTCTGTTCCTCATCTCCTTCGATTATCCCCTTGTCCTTGTGCAGAGTATCTGTGGGCACAGGTTATCTGATGTATGCTATACCTTGAATAAGAAAAAAAATTTTAGTCAAGTTGCACTAGCAGAATTTCTTTCACTTGCTCTTCATTTAAGAGCAGTGAATCTAACGCAACAAATATCCTATTTTTCAGCTTTTCCTGTTGTTATTCCCATCAGAAGTCATTTGCCTTCGTTGATAGCAGTGCTACCAGGGAAGTGCGTGCTGCTTCTCCACCCTGCTGCCAGGTTGTGTTTAGCCACTAGTTAATCTCCCAGAAGTACAGCACACATTTTCTTCCCCTAGAGATATGAGATTGCACTTGACATTTTAGGATCTGCTTTCTCTGAATGGGTCCAATTTATCCTGGAATCCAGATTGCACTGTGCAATGTATGTTGCCATCGGGATTTATCCCTTCATCTCTGCTTTCAGCATCTGCAAATGGAGTCGCTTGGTGGTTGTATATTTGTTTCCAGAACGTTCATTAAACTATTACCTATGGTAAGGTCAGGTATGCATGTTTCTGATGCTACTTTGTAAGATCTGTCATACAGCATTTATTATTTCCCGAGTATCTTCTTTATATTATATAGTGTTAATTTATCTTAGTTTGAAGACCATGAAAGACTAAGTTAAATACCCTACAGAAGTGTATTACATCAGCATAGTTACAAAACCCAATTATAATTGAAGTTCATCAGAGTACAACCTGGATTCAGCTTGCCAAGTCCTGTTTCTAAAACCAAATTAGTGAGCATCAGTAATACTTCTATTGTAAATGTGCTTCATCTTTTATGTTTTATAACTGATGGGGTCAACCACGTTGTTTGAGTCCAGCATTGGAGGACTTTCCGTTGCATGCTCAGAATTATTAACACTGATTAACAGCAAGAGAGAAAACTCTTCAGCCAGTTCATCTGGGGTTATTGCATGAAAGTTCTCTCTTCCTTCCTTTTAGAATATTTATTTATTTTTAGAATTTTTATTAATGCAGTTTAAAACTTAAATTTCCATTTTGGCACGGCAAATTATCCAATACCCTGATCAGATGTAAAGACATCCTTTTGCTCCTTACCAAATACTGTAGCTAACATTAGCGCTCTCCTGTCAATCGAGCACCAAATCTTACCGGCAGTTTTACCTTCTTTTGTTTCTACTCTAGATTTCCTTGTGTTGTCCCTCATTTTACTAGGCTTGAATTTTCTTTGGATACATGTGGTAATTTTTATTGACGTCTTTATGTTTGCTATCTGCTTCTAACTACTGTCTTTCCTTCCTTTTCCAGAAAAGGTTTTAAATAAAATTGTTCAATTTAATATTTAAAATATTGCTTAACACCATGTAATGAAGACTTCTGATACACACCCTAATTTTCATTAATATTATTAATTTTCTCATCTAATACATTCCCAGGTTTTTTTATTTCTTAACTATTTTTTTCCTAGGAAACTTAAAATCAGGCATATGTAGACAATTTATTAGTATGTGTGTATCTCAGTAAATGCAAACACTTCTGTAAACACCCATAAACTCAGCCATAAACACGTGCATGTGTAACAGAGCCTGGCTGAGCCTGATCCCTGTGTGACCTCATTTGGTGTAATTGGTTGTGAGCATTGTGTCTTTAGGCCACCACAATCTTCCAGCCTTGTGATCATTGCAGACCTTCCCAGCACAATCAGGTTTCCATGTATGCCATCTATTGAGTACTGGAAAAACACCATCAGTAATCCCTGAAATCTCTTTACACAGTTTTACCACCGTCTTCGTGAGACTTCCATTTTCCACATCAACAATGACAATGCCATTTCTATTTTCACATATTATTGACAGGCAATTAAGGGCTTATTTGCTGGATGTTTTAATGTTGGGGTGGTTTTTTTGTTTTTTGGGGTTTTTTTTAAAGCTCTTTACTTTTAACCTTCCTGATTTAATGTTTTCCATATATTATTCATTCTTACATTAAGTCAGATTTTAAATGCGTGTGTGATTTACCAAAAGAAAAACCGTACAGCTTTAGTCCCTGATTGATTTTTAAAATAATCTTTGCACTTAGTTATCTTAGAGTGGCTAATGACCTTTTATCACATTTTATTATTAATGCAATCATATGCAAAGAAATTGAATTTGAGTGTAATTCAGATCTAAATCTTAACCAAGTGACACCAAATGTAATGCACTAATAGACAAAATTAGAGTTCAGCCAGTGGCATGGTATTACTATTTTCCTCATGATTTATTGGATACTAAAGAAAACCAGTAGCTGTCAGAGGAAATCCATTGATTTGATTCTGACTGACAAGATTTCACATGTATTGGAACATACTTTGTTGCAGTTTCTATAACAATGCATGCTGCTATCCTGATTTTTTTGGGTTTTACCTAAGATGACATACAATTCTTCTTAGATCTGCTTTTATTATTCATCAGTGGGGTAGCACAGGAGTAAATAGCAAGCACAGGAAATATTGCTGTCCTTCTGCTGTCATTACATGTTTGATTTAGCAAGTTAATAATGTGACTGTAAAGGCTGTTTATATGAGATAATAATCACTGCAGCATTTGGGCCCAGAAAATGCTGATAACTTCTCCAACACCAAATCTGTGATGAAAATTTCCAAGAAAATCACTTTGACAAGAGATTACTAGTTTTACTGCAGGCCAGATGCAAACTGAAAGATATCTGAACGTGTTGATGCTTTCATCTTGGAGGTGCCAAGTCTACTGCATTTCCCATTTTATTTCTTACTCAAAAGTGGGTCATTCTTGACTTTGCTTCTGTAAAAATATCGAGCTGCAGAAATACATTGGAGACTGGAAAAAATATTCATAAATTGCCAGATATTAGTTTTTTATGATTCTATATTCAAATTTTCTCAATAATAAAGAAAAAAATAATATTCTGTCATGATAAAAAATACACTGCCCAAAAGATATTGAAACCTATTCCAACTGTATTTAATGGAGCACATGCAACCTTTAGCCAAATGAGAAGAACCTAGACAGATCCCAAATCACTTATGTGCATTACTGAATGTATCATATATTTTTCAGTACTTGCAGAAATAAGTAGGAACACTATCTTTGTTCTTCGAGTGCTCACATGCCTGAGGATACCTAGAAGGAATCTGGTTTTCTTTTTCTTCATCACAGGCAAAACCAACCCAACAGTTGTTTTGGTAGATTGCTTTGACAGATGCATTAAGGTCGCTGTGTGATGTTTGTACATGTTCAACCCCTTCCATGATTTTCACTTGGCTTCAGCACTCATTTCCACTGTGGGCAGAGAAGCTCCATGCACAGGGATGCACGACATGAGAGAATATGACAAGAAAAATCACAGCTTTGTTTCCATGGCTCAGCACTCCTTGGGCACCTTAACTTCCACTAAAATTAACCTACATTTGTGTCCGTTTGCCAACACAAGGATATGTCTCCTGTCTTCTGTTGCCCTGTCTTGTCATTTGCCACAGACATCCTCATCACAGCTATCATCGAAGTACTGGGTAAAGAAATAACAGGCTGAAAACAGATAAAAATGACAATCCTTCATAACCTTTACAAATAGAGCAAAATAAATTTCTCTGAAATATCTACTGTCATTGTTTGTAACTTTCAGCCATTAAGTCTTTCCCTATTTTCTTTGATAGTTGATGGTCCATCATGCTGGCACAAGGAATGTGGGCCACAGCTGCCCACACCTGAGAAAATGCCATCTCCGATGCTAATGGAAATGTGTTTTTAAAAGTAGTCAATGGCTGAATCATCAGCTTTGAGATAACCTACCTCTGCCTACCACTATTTATATGCCTTGTCAGTTACATCTGTGCTCGACAGTTACTCCCTTTCCAAGCCTGGCACTTGGCACAGGCCTCCTTCTGCTGATAATGGCAGGCAGAAATGTCACTTAAGCCAGTGTTCAGGAATAATTCGGTGGGGGAGAAAAATGAGAAAAAAGGATGAAAGGTTTCCTTGCATGTTTCTGAGCTCCTTTGTTTGCAGGATCACTCGCTGGCTTCAGAAGCTTAGCCAGCTTCCCAGTGTTCCTTCCCAACAGTGATGTGGCTAAGCAGTTGTGCCTTTTCCGCTATTCATCTGGTGGGGCTTGTTTGCACTGTTTATGCCAGGTCACAGATTATGGAAAATTAGGTGCTCCTGAGCTGAGACACATATATATGCTTGCATGTCTAAAAATGTGACTGTTCAGAGCAGCCTCAGTATTTCCTAGATGAACAAATGTATTAGCTTTTGCCGGATTTGGGAAGTGTTAGGCAGCCTCTGGCTAGAGACTCGTGGCAATTGTTTGGAGGCTAGACAGGAAGGGAAAAAATTAGGGCTTTAGCAGTGTTCAGAGTCAATATCCTGAAATACTTCGGTATTATTTAATCTACCTGCACTGCGTTGTTTTGTTTGTTTATTTGTTTTATGTGTTTATGTGAGGTCTGAGCAAACAAAGCGATGAATTGGGTTAAGGGTAGAGGCGTTTTTATGGTTGAACCTGAAATTTTTGCTAGTCAAGTGAAGAAATCACTGGCTAACAGCAAAAGACAATTTGCATATAATGCATGAGTGCATTTGTTCTTCGCCAACCCTTCTATCCATTATATCAACTATTTTTCCTGCTACTGACAGTTTTAGAGGGAGGGTGAACAAACCGGCAAAGGGTAATCTGATTTTATATTCTGTTACACTAAAAGGGGAAAACTCTCAGACAGCATTTGTGAACCTTGTACAGGGTTATTTATAGAAGATTCATCTGTTCCTCAGGGAAACAAAGAAACCTTTTCAACCCTGTCTAAAGTACAGGAATGATCTAAGTTAAAACTTGCCTGAGGGCAAACAGTGTGTAACAATTCAGAGCTTATCCTTGGACAGGAAGCATGTTGGGTGTCTGCTCTACTCTCTTTGCACCTTGTGCAATCGTTTATACTTCTGTGAATAATTACAAAATACCACCTTTTGTCTGACTTAGGCTTTGATTGTATTTTATAGGGCTCCGTGGAGCTATAGATAATGGTGGCTTCCAAAGAAGAGATTACATCTGAAATTCTCCTATAGATCGATCACAGGCTGTTAAGTATGTTAGAAATGCTGTTGCAGAGTGCTCTGGCAAGCTTGGCCGGTTGTTCTACAGTGGTTTGAGGTTTTGCCTCTGTATCCAACCCCACTCTTTGCCGGAGCTGCCTTCTACATAGCAGAGCTGGTGGGGGCAACGTGAACTCCTGCCTAAGCAGTTCTGGTACAAAGACTAGCATTTTAGCAAGGGGGAAAACAGGTGGATTTGCTCTAAAATGGCCAACTGAGTAGAAGTATCTGAGGAAAAGCCTGTGATACACTGCAGGTTGCAGTCTGGTACAACAGCTTCTTCTAGCTCCTCCAAAGCCAGAGGGGCTGTCAATGAGTCAGTCAGTGTGCATCCTTTCTTTTGTCCTTCCATGCAGCCCCAGGCTGTCATTTTGAGCTTCAGATCCCTATCTCGACATGACCGAAATCAGTAAGCAAATGTAAAGAAAGGCCCTTTCCTCTCGCATTAGCATCAGGAATTTTCAATGGTGCTCAGTTAAAGTGCAGCAATGATTTTTCTATATCTCTGCAAGAAAATTCACCAAAGCTTATGCATCATACCTGACAAATTTGACAAAAGCTGACAAAAAGCTTTCAAAAGCAGCTGCAGTGACCACTAATTCAATCTGCTGTTATTACTAAAACCAGAGAAGTGGCTAAAATACTCCCGGAGGTAGGTATGCCTTTACCCAAGCCAGACCCCGAGATGGCTAAATCAAGGAACCACTTGCCACATAACAGTCTAACACTTCCCCTGCAACTGCTGCCTAAAACCTCTGAGTATAATTTTCCAGCTTCTGACTTCATCACCTGTTGGAGAAATTGCCTTGTCTCAACAGCCTGGATGGTTTATAGAATCATAGAATGTCCTGAGTTGGAAGGACCCCACAAGGATCACGGAGTCCAGCTCTTGGCCCTGCGCAGGACAACCCCCAAATAGTTGTCCCTTATAGTAGCAGCACGAAGTATTCTTCTGTTTCTGGGCTCAGGAAGACTTTCAGTACGCTGTTCATGTGCATATTTGTGACATTGTCCAGCAGCAACACTACAAAAATGAAATAATCTCTGCTGTGATGCCAGGTTTTGAAATAATTGACTGCAGGCCTTGCCTGGCCCATGGGGGATGAGTTCCTCACTTCTGCTCGCAGTGAATCCTCACACTCACGTGTGTTTTGGTGCTACCAGGAGGCTCAGCTTGTCTGTTTTCAGTGCTCTGCTTGATGCTAGCACAGCTGCAGGACCAATATGCACAATCTTAACAACATATTCTAAGAACAAATATCCTGCATATTACACCAGGGATGTCATGTGGTGCAAAATGTTTATGCTTTATTATATACCCTGCCTTATTGAAAGCCTATTTTGAAGCATTTGGTTTTGTTTCTTTCTATGTACAGATTCTGTCATTTCTGTATTTCTGCAGGTTTAAGGAATACGGCATGGATGTGTCCTTACTGCTGCACTTATCTTCCTTCTGAAGGAATTCCAGCCACTGATACTGCCAAGACAGAAAGTACATACCGAAACTGAACAGAATGCAAAACATGAGTTTGCAGCCTTGAACACTAACTGTTAAATAATCCCAGAGATGTATCCATGCATGAGAACTAACACTATTAATATACATTAATATCCCTTTTTAATGACAGGTATAAACAGAAATTCCACCAGCATGATGATGGAAGAATAAACTTTTGTAATTCATCAAGCTCATATCTAAAAGAGCTCTAAAACACTCTGTCAGTGCCATTTCAAATATTAAGCTCAGACCTAAACCTATGGGAGCTGAATCTTCTTGACACCCTACACTGCCTTTGACTGGATAAAGGACATAGAATAGAAAATACCTCGTGACTGTGCTTCATCAGAAGTATAGTACTTCACTGTTATATGGAGGTTCTGAGTTCATGGAAATCAGACAGCCAGTAGCAGCAGCAATATCAAACCCCAATTTTTTCCTTAATGAATCTGTAAGAAAGTTTTGCTCAAGACTTCACTGAGATCAGAATCAGGCCCTCACATTGGAATATTTTTTGGTTTTAGCACAGTTGGCCTAGGTTTTCATCATGAAAAACAAGCCAGATGTGATCTGGGAGGGTCCCCCTCCCAAACTAAATTTTTTTCCCTTTTGCCTTCCAGATTTAATTCAAAAATATTAAGAGCCGATATAATGGATAAATAAATTCACTGCAAAATAATAATTATTTCACCCAAATGGATTTTACTTTTATAAGCTGAATGTTATTATTATATAACACATTAGTGCAGTACTGAACCAGTAATAAAATGCTTGAGGAACTGAGCGAGTAGCTGAAGGACTAGATATATGTGGCTTCTCTAGGAATAGCCACAGTGTTGTAATAAGGTTTGAACTAGAACATATTGAGTGATGATTTAGCATGAATGAGTCATGGTATAAAACATAACAAGTTGCTGCTTCTCACTGCTTAGGTATGCCTGAGTAAAATGAGACCTCATTTAAGAACTTATGAAAAATACGTAGAAAAATATGGACCTATACAGAAACTTGGAGATGCTGTGACAAGGTAAACCTTAGTGTTGAAGACACTGTAAAAGCACTTTTAAATTTGTTGCCCCAACATAGTAAATTCAATTTGTTAGAAGAATTCTGTGTTCATTTTGTTCCATTTTGTTTTAATTGGATTTGTTTCAGTTTCATGTAATTCAACATGAATCCTTTACTAGTATTTTTAAACTATAATACTCAAATAGTACTGAAGATGGATGTTTTTTTTGTGTATGACTACAAAATAATACATTTTACTGGCATTTAGTAATTTGATAGAATTTTGATAGAATTTAACTCCACGTGACCTGTTTTCTACAAACAGCCATATTTTGAAAAGTCAGTAGTTTTTGCTGTTTTTGTTGGGGGAGAATTTACTTTCAAATAAATCTCCTTGAAACTGTTGAATAAGACTGATCATAATTTAAATGTAATTGACCCTCTCCTAAGAATCTGTTCTTCAGAAATAATTTTGAATTATGAAGATTGGCAGCTCTTCTTATTAATATATTTATAGTATATAGAAAGAATGTATACATTTTAAAAATATATGTGTGTTGTATGTCAAAAGTTCAAATTCTTTGTTCCTTTCATTTTCTTTCAGAGCAGGACCTTTTAGAGAATTCAATTAAGTGTGTAGCCATTCTAAAATTACTCAGGTCTTGAAGTTCAATGGCCTTTAGTTTTGTCCATTAATGATAAGAAGCAATTTTGATATCATTATTGAAATGTTTTTATTTATGAATTTAAAGTCCCTATACTCTTTGCTGTGTAAATTCCTAAGTGACACATTATTCAGGTTGCTGAAGACAGATCTATCACCTTATCAGTTACTGTTCTGATGCTGAGAAAAACTTGAACATTTATCCAGACACATTTGAAAATTGCACTGACCTGAAAAATTGTCTCCCCCATGCAACAATACCATTTTTCTGCACTGAAAAATGAGTAGGAATCCTCTGCTAAGAGGTGTCGATACTCAATGAGCACTCCTGAGAATTGGTAGTTTGGTCACGCCTGCTCCAAGAATATCACAGCAATTAAATGACGCTTTTAGAAAATGCCTGTAGTGGAAGTGTTCAGTATTTTCATCTGTTCTTCTCTAAGGTCATGGATAACCATAAAATAAGTTGAGTGCATTTCTGGATCCATATCCTGACATGCTGGCACAGTTCTGTGCAGTATCCATTAGCAAGGCTGACCTCTTGCCAGAATAGCATATATCAAGTGTCTGTTACACACCCGTGCTGCAGTCTGGCATGGCAAAAGAATGTCTGGCCATGGAAATCTCAATACATTTTATGATGTCTGGCCAAGGAAATCTCAATATGGTCTTTTATGGTCTGTAGTACCAAAAATGTATCAGTTACTCAGCATCCACTACAAACATACTACTTCTTATTCCCAGATCCTCTTTTCCTGATTGCCAGTGCAAAGTTGATGAGGGTGAGCTAATGCGCCATGTCTCATGCACCACGGATCAGACGGGACAGCAGTAGTAATGTACATAAGCATATTATTTTACTGAATTTGCACATTAAACTGATTAATTCTACCAACCATTGCTGATAGGAAATAATAGACAAAGAGAAAATATATTAGTTGTTTAATTATTTTTGACAGCAGAGGACAAATGTACCTGTATTTGTTCCCCCTCCCCATCTTTCACAGACAAGCATGTATGCACACAATATTTAAAATTTTAGCACTCCTATCATTGTGAGTGCTGGCTGGACCACTGAAAATGTGTAGTAAGTCTTACGATGAATACAACAAACAGTTACTTACAGCCAAGTCAAAGAGCATTATTAGGTTCAGTGACTTGCCTGATTTTAAATCCAGCACGTGCTATTTCTATTGCCCTAACTCAGATTTGTGTAGCATTTCCTGTGTATTCTTGTCTGGGTTTTGAAGTTATAATTTGAAAACTGCTTATGTGATCTTATATAGGAGTCTGTCATAGCAGGAGGTTTAATTTTTTTTCCTAAGTTTTGATAACTTCACAAAAATTGCTTCATTCTGAAGGTCCATGAAGGCTGTGAGGTCTTTCTGTGACTCCGTTTGTAGGTTTGAGGTTAACAGGGTGTAGACTTGGATCTCGACAAACGTAATTTACTTCTCTGATCATTATTTGCCATGGCATTTTAGACTGACTCTCACATCCCACAGAAGAGGTGTTTTAGTGAGGTTACAGGCTCAAGGACCTGTAGACAAATCACCCAGCTCTCCCATTTCCTGCAGTGGGTGGGATAGGGGGAACACTCTCTGTTCCCTTTTACACTGCAGGTTAGTTTTCACCACTTGAACCATGATCATATAAGAGGCAGAACCCTAAGTAAATTAAAGGACACATTCACACAGAGCATATATAGTTTGCACGTTTACATGAGTTAATGCTTTAATGTACACAGTATACAGATATATACTGGCTCTTACAGCAGCCTCTCCTATTTGTTTGCAGCTCCATTCCAGGAGCAGGCCAATCTTGTGTATATTGACGATGACAATGCCATGCTGGAGGTGGATGACAAACAACAGCATTTCAGATGCAACGGGACCAAACAAATTTGAACAAATTTGTTCCCTCAAAACAGGGTGTACTACCTACTGCCAAGGGCTGCACATAAGTTTCCATTTACAGTACAAGATGAGACTTAAAATAAACAAAGTTGGTTAAATTAAAGCTGTTTTGAAAGGACAGCAAGAAGTGAATATTCTATTTATAATAAGAAAAAATTGAACCCTGTTCAAGAGAATGGAATCTTTTAACTAACCTCTGTTCTTACTGTGTAAGTTTAAGAAAGCATGTCTGTTTTTTTACACATACAGTACAACGTACTATCTTTCAAAGATGCACTTGATCTGTAAGAAATTAAAATTCATGTTCATGCATTGAAGAATATGCAGTGATGAAAGCAACTGTACTCACATAGTAACATGTTAACAAGGAAACTGCCCTCTAGACTTAAGGTTTCGGAATCAGAAAGTGGCTCCTTTTTGGGAAGAGAAAGGTTCAATATGTCATGTGCCTGGAAAGTTGCTTTCCTTTTCTCTGAGAACTACCCTCAGGAAAAAAAACTCCTCAGTCAGAAAGATGGACAGTGTTGCTCCAAAGGGCACGATATGATGGGAATATTTGAGTAAGTGAAAAAATATCTAGTCTGCCAGAGCAAAATAGCCTAAAACATAGGGAAAAAGTTATTTGATTCATGGCTTTCTGGACATCTAAAAAACTTCTCACATGTATGAAATAAGCTGTAAGACTGTTGTCCTTAGTTTTGTCTGTGACTGCCAGTGTTTGCAAGATACACCTGGAAAGAGCAAAAAATATGTCCTTCCCCTTTCACATGGTACCTTCTGACCCCTCTGCAGTTACACAGCTTTGCCTTTTTCCCCTTCTGTTCACATCCATCTTTGACTGCTCCCACAGAACAAATCTCTGCATTTTTCAAATTGGCAAGTAGGTGTGCTGTTCTTGCACCAGCACTGTCAAGAAAGCAACCAGAATAATAGTTGAACAAAAAAGTATTTGTACGAAGTTGTACAACGGTTGTGCAAAGGTGATCTAAAATGTGCCTTTTGAGTGGTAGTTTACTCCTGCAAACAGCAGAAGTTTATAAGCAGTTCTAAAAGTTTTCACTGTTGAGATTTCATTTCACAAACACGTTTTATCACAAGGAATAAAAAGTTGGAAGGGCCATTGGTTTCATTTCATCTAAAAAGTCTGATTTAAAATGCTCTCCTTCAAATGAATGTGTTTCATAAACTTCAGCTGCCTGATTTCTCTTTACATGTTGTTTATGTGAGTGGCAAAAACTACGTTAGATTTACAAGGCTGGTGCCATGCTCTATATTGCTCCATGGTGCACTAGTTGTCAGCTCCAAGGTCACAACTTTATTAAAGGATCAAGATTTACAATAATGTTAACAAGAGCATGAATGCCTTCACAGACACCTTCCCGTAGTTTACTTCCCTGAAGTCACTGGCACAATTTCTCCCCCTGCCAAAGCTACTAATCGATAAATACTGCAGTCTCCTGAACAAAGTTCAAATGGATCTATCATGTTGCTTTAGTAATAAATCTTTGCTTTTGCTTAATACCTGCCTTCAAAAGACATAACCTTCTTAACCTGCAGTAATTAAACTTCCTCACAGGCTTATTTGGTGATTAAAACCTGCTCCCTTTTTAAAGATTGAGAAACTGAGGTGTAAGGCCATGCTTTGCTGAAGTCATACAAGAAGAGTAAAAAGACTTGGAAGCCCATCTCTGCCAGCTTCCCATGTGCTGAGGCTGAAGGCCATGCTGCCTGTACCCCAATGGTAGTTGTGTAGCATCTGAACTGAGGCTTCTGTAATTCTTCCTCTTCATGTACTGTCATGGCCTGGCTAGGGTGCACCTGAAGCTGATACACAGCTGTGGTGTCATCCTCACTGACACAAACACATACAAGAAGCCCTCTGCAGGCTATTTACCACTTAAGGTGTAGTTCTCTCTTCTTCTGGCTGTCCCTGCAGTGCTGATGAAGTTACTGCCACCAACTGCTCCTAATCACCCATCATGCCTACTCAGATTGACTGGTCTGGCTTCCTGCTTCATTTCATGGAAGATAATCAATCACTTTAGTCAAATAGTTTGGGATTTTGCCAGCCTATGAACAGCCCAGATAACCCTTAGCACCAGTGATGAGAGCAGGATAGCAGTAACCTCCTGAGCTAGCACAGCCACATCTTAGGATGGACATCACACCAGAGGACATCTTACCACAATGCCTCAAATCCCAGGCCTGTCTTCCCCTGGGAAATCCCTGCCCAGGGAGCTCTCCCTTTTCTACTGGCTTTTCTCCCAACCTGAAGCATGGGAAGCACATATATCCCAGCCCAGGCAACTTAATTCACTTTGGGCCCAAGGCTTTGGAAATGCTTCCCTTTAGAGTTTCAGAACGCTTGGTACTTAGGCATGCAAATTTTGTCTCCATGTTGTCTAAAAAGAAGGTATGTAGGGCAGTCATTGGCTTTTATTCTGCTGTCTCTGCTTTTGCTTGGGAAGATACTAACTTTAATAGGTAATAGTAATTGTGACAGATACTGAACAAGAACACAGAGCCAGCATCCTTCACAGAATCACGGGATGGTTCATCTCTCATCTTCACCTGGAGACCTTAGCTTCAGCTTCAAGCCCTGCAGTTCCCTCTCCCCTCCAAACTGTTGCTGTTGGGGCGGCCACGAAACACAAAGGATAGTGCTGTGGTTAAGGGTAAAAAAGTGTTTATTTGAAAGAGACAGCATTTTTTATGGACTTTTAGAATGTTATAGTTCATGTTACATATCTATTGGCCACTAAATTACTACAATAAACTCATTGGTTATATTAACTATAATATACTACAATTGGTTACTTATAGCGTCAGTGTTCAAGCATTCAGAAAAATAACAGTTGTAGGTATGTGGCTGTTTTTCTCTTTCTATTGTTTAGATTTCTTGCTTCTATTATTACTACATTTTCAAGGCTAGAAGCTAGTTGTTTTACTTTTCACAGGCTTTTTTCACAAATAGAAGTTAACCATGTCCAACTTAAGGTCTGTGAAGCCTTCAGGGCAGCTGTCGGCCTCAACACCAAACCATGAGCCCAGATGGTGTTGTGGGCATTGCCTCTTGCTGCTGATTACTAGCAGCAACAAGAAGCAGCTCTAATGGATGTCTAGAGCATTTAGGCTTTCATTTAGTTTTGAAATGCTGAAGTCTGAAAGTGTATGTGAACCACAGCTCCTAATGTTTTGCACTCTCTCTTTCCTAAAAGTCTAACGCNAAAGGGTAACGCCCGGGTGGGGGGTGGGGGGGGGGGGGAATCTCCCCACCGAGTGATCTCCTCTGAACATCTAGCTATGGTACAGACAGCTGCAGTCAAGGAGATGGGAAACCAAAATTAAGGATCCATTTTCTCTCAGCCCTGGCACTGGAACAGGTTGCCCAGAGAATGGAGCGGATGCTCCATTCCTGGAAGCGTTCAAGCCCAGGTTTGGATGGAGCTCTGAGCAACCTGGACTAGTGAAAGGTGTCCCTGCCCAGGGCAGGGTGGATGGAACTAGATCAACTTTTAAGGTCCCTTCCAACCCAAACCATCCTAAAATCTCTGAGCAAAAAAGACCAGGCCTCGTCTCAATCTTAGATTTATTATGATTATGTCCTTCACAAATTAATGTAATTGATAGACTGTCTACAAATCAATTTCTTTTTAAAGCATTTGCAACATTTTGGTTTTTGTTTATATGCCAAGAGTCATGTCCAAATGAGGTCAGAGCTAGATGTGCTTAGAAGGTCCAAGGTCTTCTCCGCCTGGAGAAATCTGTTGGCATCAGTATACCACTAGACTGATATTCTTGAAAGTCCTTATTCTGGAAGAAAAGTGCACAGTCATACCACTGAACTAAGAGGTTGGGGTTTTTTGTCAGAATCATTTAGGAGGCTGAAAACCTGCCCCAACTCTCAGTAATACCACTAAAACTACTCCGTAAAATCACTGCTAGTGCCAGCCTCAGAACTCCAGCATCAGTTAGGTTGGAGATGACCTCTGAGATCATCAAATCTAACCTATGACCAAACACCACCACGTCAGCTGTCAGCTAGACCATGGTACTAAGTGCCATCTCCCATCTTTCCTTAAATGCCCCCAGGAACGCTGATGCCACCACCTCCCTGGGAAGCCTAGACAAATGTTTAATCACCCTGAAGAAATTCCTTCTGATTCCTTCTAGATTCCTTTCTAGAAATTCCTAGAAATTCCAACCTAAACCCCCTCTGGCACAGCTTGAGGCTAATTCCTCTTGTCCTGTCACTTGTTACCCAGGAGAAGAGGCCAATCCCCGTTTGGCTACAGCCTCCTTTCAGATAAGGTCACCCCTGGGCCTCCTTTCCTCAGCGATAAGGCCTCCCCTGAGCCTCCTTTTCTCCAGGATGAACAACCCCAGCTCGCTCAGCCGCTCCTGATTGGACCTGTGTTCCAGACACTTCACCAGCTCTGCTGCCCTTCTCTGGACTCGCTCCAGCACCCCAGTGTCCTTCCTGGATTGAGAGGCCCAGAACTGAACACAGGATTGGAGGTGCGGCCTGATCGGTGCCGAGTACAGGGACACTGGACGAGTGGCTCTAGCAATAACCCGGAGCATGAGCCGGGTCACCGTGCAGGTCTCTGAGCGCTCTTGCTCCGCCGAAGAGCCGCGGGCGGGCGGCGGGGCGGGCGCAGCGCGGTGGGTGGAGCGCGGTGGGCGGAGCGGGGAAGCCTCACGGACAGGGCGGAGCGGGGGCCGTGTCGTAGCAGCCCGGCCGGGCCGGGAGGCGATCGCCATGGAAACCCCGGCCCCGCCCCTGCCCCCCCGGGTGCCGCCGGGAGCGCGGCCGGAGCTGCCGGGTCCCTCCTCCCCGGGCAGCGCCAGGTAGAGCGCGGGGCGGGGGCCGCCCCGGG
>VZRR01004021.1:39159-50865 GCA_013398015.1 Oreocharis arfaki | reverse complement strand
CTAAACCTACTCCCAGCTTAAAGCCATTTGTGTTCCCGAGAGTTAACAATTAGGCAGGACACAACAATTTTACTAAAGTACTGTAAGATGTATATATAAAAAAAATCATTTGGACAATTATCCTCAGTCTTAGAACATTATTTTAAAGATACCAAAACCCAGCATTGACAGGTGTGTGGAAGCTAATGACAATTTGAGGAACAAATAACACTCTGCAATAAAACCCCCAGAAAACAATAATTCCAGAGAAATAACTTCCCATGTGAAGTAAGTAAAGGAAATAAAGACAGGAATTGTGGTTAATAGCATGGCTAGGTGTTAAATTTATATGCTAATAATTACATATTTGTTGGAAAGAATAGTGGAGTCTGATCACGTAGGGGGAGAAGCAGGGAAAATGCATTGTGGAAGGATTTCCTTTAATCCTGCCTGCCCAGCCCGTGTGGATGTGTGTGGTTTGCTCTCCTGGAACGATCTCCAGGGAAGGAGGGATGCCCCCCACCAGGCAGAGTGGCTCCTTTCCCTTTCAGGAGGAGCCTTTTGAAATATTCCCTGCGCTCAGAAGTTTAAAAGAGAGCCACCAGATCCTAGTGAATTCGTTAATAAATATGGAGAACGGGGCGGATTGTTTTATTTCTCCACCAAATTGCAGCGGGAGGAGGAAAAATCAACCCCCCCAATAAAATGGAATTTTTGTAACTGAGTTAGAAAGTCGAGATCTTCATTGGAGACACGGCAAAAATAACCCCGTGTGTTACTTCTTCATGTGCAAACGGGAAAACCACACACGTTCCTGTCCTAAAGTGAGGATCGTTAATTTGTGATGAGGATCTTTAGTTTGTGAGGAGGATCTTTAGTTTGTGATGAGAATCTGTAGTTTGTGATGAAGATCTTTAGTTTGCAATGAGGATTTTGAATTTGCAATCATTTGGGAGCACTGGAGTGGAACTCCATTAGATCCGTGGCCGCTCCGAGGCCGCTGTGCTGCTGCTCTCAGTGCAGGTTAAGTGGGAGAGGAAATGACTGCAACAATCTGCTGAGAAAAAGTCTGTTTTGTGTCATTGACCCAGCTCTGGTTCGTGCCCACCTCTGTGATGGCCAGGGCTGCTTCTCTCTGTAAAATCCCAGGTGTTTGCACCAGGGGTTCTGTCCAAAAAAGGCGATCCTTGTTTCCAGCGGGACGAGGAGAACTATCAAAAGTTAGTTTGGAATACTTAAAACTTACAGGAAATTTGAAAGTCGGGAGGTTTTTTCTTTCATTTTCTGTGTTACTGTGATGGAAACAGGATACCAGGAGATCTTGAGACCCAAGTGACTGCCCATAAATTCAGGGCCAGCTGGTACAAGCAAAGTCACAGCTGCAGAGATGCACCCAGAGCAGCCAGAGTACCCCAATTCTTTAATCTCAGACACATCACAGATAACTTCTCCTATCACCAGCCCAGCCCCCAGCGTGGGCTGGCACACCTCTGCCTGTGCCCAGACCTTGCCGTTCGTTGGTAAATGAGCTGCGGTGGGATTTCTGGGGCGGTGTTGATTAGCCAGGGAGGTGTGGGGTGGAAGCATCCCTCGGTGCTCTGGCTGTGGAGAGATCCCGGATGGCTTTGGGATGCGGGGTGGGACACTCGGGACCATTCGGGGGCCAGGGCAGGGACACGAACAAGCCCTCGCACACTTTAATTCCTGGCGCGGAGAGGATTTATTGTTGCCCTGCCCGGTGGGACCGGAGGGAGCCCTCCAGCCGCTCTGCCCGCGGGGTCAGGGCGGGGAAGCGGCCGGGGAAGCTCCCAGGACTTCTCGTTGCGTTTTTCCCCAGGCTGGAAATGCAGCAAATAAAGAGTTCCCGACGCCGGCGGCTGCGGGAAGCGCCGGGATCTCGGGAAAAGGCAGATAATTGAGTGTACCTGTGGCACGGGGCTGTGTCTAATCAGGCGGCTGCGGAGGTGGGTAGTGTCAAGTGCCATTCATCTGCTTCCCCTGAGCTCGGCGCACGCAGGAGGAGGGGGAGTGATAAGACAAAGATATATAACCGTGTTGACCACTGAAGTACCTGGTTAACAACTTAATTATCTGAGTTTAGCTATCAGTCAGCAACAAACCCGGACAATTTAGACATACTTTATAATTTGCTATAAAAAATGGCATGATGATAAGGACAGTGTTGCTCGAATTAGAATCTGCATTAAGTGTGTTTAATTTAATTTTTCTAATTATATTTCTAATAGCTTAAATATGTGCACTGATAAAATGGTTAGCCACCTGCATTTAAATGCCACCTGATGCGTTTATTTTGGAACAGTGGCAGATTGATATAATTTGAGCGCGAGCTCCTCTGAAAATTCCTTTATTAATGGGTGTTAAATTATTCTTTGTGCTGCACGTGAGGTTCTGGAGCTGCCACCAGGGTGGGAATGGCTGGGAAGAGCCTGAAACCTGCAAATATTTGTTATATTTTCTGGGGATAGGAGTCTGTTTAATTAAAAACTAAAATTTGTGGTAGTGTTCCACAGCTCTTCCGTGCTCATTAAGCCTTTTTTTTTGTATCAAGTGAGTTAATTTTTTTGCATGGAGTGTGTGGATTGAGTGTATTCTCCTGCAATTCCATGTTAAGCATCCCCATATGATGCCAACTTGTCAAATTAATTAATAGCCACAGATCTGACTAAGTCCTATTGCAGGTTCAGTGAGAGCTGCCCGTTTGCAAATGCTGGATGTGTCCTAAATAAATTCCTCTTTTGAGCCAAAACTGGGCTTTTCGCCTAAATCTCTGTGTCAGATCAAGGCAAATATTAAAAAACTGGTTAGAGAAAAACAAAAAAAATTCTACCTTTCCTGGGAGTAAATGAAAATTGACTTTTAAAAAAACTCGTGTGCAGCTGATGCTGAGCTGATGTCTCCAGGCCAATTCAAATGTATAATAAATTACAAATAAAAGAATCGTTTAGAAAACACTACTTAAAAAAAATAACTAAAACAGCTTCACTTCCTGAATTGCATGTGGCAGATACTGTTCACAGGGCTAGGAGAGGAACAGAAATCCATAAAATCAATGTTTATTAATTGTTTATTTGTACTCGGAGCTCTGTTTGTTTTCTGTGCTTTACCCCCCAGCGAGGAGAGCAGCAGGAGTGGAGCAGGAGCCTCTCTGCTGGGACAAACTCGCCATGGAATTGGTGGGAGGGGAAGATTCCATTTGGAATTTTAATTCCTTGCATGGAGCAAGGTCAGATAAAAAAATAGTTTCAACAGGCACCATAAAGGGCAGCAGGAAAATGGAGCTGAGGGTGTCCATCAGCCCCACGCACCTGGGCTGGGCTCTGCCGCCGTGCCCATGAAAACTGGGCAGCTGGGAATCTGGGAATGATGGATTTTAGCTGTGGGTGGAGCTCGAGTGGGGAGTGTCTGCTCGAGATGGGGCTGGAGATGAGGGGATGGAGCAGGGACTGGGATAGGGATGGGGCTGGAGGTGCTGCAGGGCTGGAGCAGTGCTGGGGATGCTCCTGGAGGTGCTGCAGGGCTGGAGCAGTGCTGGGGATGCTCCTGGAGGTGCTGCAGGGCTGGAGCAGTGCTGGGGATGCTCCTGGAGGTGCTGCAGGGCTGGAGCAGTGCTGGGGATGCTCCTGGAGGTGCTGCAGGGCTGGAGCAGTGCTGGGGATGCTCCTGGAGGTGCTCCTGGAGGTGCTGCAGGGCTGCTCCCCATGTCCCCAGCCTTTCTTTACATTTGAATTTTGATTTACCACTTACCCCAAAGAACTTTGGGGAAACTTTGCCACGGCCTTGGGGACAATCCCCCTGCATCCTGTGTCTCCCTGGATGATTTGGGATCCTCCTGCTCCTCTGGCTCTGCCCACGTTCCCCATTCCCACGTGCCCGTTGCTGGGTGGATTTTAAAACCATCACCCCCAAACCAACGGAGTTTCATTCAAGGGCTGGTGCTGGAAAAACCCAAAGTGTGCAGATCTCTCGTTAAGCACTTTAAACAGGAGGAGCAGTCCCTCCCCAAAACCCCCGTGCCGGAGCCATGGGCTCCCTGTAAGCCCCTGGAAGTCCGTGGGATTCCTTCTATTGACTCGGCTGAGCTTGGATCAGCAGCAGCAGCAGCCAGTGCCACACGTACACAGGGACCCCAGCCCCTGGCATGTGGATGTTTTCCATTTCAGGGCCCTTGATCTCCCATGGATTCCCTTAACATTTACCTTGAGAGGAGGAACATTTCCAGCGTCTCGCACCAGAGGTGTGTTCATATTCAAATATTTGTGTTTTGGGAACTGCTGCAGGCGGGAGGTGCTGGAGGTGTTGGAGGACGGACCCTGATCTCTGCTCCAAGCCCACACTTCCAGGCTGAGGGCCCCTGTCCTGTCACTAGCAGCAGGATTAAATGGCCTCTGGTCTGGCAGAGAAGGTTGATACAAAATAAGGAAGATTTCTTGTCTCTTTTTTGGTGAATTAATGATGAAATGAATGTGTCTACGCAGCAAAGCAGGAGGTTTTGTAGCTGTAAATGCACATCTGTATACGAGCTACAAATTCACTGGGCAGGTGCTTCTCACTCTGAGGGTTTTGCCTCCAGCCCCGTTATTGTTTGGTGATGTCTCTGCTGCTTTTGGCAGTACCAGGCTTTATTTGAAAGACTTTATTTGTGGATGTAATACAGCCCACAGCATCTGTCCCGAGCACTTCCTACCAGGGAGATTTTGAGCCATTGCCAAAACCACGGTTTTCATCTCTTGATGTTGTCAGGGCATTACAAGGGTTAATATTGAATAATCTGGCTAAATGTTGGAAGGGAGCTGCAGTGGGGCACAGGCTGCTGCAGGCAGCTGCTTCCCCACGCCCCAGGGATGCTCTGCTGCAGGTTATCCCTGGCATCCCTCAGGGAGCTGCTCCTGCCCCTCTGCCCAGCCCTGGGGGCACCTCTGGAGTGATCCCACACCTCTGAGGCACCCCTGGAGTGATCCCACACCTCTGAGGCACCCCTGGAGTGATCCCACACCTCTGAGACACCTCTTGAGTGATCCCACAGCTCTGAGACACCTCTGGAGTGATCCCACACCTCTGAGGCACCTCTGGAGTGATCCCACATATCACAGACACCTCTGGAGTGATCCTACAGCTCTGCCCAGCCCTGGNCTGAGGAAGGGCCTGGAGCATCTCGGTGCCCAGGAAAGGCTGAGGGAGCTGGGGCTGCTCAGCCTCGAGAGGAGCCCCAGCTGAGAGGGGCCCTCAGGCCTGGCTGTCCCTGGCTGCAGGGAGGGCTCCGAGCAGGGCCCAGGCTCTGCTCCGGGGCCCAGCAATGGCATCAGAGCAACGGGCAGGGACCGAGCCCAGCAATTCCCCTGCCCAGGAGGCAGAACTCCTGCCCTGGGCAGGGCCCAGCCCTGAGCAGAGCCCGGAGAGGGGCTGGAGCCTCCTCCCTGGGGGTGCTCCAGACCCCTGCGCACACACTGCGGGCCCCGTGCTCTGGGACGGCCCTGCTGGAGCAGAGAGTGGCACCAGTGACCCTCTGTGGTCCCTCCAGCCTGACCCACTGCGGGACTCGGACCCCGAGGGAGGCTTCGCTGCAGGCTCTCCTCAGGGCTGGCACAAATTCCCGAGGAGGACGCGGATGCTGTGGGAGCACCCTCAGAGCCGAGCTGGGAGGAGTTTGGGTGTGCACGGGATGCCGCCGTGGCTCAGCTCCTCTGAAATCCTTAATTCCAGGGCTGTGCCTGGCTCGGAGCCTTCCCTGCCCGCTCCCTGCCCGTCCCTGCTCCCTGCCTGGCAAACATTTGGATAATGCTCCATTGTGGCCGACGGCTGAGAGACAAGTGCCACGTGCCGGCGCAAGAAAATGAAATCAGTATTTAATTACTAAATATTCTACATCTAAAATTAAAAAAAAAAAAGCTTAAATAATTCAGTTTGATTTGGTCTAATTAGCCTGATTTCCTAGTATTTAGCCCTAATTATGTGATACATAAGCCCTAATTATGTAGTACGTATACAGTGTGCTCTCCAAAGTTAAAGATCAGAACGGATACTGACTTAAATGATAAAATATGTTAAATTATTAATTATAATTAATCTTACAAAATAGGCATAATTAGTTTAAGTACTTTAGATATTCTACTTAATAGCATTACGCATTATATGCAAGGTTTGAGCGTTTTACAAATACTCTTATCCAAGGGATTACTGGGGAGGGCTGGGATTCGGTGAATCTCTTCCCGGGCAGGCTCAGGGGCCGGAGCACCCTCAGCGTCCTGCACCCTCCCTCAGGAGATCAGAGCCTGGAAATCTCCTTCAACTCCTCTCCAGGTTTACCAGGAGCTGCTGCAGAGCTGGGAAGGGTTCCCGTGTTGGTCAGTCCGGGGCAAAGAGGGGTTTTAGGGGTTCCAAATCCAGCCCTTTCTGTTCCTGCTGCTAATTAGGTCAGCAGCCTGGGCCGGGCGAAGATGTCCTGCCCATGGACTGGGATGAGCTTTAAGGTCCCTCCCAGCCCAACCCATTCTGGGATTCTGTGGAATCAATCAGAGCAGCATTTGCGAGGTGTTTGTAGTTCTTTTACTTAAAAGGTGCTTTACACCTTTCTCTAATGTAGTGTGGGCACAGTTGGGCTGGAATTGCTGGGAGAACTGTGGCTCGCCAGGGGTTTTTCATAGTTCTGCCGCTGATTAGGTCAGGAGTTGGTGGGGTCAGCTCGGCTGTGGAGCCTCAGCGTGGTCTGTGTGGGGAAAACGCAGGAACAGGCGATGGAAAGAGTGGATTCCAAAATCTCCTGAAACAGGGAGGGAGAGAGAAAAAAAAAAATACGAGGGATATTCTCTTTTCCATTTCACATTTGCAGGAGCAGGGGGCAGGGAGACATTCACAAATACTTTTATAAACAATTCGCCCACTCCTGGTGAGAGAGTTCTTGTAGCACACCCAGCTCGTTGTTGCAGAGACTGATGGAAGATAAAATAAACTCAGGTAAATACGGAAACCACGGATTAACCGAACGAGGTGTGGAAACCGTCCCAAGAGAAAATAAGTTTTCAAATCCACCACCCCAATGACATCCCCTGTCCCTGAGACATCCCCTGTCCCCTCCCGTGGTGACCCCAACCAGGGCTCCCTCTCCAGCCCTGCCAGTGCCCTGGGCCCGGGTGGGGAATGCTCCTAGGCTGGAGCCCTGACACCAAATCCCTTCTCCTGCCTAATTAATCCGTGCCTGGGATCTGCTCAGATGCTCTGTGCCGACAGAGAATTCCTCAGCAGCTTTCCCCCCCTCTCTCCCCACACTGATTTAAGAGTTTAACTGAGTTGGGTTCCTGGCTCGTCCTTTCGCAATCTGGGCCCTGTTTTTGAGGCGATGTAGAACAGATCCGGTCCCTCGTGCGGAGCTTCCTTTTCCCGGGAATGCTGTGCGGGATGCTGCCGTGCCTGCCGTGTCTGCCAAGGCACGGGGGTGCCCAAAGGGCTCCTTGCAGCGGCACAGGGACCCCGAGAGCTGGGCCGAGTCTCATCCTCCTTATCTGGGTCTCTCTCCCTCGCCCCTCGCACAGTGAAGTCGTTCTCTCCCCTGTCAAGCCAATCCTTCCATATGCTTTATCCCCTCCTGGAGATGCTGGAAGCACCAATGGAAAGATTATTTCCCACTAATTGGGATTGTGCTTGGATCCGTTTCTGCCCTCCCTGTGCAGCAGGGGACGGGCAGTGGGCGGTGCTGAGTGTTGTGCAGGGAACAGGGGTCCCTGGAAATGGGATTTGTTCTAGAGGAAGAAAATGATGCTCTCTAATTATTTTAAAAAAGAATATTTAAATCTCTGCTTCTCGTTTGTTTGAAGGAAAATTATCCTTTCCTTGTGCCAGTGGTCCAGGATTATTCATCGTTACCAAAGCAGCTCCGATGGAGGCTGGTGAGAGGTGGAAGCAGTTTCCTCACGGGGGTTCAGGATGGGCAGGGCTGTGAGGAGGAGGAGGAGGAGGAGGAGGAGGCCCTGCTTGGGGTCCCTTTTTGCTTTTCCTCTCTCTGGAAGCAGATGGCCCCACAGAGGGACGGGGAGCAGCGCTGAGCGGGGCCCTGGGGCTGAGATCGGCCCAGACCCTGCCCTGAGCTGGGCTCTGCCTGGGCTCATCCGTGGTTAAAGGTGGTACCCGGCCCCATCTCAGGGTGTGCTGCAGCTGGGGCTCCCCCGGGGGCTGGGGCTGGGGCTCCACCAGGGGCTGGGGCTGGGGCTCCACCGGGGTCTGGGCNCCCTGCCCTCTGGCAGTGGGAAGCCATTCCCTGTGTCCTGTCCCTCCGTCCCTTGTCCCCAGTCCCTCTCCAGCTCTCCTGGAGCCCCTTCAGGCCCTGCAAGGGGCTCTGAGCTCTCCCTGGAGCCTTCCCTTCTCCGGGTGAACATTCCCAGCTCTCCCAGCCTGGCTCCTGTCCTTGGTGGAGCTTCTCCCCCACCAGCATTCCCAGGTCCTTCTCCCCAGGGCTGTCCCCATCCCTTCCCACCCCACCTGGCTTTGGGATTTATCTCCTGCACTTTCTATCCCAGACTGGCACCACCAACACAAACTGCAGAGGTACAAAGGGCTCAGATATCCAAGGAAAACACTCCCAGCAGGGGATTCCTCCCATCTCAGAAAGAAAATCTCCTTCCCACCCTTTCTGCCCCCTCTCCCTCCCCTCTCCAGGGATTTGTTATTTCCTCTTTGCACAACCAGTGCAGCTCAGCAGGAGCTGGGCAGAATCAGGGATTTAATTGCAGGAATGCTGCATGTGGGCAGCGTGGCTTCGGGCTCCTTTGGCTGCAGCTTTGAGTAGGAATTGCACAGAAATGGGAATCTGGGTGCTGAATTCCACGGGTTTTCTCAGTGTCCGAGCTAGAAACCCCGGAGCCGTGTGAGCTCCAGGCGGGGCCAGCTCTGGAATTCCTGAGCTGTTCTTCAGCACCGGAGCAGCCCTAACAAACGAGGGAGCTGCAGCGGCCTTTGTTCCATGGTTTTGAGCTTTCCACGCTCTCCTTCTTGTCTGTTTTAAGGAAAATTCTCTTTCTCCTTGGCAACGGAATGGGATTATTCCAAGATTGGGTAAATAGATGTTGCTTGGCCGGGTTATTCCGCAAACCAGGAATCTCCTCCAGCGCCACGTTCGCAAACACCTGAAGGAAAAAAACAACTCAAACAGAATTAAATCTGCTGACCAGGGCTTCCAGCTCCAAGGAGGGCCAGTTCCAACAGGATGGATCTATTCCCATTAACATTTCTCCTGTCACTGGGACAGCAGTGGGTAGCAGCACAGGAGGGGATTTTTCCCTCTCTTCCGTGTGTTTCTGCACTCTTTAATCCACTGTTTGTTTTAGAAAATGGGTGAATATAACAATTTTTTTTGTTGTTGTTTTATTGAAATTGCCTAAGAAAAATTATTTAATACACAAAGGAATTTCTAAAAACCTTGGGTTAATTTTTTTTTTTTTTGTATTCTGCATTACAATACGGAAAAGATCTGTCCTTCTGTCTGACTAGTGTTAGTTTGATGATTATACCAATATTAACTGCTTTACTTGAGCAAGCAAAGAAAAAGTAAAATACCAGTCAGAGCAGCTGCTAATTCAGCGAGTGTTGTACTCTGGTTATTAAAAATACCCAAAAGATGTACCTTGGTGGTTCAGGCTTTTGAATTAGAAGCAGAATATTAATTTAGGCCTGAAGCATGATTAAACATTGTAAGGCCCCTTAAGAATTTTCACCAAATTTTCTTGGATTTCTCTTTATTGGGTCTTCCTCGACTGTGTTTAGCCCTGTAATTGCTTTGCTCCTTTGTTGATAGGTTAAAGCACAATGTGATTTTTCCCCGTGTCATAATATTTAAGAGGCCGGTTCAATGTTCCGCATGTCTGATGTGCAGCTGAGGCAGCGCAGGGGGAGCGGGCTCGGGCCTTTGGGGGGATTTCTCCCTTCTTCCCTGCTCTTTTCCCTTCTGTTCCTGACCCTCTGCAGAAGCTGCTGGGCCTCAAAGCTGCCTGTGCTTCCCGGGAATTTGGGAGGGGTTTTCTGGAGCAGAGAAACTCCTAGTCACAGATAAATTTAAAAAAAAAAAACAAAACAAAAAAACAAACCCCAAACAAAAAAACCCAGCTCCTTCCCTACTCTGCTGTTGTTAGAAGGAATTCAGAACATGACATTTTGGGAGTTTCTCAGGGAGAACCAGGAGTTAAAATGCAGTATTTGGAATTCATTACTCATACGCACACAAAAAACGGTGATTTGGGCATGAAGAAGATTAAAATGCGGAGCAGGAGCTCGGTGTCGGGGGGGGGATAAATCAAGATAATCTGGGGTCTAACCCTGGGCTTGGGATCTTCAGTGGGGCTGGAGCCACTGGGCCAGGCCTTGGGCAAGACTGAAGGGTGGCAAGACCCAGATTTGCTGCTCTGGAGCTGGGTTTGGAGAGCAGGCGGGCATTGTCCATGTGGCTGTTGGTGATTCCAGCTCTGGGGTGTGCAGGGCTCAGGGAGACCTCGGAGTGGGGTTTGTGAAAGGAGCGAGGGATGGCAGAGGAGAATCCAAGGGTGGGACCTTCCCTTCTCTCCAGGACGGCTCCCAGGGGACAGGATCACCAGCAGGAGCCCGTGGAGGTGACACCCTGAGCTCTCAGGGGTCTGGGGAGATCCACTTCAGCTTCTGGCAGGGGCCAGGTGGGTGCAAAACCAGCAGATTTGGGGCTCCTGGGCGGTCCTCACCAGTGCCTCTGCCGGCCTGGCAGAGCAGCAGCTCCTCTGGGCGTCGTTTCTGGGGTTTCAGGAAAGCCAGGATGGGTTATCCAAGCCAAGGAGAGAGCTGGAAGGGAAGGGAAGGGTTGGGGGATGAACTTAGGGCTGGGGGTGCTGTGCCAGAGCCCACGAGGAGGGGCAGGAGGAGGCTGTGCCAGGATTTCAGCTCAGCCAGGAACCAGCTCCGGAATCTCATGTGTTGCTCTTCAGGGGAAAGGCCCATCCTAGGAAGGCGTGGTGAGAGTTTTAATTTTAATGGGATTTAAACATCCAGAGTCGCAGTGTTACAGAGGTGGCCTCATTAACAATAACGAGGGAGGTGTGTGGACCACTCTGGGAGCCGGGATGGGTTTGAGAGGCCCAAATACCTGGCTTTGGTTTGATAATTTGGATATAATTTGTATATAATTTATATATAATTTTACATAATTTTATATAATTTATATATAATTTATATAAAGCACTAGTAAAACTCTAATCCAGCAGCAAAAATGTTGGCAGGGTTTGGAGTGCATTGGATGGAGACACTCAGGTTGATGTCACTGCTCAGGAAGGTAATAATTGTCTTTTACATGCATTGATAAAGACCTTCCTCTCCTCAGCTTTTAGAGAGCAACTGTTGGCTAAAAATCCTGGAATTTCCATTTCACACAACACAAAAAGAAAAAAGAGAAATGTAACAAAAGGGCTGAACTTCATCCCAGACGTGTCCCAGGGCTGCAGCACTTGGTGAAAATCTAAAATGCATCTTAGTGGAGCACGTCCCAGGCAGGCTGACAAGAACAGTGGTGCTGAGCTGAAGGAAATGCTGAATATTGAAATAAAGCTTCAGAGAGAGAACGAGCTGGCAATGCATTAACAAAGAATGAGTCATGGCAATGACCAGAGTAACATCGGGGGACAGCTTGAGGAAAACCCTGGTTTTAAACCCTTTTTAGGGAGGGAGGAAGAGAGGAAGAGAGGAAGAGAGGAAGAGAGGAAG
>VZRR01004021.1:24357-39054 GCA_013398015.1 Oreocharis arfaki | reverse complement strand
GGTGTGACCAGCAGTGTGACCAGTGATGTAGCCTGGTGTGACCAGCAGTGTGGCCAGCAGTGTGACCAGTGATATGGCCTGGTGTGACCAGCAGTGTGACCAGCAGTGTGACCAGCAGTGTGACCAGTGATGTAGCCTGGTGTGACAAGCAGTGTGACCAGCAGTGTGACCAGTGATGTGACCAGCAGTGTGACCAGTGATGTGGCCAGCAGTGTGACCAGTGATGTGGCCTGGTGTGACCAGCAGACCCCAAGCATGGCCAGAGGAAAGAACTGGGTGTCCCCCGTGGTTGGGACCCTGGACTGGAGTAACCCTGGTTCCCCACAATCCCCAAATTAGGATTTCAGGAAGCAGAGGAGTTGGGCTCCGATAATTGCAGACAGGCAGCGATGAGAATTTCTGCAGCGCAAACAACCCAGGCAACCCAAAAAATACGTCCTGGTCTGGTTAGCGCGGCTCGGCGGGTGCATTAATTAGTGGTGAAACGAGTGCAGGCGTCTGGGGCTCGGATTCAACAGGGAAATTAAAACCCTTCAGCTCCCAGAAGGCAGCAGCTGCTGGAGTTGGAGATCAGCGTCCTCTGCAACTTCGGCTGCTCGTGATTCGAGCGTGGTCCGGCTGCAGTTAAGCCAGGAAATACCAGGAATTCTCCTCGAAGTGCTCGGGTGGTCTCAGTACGTCCAATTCGAACGAGCAATTGAATTTTTAACTTTGCAAGGCACAACAGGTTACTTGTTTAAAACCTAATTCGTTGCATTTCTCTATTTAACGAGATACGTAATTACGTGATTCCAACCTGAAGCAGACTAGCTCATTTCCCTGCATTTCCCTGTTTTCCTGGGGGCTCTGGAAGTGCGGGATTCCCACATTCAGGGAATGACAAAGCTCAGAAATACACCCACAGCATCTTTTTCCATGAAGAATCCACCGTCAGGAAACATAACCTGTAAAACTTCCACAAGTTTTCCTTTTCCCTCCAGACGAGTGTGTGGAGGTTTGGAGTTATCGAGGTCTATCTGTTATTTGAACACTTGTAAAAATCAACATAAATTGCACCTGGGTTAGAGAATCCCTCCCCGTGACACACAGGCTTCTCCTTCACCAGGGGGTTTTCCAATTTGATAAATTTCATCTGGATTTTCCTTTCAGGAAGGAGACATTTTGCTCCCGTTGCAAATAAATTCATTTCAGAACAAGGATGTTTTCAGAAAACTGAGCTAAATTCAGTGCACAAAACAGAAATCGATGCTTTGGGGTCCTGGGTGTTGTGTGAATGCAGCATTTGAGCAGGGATTTAAACCCAAGGCATCCTTGCACTGCTGTAATTGCACACCCAGCTCTGCCCGGTCCCTTTGCTGACTC
Organism: Oreocharis arfaki; assembly: GCA_013398015.1. NCBI lineage: Eukaryota > Metazoa > Chordata > Aves > Passeriformes > Paramythiidae > Oreocharis > Oreocharis arfaki. The sequence goes on along the minus strand of VZRR01004021.1, from coordinate 37,692 downwards.
TTCCTTCTGGAGGTGATTCCTGCCCTGCTGGATTTGATCCTGCCCGGTATGGGGTGATCCCTGTTAACCAGATCATCTCCGCTGCAATTCCTGCCGGGCTTTGGGCAGGGTGGATCCCTGCTTTCTCTGGGGTGTGGGCAGGATGGATCCCTGCTTTCTCTGGGCTTTGGGCAGGATGGATCCCTGCTTTCTCTGGGGTGTGAGCAGGATGGATCCCTGCTTTCTCTGAGATGTGAGCAGGATGGATCCCTGCTTTCTCTGGGCTTTGGGCAGGGTGGATCCCTGCTTTCTCTGAGATGTGAGCAGGATGGATCCCTCCTTTCTCTGAGATGTGAGCAGGATGGATCCCTGCTTTCTCTGGGATGTGAGCAGGATGGATCCCTGCTTTCTCTGGGATGTGAGCAGGATGGATCCCTGCTTTCTCTGGGATGTGAGCAGGATGGATCCCTGCTTTCTCTGGGATGTGAGCAGGATGGATCCCTGCTTTCTCTGGGATGTGAGCAGGATGGATCCCTGCTTTCTCTGGGATGTGAGCAGGATGGATCCCTGCTTTCTCTGGGATGTGAGCAGGATGGATCCCTGCTTTCTCTGGGATGTGAGCAGGATGGATCCCTGCTTTCTCTGGGATGTGAGCAGGATGGATCCCTGCTTTCTCTGGGATGTGAGCAGGATGGATCCCTGCTTTCTCTGGGATGTGAGCAGGATGGATCCCTGCTTTCTCTGGGATGTGAGCAGGATGGATCCCTGCTTTCTCTGGGATGTGAGCAGGATGGATCCCTGCTTTCTCTGGGATGTGAGCAGGATGGATCCCTGCTTTCTCTGGGATGTGAGCAGGATGGATCCCTGCTTTCTCTGGGATGTGAGCAGGATGGATCCCTGCTTTCTCTGGGGTATGGGCAGGATGGATCCCTGCTTTCTCAGGGTTAGGGGCAGGATGGATCCCTGCTTTCTCTGGGATATGGGCAGGATTCCTGCATGGTCCAGGTTAGGGACAGGATGGATCCCTGCTTTCTCCCGGGCTGCAGGCAGGGTCGCTGCCTTTGGAATCAGCTCCTGATTTGCTTCCCACTCCTGGAATGCGAGCGTTAATGAGGAATGCGGGAATAACAATGCTGCTCGCACAGAACCTCTCGCTGTCGGTGTCGCCTTTCTCTCTGTCGGTTTTCCATGTGGGAGCCGGGAATCACCGCGGCTGTGGGGGAGCAGAGGACAGCCGCGGGCAGAGGTGTTTTCCGGGGGTTCTTTACGGAATGCTCGGCTGGAACGGGCAGATGCGACGGGCCGGGAACAGCGTGCGGCTTTGGGGTGATTATCCGGGCACTTCTCAGCGGCACCGGGGTGATCATCCCGGCAGTTCCCGGCGCGGCCGGGGCAGGATGCGATGGATGGGCGGTGACGGCTCTGCCACTTCGATTAGAGCCGCTCCCGGCTCGGCTCATCCCGAGCATCCCGCTCCCCGCCCGTGCCGGGAGCCGAGCGGAGCGGGCTCGGCAGGGGCACGGCCCTGGGCAGGTGCCTTGCTGGGCCTGTTGCCAGGGAAGGGCCGGGATGCTGCCCCGGGAATGAGCCCTGCCGTGCCTGGTGCCAGGGAAGGGCCGGGATGCTCCCCCGGAGTCCGCGGGGTGTGCATCCCAACGGGATAGAGCCCAGCAGGATGGGCGGAAATCTGTGGAAATTCAGCATTCCAGGTTATGAAATGCAGACGAAAAAACCCAGCCAAGTTTTAAACTGCATTTAAGGGCAGTTTTCTGTGTTCTCTGGCTCGCACCAGCCCGGTGACAGCGCCTTGGGGTAGTTTGGGATGATCCGAGTTCATCAAATGGACAAAGAGCTAAATCAGAGCAGAGTTCTGGGAACCCCAGGATCGGCGACTTTTAAAGTGGGGGGGAAGTGGAGAACCGTGGCCTGTTGCACTCCCTCGACATGAAAAGCAGCTCCAGAATATTTTAATTTTGCCCGGTGGTCTCTTCACCCTTCTGCCTCAGCCTGCAGTCCCGTGGGCAGTCTGTGCCCCGGGGCTGTGTGCGCTTCCCCTGCAGGAGCACACGCAGGATCCGTGTTTAACGTGGGCCCATTCAATGATTCCCAGGGAGAGGAGCCCTTGCCAGCCTGGAGACAGGCTCCTCATGGGCTGCCTCTGCCGGCCAGCAGGGAAAATAATCCCATTTCTGGAAAAATAACCGAAGATTCTCAGCTGCACCCGGGACTCCTCGGAGTCTCGCGAGGAGGAGTCACCTCCTCTGCCCGTCTGCAGTTTAACTTCCCCAAAGGCACAGAAATACGAGGCTCACATTAGGAATATATCTGGATATTTCTGTGGCAACCCCCCCATCGCTCTGCTCTCTGCCAAGATACTGCGAAGGGTGGAGTGAAAACGGTGTTGGGATAATTAGTGATGGAAGCAGAGCAGTGAAAGAGCACAACCAAGTCGGAGAAACCCCAAAGCCTGGTGAGCAGAAACCTCACCAGGGCTGGACTCCCGTGGCTCCAGCACCCTCCGGGTGCTCAGTGCTGTTTCTGTCAGACAAAATGTGCCTAAACTGCTCCCTGTTAACACATTCAGGGGCTCTGGGAGGTCCCGAGCCCGGGATTGGGAAGGGAATGCTGCTCTCATCGGGATCTGCAGGGACGTGTTTGACGTCCCTAAGGAGCACTGAGAGCATCTTGCTCCCAAAAAGAACCAGAATTCCAGGATTAGCACTTAAATCGCAGCATAGACATACAATATATTAAAATAAATGTATAAAATAATACATATGAGTGTTTATATTATATATGTGTGTATTTATATTTAATATGTGTTGATATTAGTGTATTTATACATCTATAATGTATATAATATGTCTATTTGTATATGCCCATTGATAGGTATTAAATGCAGATCCCTGCACGTCACAGAGAATAAGAAAGGTCTTTCTGAGCACTGAATAAATATTTAAATATTTTAAAATTCTTTCAAAATTCACATTTAAGTACTCCGTCGTCGTATTTGGAAGGAGAAATTAAACCAGTTTAAAAGTTCTTCACCCTCCCAACGTCGCCCTTTTGCCCTCTATATTCCCTCATTTTAAAAAAAAAACCCCTTATATAAATATAGTTCCAGAGCATCATGAGTGGAATTCCCAGGGGGGATTTTTGTGGCACTTCAGAGCAAATGTGGTTGACACTTGTTCTTTGTTACCCTTGGGCTACTGTTTTGATCCTCGACTGAATGGATTTATCCCTGTCAGCACAAGGAATCTCGCACTCTTGCCCTAAGTCAATTTTACAATCCTTTCTCATGTGGAAACGCAGTTTTAGAACGTCCAGGTGCTTCGTGCTTCGGGGAACTTTGGGAATTCAAAGAAGGAATTCCAAAGGTGAGCCCCGAAATCCCAATCCCGCCCTCACCATCCCGGGAAGTGCGCTGCCATTCGCATCCGCGGTTTGTTATTTTTTTCTCCCCTCCGTGTGGATGGGAGGCACACGGAACTCTAAACAGCCACGGGGAAATAATTGGTATGAAGATGGAGAAGCTTAATTTTGATGAAGCAATTAGCGGCTGTTTCCTGATTGCTCTCAGTGCCGTGGAGAGGAGGTGAAGAAGATCGTGCCGCCTCTTTCAATTCCCAGCCCTTCCCCAGCTCCCCAGACCTTTTGCCCTCCTATTGGACACAGCCAAAGTTGCTTTGAATTTTTTCAGAAAGTGTCTTGTGACCATGGATTCTCCAGAAGGTTAAACATAAATTAGTCATAAAGCCAACAAAAGGGAGAGGAAAAGAGGAGGCTCAGCGATTCTCGGCCAAATTTCTCCCTTTGCAAACTGCTGGGGGTTAATTAGAACCAATAAAAGCTGAATTCTAATTTCCCTTTCGAACAATGATAATAATAATAATAATAATAATAATAATAATAATAATAATAATAATAAAACCTCTTTGCTGCCATTTATAACCTCCAGCATTAGTGTGCCACGAGCTCTGCAACGCTGCAGATCTGAGCAGTGTTTAAGACAACAAAGTGCTGTTTGATAGCGGAGCCTTTCTGTGGAGCAGCTCCTCTTCCTGCCTTTGATGGGCGATGCTTTATTTAATCAATTATTCATCAAAGTCCGGGCATTCTTCTTATATATTTAGGGAAAAACTAAAAGATGCCTTTCCCGGCTTTCTTGTCTGAATAAAAGTTTAAATAGAATGTGGAAACAGTCGCTTTTGAAGGGGAAAAAAATCCCACAGCTTGGAGAGCTCGCGGTGTCGAGCGCCTGAGCAGGATTTGCGTCTTTGGGAAAAGAGAGGAAGGGAAAAAATAGACATTCCCAAGTTCTGTAGCTCAGCCAAAGGCGCCAGGAGGGCTCTGCCAACCTGCCTGGCCGAGACAAAGAGCAGGAGCAGGGAGCTGCTCGGGGTTTGCCTCGGCTGGGGCTGAGCCCGGGGGGCAGCGGGGCCGGGCCGGGTGGGCTCCGGACACTCGAGCGGGGCTGGGGAGCATCTTGAGCAGTTGGGAACATTTGGCAGCTTCTCCTGGAAAAAAATGACTGCTGGGGAAGCTGAGCGGCTGCTAATTAGCAGCACTGAACTGTGGGTAAGGACAGTGGGTTTTAATGTGAGAGGAATTCTACAATAACCACCCCGCTGAAGGAAATAGCAGGAAATGCTCCCGAGCTGACCCTCGTGGCAATCTGAGCTGCACGTTGCAATAATCCTGTAAATTACTCGGCTTTTTTATCCAGGAACTTGGAGTTAATTAGTAATTTAACATTCCTCCACGCTATTAAATGTCTTTCTTGCATTATATTATGTTGTTTCATGGTCTTACCTTAACACTAATGGGGTTTAGTTCTATTTTCTCCAAACAGTAACAGTAAAATAAAACCGAGCTGGAAAATTAATTAGTTCTCTTTTACCTTTGATTTACCTGTTAGGAACAATTAAGTGGCAGAGTAGAGGTTTGGAGTGGTACGAGGTTCCCTGGAGATGAATGGATTCCCGGGAAGTGCTGCTGGAGCAGGGCTGAGGATAGGGAGTGGGTGAAGGGCTGGGGGCTCTGAGGGGCAACACCGCGGGCTGGGGGCTGAGAGGGGCCAGGGTGAGAGGGGAGGCAGCCCCTCATCCCTGCATCCCCTCATCCCTGTGTCCCTGTATTCCTGCATCCCTGCCTCCCCTCATCCCTGTATCTCTGCATCCCTGGATCCTCTCATCCCGGCATCCCTGCATCCCTGGATCCCCTCATCCCAGCACCCTCTCATCCCTTTGTCCCCACACCCTGCCCGCACGCCCTCCCTGTGTGCTCAGTGCCAGCGCTCCGTGATGGGGCTGGAAGAATTTGGCAAAGGATCCCTTGGGGATCCGGCCTGGGAAAGCATCCCCGGAATCCCATGGAAGCATCCCTGGGCTGCTGGGAGCAGCTCTGTTGTTCAGGTCTGGAATTGTGCACAATTTATTCCTTCTGGTGCCGTCCTTGCAGCTGCAGGGATCCAGGGGCTCATCAGGAGTATCCAACATCTGAGCCGGGATCTGAGGGAAAGTTTGGGATAGAATCCCAGGGGGCATCAGGTGAAGGAGCCTCTCCTACCTTAATCCAGCACAAATTCAGACTTGGAGCGCATTTTCCTCTCCGTTCTTGCCCCACACTCAGCAGCTCAGCTGCAGGGTTTGCTTCCTTTGAGAGCCAGGGGAGAGCTTGGCTTGACTAAGCCAGGTGTGGGATTTGGGTGATTAGGCCAGGTTTTGGAATTGGTTATTAAGGCAGGTTTGGGATTGGGGTTTATTAAGCCAGGCTTTGGCTTTGGGTTGATTAAGACAGGTTTTGGATTTGGTTATTAAACCAGGCTTGGGATTTGGGTGATTAAGCCAGGTTTTTCAGTGGCTGTTTCTAACCCTCCAGTGCTTGGCAGCAGTGGGAGCTCAGGGGGTTTCCATTCCCATGGGATGGGTTTCTGTTCCCTATGGAATGGGTTTCCATGCCCTATGGGAGGGGGCCCAGCATGGAACGGGATTCCATTCCCATGGGATGGGATTCCATGCCCTATGGAATGGGTTTCCATGCCCTATGGGAGGGGGCCCAGCATGGAATGGGGTTCCATCCCCTATGGAATAGGGTTCCATTCCCTATGAGATGGGTTTCCATGCCCCATGGGAGGTACCCCAGCACGGAATGGGGTTCCATCCCCTATGGGATGGGTTTCCATTCCCATGGGAGGGGCCCCAGCACGGAATGGGGTTCCATTCCCTATGGGATGGGTTTCCATTCCCATGGGATGGGCGCTTTGGCGGCTCCGGGAGCGGGGCAGGGCCCGAGGCGCGCTCGGCAAGGGCTGAATCCCACACAAAACCCTTCCCGGGGCTCTGCCTCCGGGGGCTCCCATTTAGAGCCCGTCCTTTGCCGCCGGGCTGGAGCAGCCATAAAAAATTCATGGGTGCTTGAAGAGGTTTGCGCGGCCGTGTCCTGCCCATTGTCAGACAAATTGAGGTGCTCGGGGAAGGCAGAGCCCAGCCCGGGATTTATTTACTCCTCGCCCTCCAATATTGAGAGGAGCCGCTCGGGCCCTTCAAAGGGACGGTGACAATGCGGTGACACCGGGTCAGCGGCGCCGCGGTACCTGCGAGAGGGATTGTTCTGCTGCCAGGGAGGAAGTGACTGAAACCTCTTTTTCTCATCACTGTCTGCTCTGATTGATGGCTCGCTGGTCACACTCCATGTGCCCTTTTTAAATAATTCACGATGTCATCACAGCACCAGTTTATAACTGGCCTGTTATTTTTACCTTTGTTCACTCAATAACAGGAGATTCCATAAATTAACTACTCGGGGCTTTGGGAGCGCTAGAACTGGGTGAAACCTTCCTTTTGCTTTCTCTTTTCCTATTTCATTTTTATTTTTTTTTTTAAGCTTTCAAAACCTTCCTGCACACGGCAGCGAGGATTTTTCAAAAGCCACAGGCTGCGGGTGTGATAATTCATTAAAAACCAGCGTAGAAAATCGATGGATTCTTCTTGATGACGTTAATTAAAATATAAGGAAATGCCCAAAATAAAGCAGCCACCTCCACCCGGGTTGGGATGGGTTCATCCCTCATCCAGGGAGGGCTGGTTTGGACACCACAAATCCCTGCTGGAAGTTCAGGATGAGAACTGGGCATTAATTGGTGCCGAGTGCTGCTCTCTGTGCTGGAAATAATCCAAATAAAGACAGCTCCAATTGGAGCCTTGAATTATTTCAGCAGCAGTTAATGGCTAAAATATTGAATAATGTACTTTGCAAATCAGATTCTATTTGTTCAACTCTGGAATCGGGGCTGGGTCGCTCCGATGAGGTGGCGGCTGAGTATTTATCCTCCCTCACCGCTCTGTGGAAATGCTGCTCCTAATTAATGCCAGGAATAATCACCGGGATCCTTGGCCGGGCTCTCTCATGAGAAGACTTTGGGCAGTTTTCACATTGTTTCAATTATTTTTTATTCAACAGCTCGGGGTGAATGTCAGATTCATCCAGAATTGGTGCTTCCCTCCCTCCTTCCCTGCCCCGCTGGGGTGTGAGTGTTCCCAGAGCCGCTCCAGAGGATATCCCTGGAGAGTGGCAGCAGATTCCTGGGCAGGGGCTTCCAACAGGAGAGGGATTTTATAGATTGCATCAGACCCTGCAGTTACCCCAGCAAAAGCGGGATTTTGGGAGGTCAGAGTAACTTTATTAGGGAATATGGGATTGGGATAACCCATTTTCACCCCTTTTTGGGACAGCCAGCTGGAAACAGCCAAAGCACGGGTTCATCCCTCGGCTTTATTCCCTGTGCCGCTCTGGAGTTAGGCTCCAGCCCTGGAAAAACTGCAGCAGCTCCTTAGGGCTGGGAATTGGGATGTGCTCTGGGAATGTGGAGGATGTTCCAGCACCAGAAATCATGGGGAGGAAATCCCTGGGGTGCAGAGCAGCGTCCCCAAAGGATGCCATGGAATGGGCAGGGCGTGGAAGGGGCGAACCCAGAACTGCTGGGCTATGCAATGAGTTGGGAAGGAAATACCTGGTGATGCCTGGGAGATCTTTTCACCTCAGATTTGCTGTTCAAATCTGGTCAAGATACCTGGCTGAAATATTTGGGGTTTTCTTTCCTTTGGGTTTTTTTTTTGGTTGGTTCATTTGGTTGGTTTGGGTTTTTTGGTTGGTTTGTTTTTATTGTAGTTGTCGTTTTGAGTCCTTTTTTCCTGGGTTTTTGGGTTTTTTCCCATTGTTGGTGGTATTTTTCTGGGTTTTCTGCTTGGTTTGTTTTTATTTTTGTTGTTTTGGGTTATTCATTTCAGGGGTTTTTTTTCGGCTGTTGTTGGTGGTTTCCTGGGGTTTTTTGCTCGGTTTGTTTTTATTTTTGTTGCTGTTTTGAGCTCTTTTTTTCCGGGTTTGTTTTTTTTTTTTTGGTCGTTGGTTTTGTAGGGGTTTTTTTGCTTGGTTTTTTTTTTTTTATTCTTGTTGTTGCTTTGAGGTGGTTTTTGGGGTTTTATTTTTTTAGTTGGTGGTGGTTGTTTTTGTGAGGTTTTGGGGTTTTGGGGGGTTTTTTTTTGTCTCTCAGATTTGGTTTCCAAGCCCTTCCCCGATACCTGCCGGGGGCAGGGCTGGTGCTGCAGCCCCGGTCCCTGCAGGACCCCGTGGGGGTAATTAACGAGGAGTCAAGTTCTGAACTAACTGAGACAAATTGGAAAGCTGCGAGTTGGGAGATAAGAGCCGGGGGTGACACTTTATTTGTGCCGGGGTTATCAAATCCGAATAAGCACTCGGAGCAAAAAAAAGCAGCATAAAAGACGAGAGGGAGGTCCAAGAACCCCGCAGTAATTGGGTTTCCCCACACAAATAGGATCCACGCAGCAAAAGGGTTTCCCTTTGAAGCCGCTGGGCTGAGTTTGGGGTGCACGGTTTCCATTAGCCCCTGCTCGGCCCCAGCCCCTCGCCAGGCAGATAAATGCAGGAAACATCCCCACATTTGATATCCTAATCCCATTTGCTTCTCTTTCCGACAGCCCAGAGTGACCAGAAATAAATCACAAAATTCCAAAGGGGGAATAATACAATAATAAGGCACAAATAGTGCCTTTCATGGAAATATAAAACCGGGATTATTTGTTCTTTTTTATATATATATATATATATTTTATATTTCAGTATTTGGTTACTGATTTTAAAAATATTAAAATTCCAGTTTTATGCACCTTGAGCTTAGGGAGTTATCTCGAAAAGAAAACCAGATTTTAGTCTTTTGAATTTTGAAATTTCTCTCTCGTGTTCAGAGAGGAAGGAATGAAGGGATAAAAGCGAAATAAGGAAATAAAGAACCTGTAGGAAATATATAAAATGCAAATAAAGGAGATAAAGAAAATATAAATTTCTTTTCTGGGAGCATAAGAAGGGAAAGGTGAAGTGTTGACTCTGTAGCTCAGAACTGCACAGCTGTCACCAGACTTGAAATATTCCTGGGTTCTTGGGCAAAGCATCTGGATTTTACTGAATTTAATTTTTCAGCAGGATTTAGGAGCTAAACACTACAAAGGGAAGACTAATGTAACAAATATGCTATAACATACCTGTGATGTGTGTCTCCCCCGTGGAACCATTGCTGAGGGCCCTTCAGTCCCCTCCACCCCCGTGTGCCAGACACAGGGGACAGCTGATGCCACCACAGCTCTCGGTGCCAGCACAGCCGGGCCCAGAACCTTCTGGAATTCCACAAAATCCCAGGATCCCTGAGGCTGGAAAAGCCCTCCCAGCCCGAGGAGTCCCAGCTGTGCCCAGTCCCCACCTCGTCCCCAGCCCAGAGCTCTGAGTGCCACCTCCAGGAATCCCTTGGGCACCTCCAGGGATGGGCACTCCAAACCTCCCTGGGCAGTTCCAAGGTCTGAGCACCCTTTCCCTGGGGAAATTCCTGCTGCTGTCCACCCTGAGCCTGCCCTGGCCCAGCCTGAGGCCGTTCCCTCTCCTCCTGTCCCTGCTCCCTGGAGCAGAGCCCAAGGTCCCAGCCTCCTGTCAGGGAGTTGAGCAGAGTTTGGGGTTGTGGTGTCTCCAGGTTTTCTTTAGCTCAGCAGTGAGGGGTTGGTTTTTGCGGGGTTTTTTGTAGGGTTCTGTAGGGTTTGCTCCCCGCCACCCCCTGCTCAGAATTCTGCAGTCACGAGGGCCCTCAGCTCAAGCATTTTCCACTCTTGCCCTTCTCCCGTTTGCAGCCCAGGTAACCCCGGCTGCGAGGGAGAGCTCCATTTCCTGGGAATATCCGTCTTTCCAGGCATCCACTCAGTTTAATTGGGTTTCACTGCCATCCCCGCATCGTCTGCCTCAGCAGACTATTTCTGGTGCAGGCACAGCCTCGTGACTTTCAGCGGGGACTGGGAGCTGGGGATGGGCCGCTGGTGCTGCTTCCCGCACGGAACACGGAGCTGCTCCATGGAGACACAGCCCAGGCCTCGCTGGGAGCCCCAAAATGCAGAGGGGTGGGAGCCCCTCCTTCCTCAGCTCCTGGGACTTGGGGCTGGCTTCCACAAGTGGCAGGAGTTTAGTTTTATACATAAGGATATATAATTTCATTTAATGATATTTGATTTCCATGGAAATAGGAATGGGGAGATGCCGGATCAGGGCAAGGGACGGCCCTTTCCAGCAGGATCAGCCTCGGCCTCCCTGAACAAACCCAGCTGCAGGAGGGGAAAAGGCTGCTGGTGTGAGTGCAAGGAGGGGCTGCTCTTTGCAAGGTGGGCTTTGGGCCAGCTGCTTGTGCAAGAGGAGAAGCCCGTGTCCGGCTATTCCACTCAGGGTGTTCCATGATTCTGTAAAAACTCTTTTCCGCCTTTTTTAATCCATCCATTGCTTAGACCAAGCACCCAAGGGCTCCCAGCTTAGGCTGAGCTTGCCCCCCTCAGAAAGGAGATGAAGGTGAGGATGAGGAGCTCACACCTCGCCTCAGACAGGGACAGCCCCAGAGGGGCTGGGGGACACGTCCGGCAGGAATTGGGGCTCTCCTTCCGCTTCCACGAGATCCTGCCCAGCCTCTGTCGGAGGCAGCGCTGCAGATCCACCACGGGATCCATTCTGGGCAGTTTGGGATGTGCCCTCCCCATCCTCAGGGTGAGATATCCGTGCTCCACGTAAAATCATCCAGCGTGCCCCGAGGACGGATTTATCCGTAATGAAGAGCTCTGGGTAATGGAGTCCAAACAAACACCATCTCTTTAAAGGAGTTTTAGTTTGCCCAATGAAGCAGAAAACCTTTCCTACCCACCCAGCACCCGGAGATGCCTTTGGACCGGGAAACGTGGAGCAGGCGGGGATGGCCAGGGATGGCCTTAACCCCTTGTCACGGCCTCCCTGAGCAGCGTGGCCGCTGGAAAAGGCCATTCCCTGCTCCTTCCGTGCCTGTCCCACCTGCGGCGGCGGGAGCAGAGCTTCTCCCCGCCCGGAGCCTGCGGCAGGGGTGGGGTGGGGTGGCTCCAGGTGCCATCCTGGCTGCCCCTGGAGCAGCCGGTGGCAGCAGGAACAAAACCCCCTCGGTGCAGGGGAAGCGCTCCCAGTGCAGAGGCTCGGTGTGGAAAATTGGGGCTGCGGCGTCTGAACCGCCGTCTTTAGTTTATGAAAATTATAATTATTTTGATTTTAGTCCACAGACAGCTTGAAATGTTGCAAAACTCTGCAGGTGCTCTCGGTTATAACAAAACCCCAGAACAGATGGTGCAAGGTACCAGGCCAGCTCAAGGGATTAAACGCAAGGCTTTTGAAATTTAAAATTAAAGCTGGGTGATCTTGGGAAAATGTACCTGCCAAACAAGCTCGCTTAAAAAAAAAAAAAAAAAAAAAAGTTCTCCAAGTTCTCCATACAAGCTGATTTAAATTCAAATGAGACAAAAATTGGGCACTTTAAAAGTGCTTAAGAGAGGATTAAAAATCTGCGAGCGGGAAGAAATGGGATGGATACGAAGCGTTTGTTGTGGCAGTGGATTTTTGGTGGCCAGAATCACGCTCCCTCTTCATTCCCTCGGCGAGCGCTTCGGTGGCTGCTGGGGAAAGGCTCTGCCGACCTTCCCTGCGCATTGTGCGCTCTTCCAGGGGTCCCAGGGAACATCCCGAGCCGGGCAGCCGCACTCGGGGCGTGCCGGCAGAAATTATCCCGCACCCCGGCGGGCACAGAGCCCCGCGCTCGGTGCCCGTCCCGGGGACAGCTGGGCACGGGGCTCTGCTCTGCTTTGGGGTGTAAAACCCACCCGTGAGCTCAGCCAGGGAAGGGCTGGGGCTCAGAGACCCTTCCCCTCCTGGGGCAGGGGCTGGGGCGGTGCCGCGCTCCAGATGTCCCCTTTGTGGCCAGTCCCGCTGCCCCTGGCACGGGCCATTGTTTTCCGCGTCGGCTTTTTTTTTGTTGTTTAAATCGCTCTTAATCGCCGGCCCGGTGGGGGCATTGAGGCTCACAATGGGCACGGAGCCCCCGGGGTGGAAAAGCCGCAATCTGGCCGGCTTTGATGGCCTTGTTGGCCGGAATTTGGGACTGCGGCGAACGCTTCGCTCCAGCTCCATTGAAAGCAGAAAGGGCTGGCACGGCCCGCGACGCTGGCCGGTGTTTGCCGGAGCCTTTGTTAATGCGTGAGATAACCTATTAATCGCAACTTTTATATTCATATGCAAAACGTGCCTGGAGGACAATTTAATCATTTATTACAAGCACTTTCTATATTTACTTTCCCTTTCCCTCTCCCTTCCCGTCGGAGCCGCGCTCGTTAAGGGAGAGGGAAAAGGGATTGGGCAGCCCGGGACGGGCACCGGGAGCCTCCTGGAAAAGGGAAAAACTGCGCGAAGTTTCAGCCCGCGCCGTGTTTTGATAGGGATTTGAAAGTCAGCGTGATTAAAGTAATTGAAAGATCCTCTCTTATTTTTCCTGGCCGTTCCTGTCTCGTCTTGTCACATTAAAGGTTTTTAAGGACTTTAATTAGGTGTGTTGGTTACGGAGCCGACAGAGAGCAGCCCTGTCCACGCCCAGCCCCTTGATGGGAGATGATCACTCTGGCAGGTACAGGCTGGCAAGCTGAACCGATATAAATTAACTAGGAAAGGTTAAATTAGAGTAAAATGAGGATTGTAGACCAATCTAGGAAGCAAAGTCAGTTCTGAGCCGGTGCCTGTTCTGCCCGCTGTTCTCCGCCACAGGGAAGCTTTTCCCTGTGGATCAGCGTTAATTGTTTCCTCAAAAATAAATTCGGATGTGGAAGGATGAGTCAGGGCTGGGAACTCTCAGGGAGGACAGCGCGAGGCTTTGCACAAAACTTTATTTTCCGAGCAGTGCAGAAAGGTGGATTTTGGAAGGTTTTAGCAGAAAGCAGAGAACAAACCCTTGGGAGGGCTCTCGGTGGG
>VZRR01004021.1:0-15203 GCA_013398015.1 Oreocharis arfaki | reverse complement strand
TTTGGAGTGCCCATCCCTGGAGGTGTCCAGGGAAGGCCTGGAGGTGGCACTCAAGAGTTCTGGGCTGGGGACAAGGTGGGGACTGGGCACAGCTGGGACTCCTTGGGCTGGGAGGGCTTTTCCAACCTCAGAGATCCTGGGATTCTGCTGTGGGACATCTGTGCCCAGAAATGCAGCCGGGGGCTCCCCGGACCCAGAGGCACTCTCGCCAGGGGAAGGTGATTACAGGGACAGAATGAGGCCTTTGGACAGGCTGTGCCATCCCCTTCCAGACAGGTTTTTAAACAGACAACTTTCTTCCAAGTCAATGAAAAAACCAAATCTATTTTCTCACATTTCTGCCACGAAATACCAGCCTGGGACGTGAGGAAACACTCCTGCCTGGCTATTTTGAGCTGCCAGACCTTTATTTTAGGCACACATGGACACAAACGCCGTCGCATGTTCGACCACGGTGTCCTCTGGTTTAATTCCCTGTTCCCTGTCCACCTGTCCCCGCAGCTCAGGCAGGGGAATGTACATTGTCAGGAGTGCGTGGTCTCGTTTAACACCTGCATTAATACAGGAGGCAGCGAGGAGCTCTCACTGATGAGGACAGTGGGGTTTCTCCTCTCCCTCCAATCCCCACCCAGGGTGTGCAGGGACACAGCTGGGACGAGGGGATCTTTAAGGCCCCTTCCAACCCAAACCCTGGGATTCCATCGGGATGCACGTTTGGGGAAGCTGCCCCTCGGTTTTAAGCCTGTCCTGGAGCTGGAAATTCCTGAGGGAAAAGCCTCCGAGGTTTTCCTGCAGTGGAAACCTCTACTGGCAACAATAAATGGGAATTTTACAAAATGGGGCCGCAATTTCCCCTGGGGAGGTTAAAAAAAAGGGGTGTGGGTGCAGGGGAGGAGGCAGGAGGGAGGTGCCTGTGCCGTGGGAGATGCATCCGAACCCTGGGGTGATTCCAGGGCTGGATAATATTCCCAGGGAATTCCAGAGGGCCTGGGATGGATTGCAGGGAGTGTTTCCCTGGGGATGGGGTTCTTCCTTGCCCCCCGTGCTGGGGCAGGGCCGGACACAGGAGCTGGGCCCCCCCAGAGCCAGGAGGATGTGTTGGGGACGGCAGCCAGAGTTACAGAAATATCACCCTCTTAGGGCTGGTTTTGCTCTTTGAAGGGTATTTTTGATGAATTCTAATGTAAACCATTTTGTTAATTTAATTGATTTTTTCTTTTTAGTAGGGACTTAAATAAAACCTCACACGAGCCCCCAAGGGCCGCTGCTTCTCTTTGATGTGGCCCAGCTCTTCCCCTGCTCTCTCCCATCCTTTTTCATCCCTTTCTCCTCTTTTTCTCTGCCAGGAGATCTCCCCTAACCCTTTGCACCCAATAAATTGCTTCCTGCAGCCTTTCCCCCTTCTCCCCTCTCCAGCTGGGATGATCCCAGAGCATTTCTCAGCCTCGAATGGGACAGATTTCTCTGTGTCTCCACCCTCCACTTGACCTGAGTTCCCTCTGATTAGCCCTGATGTTTTCCCCTCTCATCCCTCCCTACCCTTTTTAGGTGTTTGGCTGGGGGCTGAGGTGCTCCTTCTCCTTTTCCCTGGGCTTTTCCAGCAGCAGGAGCTGCTCCATCTCTGCATCCTGGAGCTGCCTGGGTCCAGCCAGGCGAGCACAGCTCCGGGTGTGAAGGTAAAAGTTCCTCCAGTGCCTTTTCCTGGAGCTGGAGCAGCTCAGCCGGGGCCTGTTCACCCCTTCCCAGTGCCCCAGTGAGACCAGTGCGCCCGGGACGGGAGACAAACCCTGCTGTAGCTGATGGATGCCTCTGGGCCACAGCCCTGGAGCTGCTGTGGGGTTTTGTGCCTTGCTGGCACCGTCAGTGATTCCCGGGGTCGTGGCTGTGGCTGGGAGGTTGTTATTGCAGCACTTTTTTGGGAATCACAGCTGGAATTGCTTGGGGCACTTGACGTTCCTGACCTGCAGGAATCGCTCCGCTTTGGAATGGGGGGATTCAAAGGCACCAGCCCCTGGCTGTGGTGAGGGAAGGGCTCTGCCCCACCTGGCTCTGGGCTTGGGGTGACCCCCATGGCTTTGTGTAGCCGTCTGCAGTTGCCCTGAGCCCAGCAGAGCAGCATTCCTGTGGCAAGTAGCTCCAGGAGAGCCCTTCTCCTGCCCTGCTCCTGGGCTGGATGCGCCACCTGCCTCCCGGAGCAGGGTGGGACTGAGGTTAAAGCCACTTTTCCCCCCAGCACAGTGGCAAGGGAGCCTTTTAAAACAACGTGTCATGGCTTTTACCTCCTGTGCCACGCTGAGGTGGCAGCGCCGCGGGGCTGGGCCCCAGCGACACCGCACGCGTGGGCTGCGGCCGCTGCCAGCACGGCTCTGCCGCGGCCCTGCCCTGGCTGGGGAGAGCTCTGAAGGTGATGGGTTGGAGACGATGGCCTTCAGGATTTAAATCTCCTCAGAGCACAGGAGAATCCTCTCTCCTGAGAGAGGCAGCCCCGCCTGCGGCCGGGCCTAGCGAAGCACGCGCTCGGTGTGAGCTCCGTCCGTCGGTCTCCGACGAGTTGTGTGGCCCCTTCTTCTGCTCTCCTCCGCTCTCAGCAAACGCTTCTGTCCGTGGGTCTGTAACTGCAGGGATTGTTAGGCCTTTGGGGTGGTTATCCCTGTGCTGGGATGGGTTGTTGCTCTGTTTGGGAGGGGATTGTGCCCCAGGGATGCCCACACCCACCTGTGGCTCACAGCCCCAAAAACTCCGGGTGTTTCCTGCAGCAGCACCTCTGGTGGCACGGGGGCCGTGGGTGGCTCCTTGCACAGAGCAGCACTGCCAGGACATCTTTTCCTGCTGTTGTTGGTTCTTTGTTCAACACCCTTTGGGTTTTCTCCCTTGTGCTCCAGTGCCAAGTGTCAGAGGATTGATTGTTGTTGTTGTTGTGGGGTTGTTGGTTTGGGTTTGGGGTTTGTGTTGGTTTGGGAGGTTCATACAAACACGGAATGGTTTGGATAGGGAAGGACCTTCAAGAGCACCTCGTTCCAAACCCCTGCCAAGGGTGGGGACACCCTGGTGTGGTTTTGGGGTTTGGGCTGGGTTTTGACCATCCTGACACGAAGAGGAGTTTCTGTGGCTGCTGGGGGCTCTGTGTAGGGCTGGACGAGGCTGTAACAAGCACTTGATGTTCAGGTAACCTCGGCTCTTCGCCACACCTCTATCTCCTGGCAAATTTCCACGGAGTTTTGTGGCACTGAGATCCCTGAGCACATCCCTGGATTCCCTGTGGCTGCATCACATCCCACCCTTCCCGTGGCACTGCAGGTCACGGTCGCTGCAGCGGCTCTGGTGCTGTTTTGGTGCCCAGGCCTGGCTGCCAGGGGCACCCCATGGACGTGGGCATGGAAAATCTTCCCCTGCACGGAAAATTCACGCCCTCGGTTAAACTGGGGATTGAACAGCCACACTCGCTCTGTGTTCATACAGACTTTGCCTCCAAATCTCAGTGTTTGCTCTGACTCTTTGGCCACTTTTCTCCCCTTCTTTCATTTTCCCTCCTGCCTGTGCCTGGCTACAGTCTCGAGATGTTTGCCAAATATCCCCCAGTACAGCGAGAAATCCATGTTGAGAGATACCAAATTCCTGTTAGCTCTTAAGGTTGGGAGAGGTGTGTTAGGTAGCCCATCACATAAAGCTTGATCAAAATCCCTGAGTAAATGCCACGGGAACCCTCCAGGAATAGAGCCTTTAATCTTCAGATCGTCTGAGAGGAGCCTGGTGACATGGCTGGGCTTATTGCACAAAGCTCATTTCAGGCACTCGCTGATATTGGGAAGAGCCTCAGGTCCTTCTCCCCGTCCTCTTCCAAGAGGCAGAGATGAGTTCTTCCTCGTTTTCTTTCCTTTCCCAACGCTAAAAGACAAAAAATTACACAGAGGTGAAACATTTGAGTGTCTGAGCCCTTGTTCCCTCCTCAGGGTGCAGGGGGTGGCATTGCTCTCCTCAGCAGGGCAGGGACCAGTTCAGAGCATCCTTGGGACCACTTGGCTCTGGGTCTGTCCTGAGGAAGGAAACTGCAGCAGGAAGGAGTAGAGGTTTCCATGTGCTATTTTATTATCTAAATAGCTGATTATTTTATTTTAAATTACACTATGAAGGGAGTAACAAAAGGAAATACTTAGGAAAAGTGACTCTGCTTTTATTAAAAGATGATGGAACCTCCATAGCTAATTCTCACTAACTTGGGGTGGCTTTTCCCCTCAGTATTTTTCCCCAATGAGGAATAAATTTTGGCAAATCATTTATTTTTCCTGTTTCCTGCAATAACGTTTCGTCAGTGGGGAATGTGGAGAAAAGTTGGTTTGTGGTCTGCTGTAGCCAGGGACAGGGGGAGAGGGAACGGCCTCAGGCTGGGCCAGGGGAGGCTCAGGGTGGACAGCAGCAGGAATTTCCCCATGGAAAGGGTGCTCAGGGGCTGCCCAGGGAGGCTTGGAGTGCCCATCCCTGGAGGTGTCCAGGGAAGGCCTGGAGGTGGCACTCAGAGCTCTGGGCTGGGGACAAGGTGGAGACAGGGCACAGCTGGGACTCCATGGGCTGGGAGGGCTTTTCCAACCTCAGGGATCCTGAGATTCTGCTGTGGGACATCTCTTGATGCAGCCGGGTGCTCCCCAAATCCAGAGGCTCAGGCAGAGGGAGAGGCTGGGATGCAGAGATGGTGCCAGGAGGGGCCTGTGCCACCCCAGAGCTGCCCCAGGGGCACCCATCCACCTCCAGCACTGCCCAGTCCCTTTCTGCACCTCTTGGGAAGGCAGAGCTGTGTCAGGCCGTGCTCGGCCTGGGTTAATTAGTTCCTCTGCAGGGCTAATGAGGAGCTGACTCCGGGCTAACTCACCTGCATCGATCGTACCCGGGAGGCGCCTGGGGAGGGGGGAGCCGCAATTCCCTCTCGTATTCCAGCTCCAATCCAAGCTCCTGCCGGGGTTCCTCCGGAGCCCGGCCATAAAATTCCGGGTGGTTTTCATTTCATGTCAATTGCTTCTTATCTCCTTAATCTGAAACTCCAATGTTTGCCCGGAGCGGCTCCGGAAGGCCTCGAGCTCCCGCGGAGACGGCGGGAATTCCGCTTCCCACTCGGGAGCAGGGCAGTGGCAGCGTCCTACCGGGGCAGTCCGGGGGCCAAGGGGGTGTTTTGGGCCACAATTGATTGACAGGAGTGACCCATGGGCTCTGTAATTGACTTCCCACCTCTCCTCCTGGAATCCCTGCCCTGGAATCCCTGCCCCGGAATCCCTGCCCCGGAAGATGGGGGTAAAGGGAATATCCAAGTGGGGCCGTTCGGTTGGTTTGAGTTTTGCTGTTGTTCGGAGGTTTCAATGCAGGAGTGGCTGATATAAAATGCTTTGGCAGCGGCTGTAGGTGGAGAACACTCCAGGAACCGCGTGGGCCTCCCCGGGAGCTGGGTGGGGTCAGGGACCCCCGCCCTGGGGAGTTCTCCCCGTTCAGGTTTCCAAGCCGCGGTGTTTAATTGATCATCTGGCTGACCATGAAAACTGGGCTCACTTTTTCGCCAGAAAACAATAATTCTTACGCAACCACCTCTTAAAAAGATTGATTTAACTGTTTCACAACAAAATTACTTAAATGTGAACTTTTTTAGGGGTTATCATCCACTTTAAGAGCAAAAATACCCCAAATATTCCCTGTAATACACCCAGCAAAGATGGACTCTGGTCCTTCAGCTGGTGCCATGTTCAAAATAAAAGTAAATACAGAAATATTTCCATTTCACCCAACTAAAACCATTTGATCCATAGTAATATAGCAGTGCTGGGGAAAATTTAAATAATAATAAACATGGCATGCTGAGCAGCACTTTGGAAGGTGCTGCCAGTGCTCTCAGAACAGTTAATAAAGTAGTCACAAATGATTCTGCCCACTTTTGTCCCAAAGAGGATCATATTTAATGCTCCATTTAATTTGCTCAAATGTCAGGGAACATCAAAAGGGGAAATTTATTGTATTAGTCACTGAAAGAGATATAGTAGGAGCATCCTGCTATCTAAAGATGATTAATAAAAATAGCTATTGATTCTGCAAAGTCAATAAATCCAGCTGTTCCGAGGGTGGCATTAGTCAGTCCCAGGCACTGCTGGAGTTTGTTTGGCTCCCTGCAGATGGATCTGCAGTCTCTGCTGCTCTCCCAGCCAGGGAGCAGAGGAGGAGCTGCTCTGGGCCATCCCTCCCTGGATCAGGATTCCCGTCAGCACTGAGGGAATCTCAGAATCTTGGCACAAAGGGTCTCCCTTGGTTTGGGCCAAGTGCGAAACTCCCGTGGTTGGGCACTCCTGGACCCTCTGGTGAGGCTCAGGTGGGACAGGCTGGGGAAAAACCCCGCTGAGGGGTGTTCAAAGCATTGCCAGGGGACAGAAAACCACGGAATGGCTTGGGTTGGAAAAGCCCTCTGAGACCATGGAGTTCAAAGAGTTCCTTCAGCCACCACTGCCCCTGTCCCCAAGTGCTTGGAAATCCCTCCAGGGCTGGGGATTCCACAGTGCCCTGGGCAGCTGTGCCAGCCCTTTCCACGAAGGAATTCCCCAGTATCCACCCTGAGCCTGCCCTGGCCCAGCCTGAGGCCGTTCCCTCTCCTCCTGTCCCTGTTCCCTGGCAGCAGAGCCCGACCCCCCCCGGCTGCCCCCTCCTGTCAGGGAATTCCAGAGAGGGAAAAGATCCCTCTGGATGCTCCTTTTCTCCAGGCTGAGCCCCTTTTCCCGCTCCCTCAGGAATTCTCCAGCCCCTTCCCAGCTCTGTTCCTTTCCCCGGACTCCTCCAGCCCCTCAGGGTCTCCCTTGTCCCGAGGATTCAGGATGAAGCCTCGAGGTTTCCTCAGCGTTTCAATGCCTGGCCCTGCTGTAATTCCCATTGCTGGAGCAGCCCTCGCTGGTATTTAGAGAGAGAAGGATCTCATTCCCTCCCTCCCCATGTGCCGGGGCTTTGGAAAAACATTTCCCGAAGATTCCTAGGATATTTTGTGAACTGGAGTTTTTCTCTGTCTGCATAACTTTCATGGGAATTTCCATGAAAAAAAGCCCTGGCCATGTTTGGAATTGTCACCAAGGGCCGAGCCAGGTTCCCTGAACCCATCTCCCAGCGGCCTCAGCCTCAAGCTCCGCTGAAGCCTTCTGGAGAACCCTAAAATAAGTCAGTGTTTGGCGTCAGGGCACGGAAAGCACCGGCTGATTCCAACACTTCCTTCTCTGTTTATTTTCTCAGCGGGGCCAGACGTCACCATGCTAATTTTTCTTGGGCTGATGATGGGAAAAAAATTAAGGATGCTAACTTTAGCTGACAAATCTTCCCGCAGCGATATCGTCTCTCAGTGCTTCCCGCCTGAACCCTCCAGCAGCCGAGTTTCACCCGCAGGAATGTCCGTGGCAAGCTGGCACAGAGTGCAGGGATCGGTGCTGGCAGTGATGAGCACAGGGATCTTTCCATGAGGGGGCAAAACCCCTTCTAATTTCAATGTTGAAATCGCTCGCTAATGAGATGCAGGGGGAGTTGCAGGACAGGGTAGGTTGTGGCAGCTCTGAACATCCCAGGATGCTGCTGCTTCGTTTCTGAGCCCTCGTGATGCTGATCCCTGCTTTAATTAGCTGTAGGGAAGCAGGAGCCACTGGTGTGCCTATCACACAGAGCTGGGCTGAATTCCCTGTCCCCTGGAGTATTTAATGGGAAAAGAGAGAGATTCCTGAAAAACCCCCCGTGCTCCCTGCAGGAATGTGGGAGATGCCCTGAGTAACCTGTGTGATGCAGGGCAAGGCTGAACGGTCGCTGTGCACGTCTGGATTCCTGGTGGGACCTTTCCTGGTGCCTTTTGGCAACGTCTCCTCACTGGAACCCTCCCTGGCTGTCCCTGTGCCCTCACTGGGTCTGCAGGAAGCACCTCTGGAACGTGGGAGCTGCCCCAAGCCCCCTCACTGCCCCTCTGGTATCCAGAGCTGCTCTGCTTGGTGTCACCTGAACTTTTCCAGGTTGGGCTGGCCCTGGCTGTACCTACAGATTTCTGCTCAGTGAAACCTCCTCAGACGTCCCTTGGGAAATTTAACTTTCATTTAAACATCTGCTGAATTTCCCTTCTCTGTTGTGGCTGTAACATCTCCAGAGAACACCAGGGTTTAGTTAAGCAGGACCCAGCCATGCTGCTGTCCTCAATCACAGAACTTTCATTTACCTCCACCCTCTGCCTCCCTCGGGAGTTTCCCAGTTTCTCTTCCATAGAGATGAAACTCCCTGCTCTGAGGTTCCCAGTTTGTCTTTGTAGAACAACTGAGGGGTGTTTGACAGCTTCAGAGCCTCTGGAATCTCACCCAAAAGTTTATGAGCTCTTTAAAATGTCCATTAAAGGTTCACAAGTTGCCACGCTCGTTATTTGATGTTAGAATTTAAGCACCTCCGTTCTCCTCTCATTTTAGGTGGGGTTTTCTTGAAGCCTTTCTTCTTCAGGGCAGTTGGTGATGAAATCTTGTAGTGGCCACTGGTTTCTCACTGCTGGTGTGACGTTGTGCCAGGGCAGGCTCAGGCTGAAGATCAGGAAAGGTTCTTCCCCCAGAGGGTGCTGGGCACTGCCCAGGCTCCCCAGGGAATGGGCACGGCCCCGAGGCTGCTCCAGGAGCATTTGGGCAGCGCTGCCAGGGATGCCCAGGGTGGGATTTGGGGTGTCTGTGCAGGGCCTGGGGTTGGATCAGTGATCCTGTGGGTCCCTTCCATCTGAGGACGCTGTGATTCCAATCCTGATTCCCCCCAGCACGCTCACACCCCCTTTTAAGCCTCCCCTGGAGCCCCGATGTCCCGAGCTCAGGCCGAGGACGGAGCTGAAGGAGTCTGTGTGTGCCAGGGAGGAGGAGAGGGGAAGCTGAGGGTGCCGGGCAGGGGGTCCCCGGGAGGGGAGGATGGTGGAAAGGCCGGGCCATTACGGCAGAGAGCAGATAATGTCCCTGCACGGGCATTTGTCACCGTGGGTGCTGAGCCGCGGCAGCGCTGAAGAGGCACCCAAGGAGCCCTAATCTGGGGGGGAATGGAGGCATTAGGGAACGTGGCCCTCTGGAAAATGTTCTTATCTCGCACCTTGCATATGCAGCGGGGCTTCTGCAGGGCCCACGGTAAGTAGGGCTCCTCGTTTCACTGAAAGGAGCAGTAAATAGTCACATAAAACCCAGATAATTTGCTGGCTTGTAAGTTAAAGCCCCAGGCAGTCTTATCACTTCTTTTGTCATGTCCCTTACACTTCCAGGGCAATTCCGTGTCAAATTGCTCTACATTTTGCACCCTGACCCAGCAAAAGTGGAAGCCTGCAAAAAACTTACCACTCTTCATCTTTTTTTTCTTTTTTTTCTTTCTTTCCTTTCTACGTTTGGTACCTTGTGAACTGATCTGTTTTTCCTCCCCGTGAGCTGAGTGTGTGAATCCGTGTCTGTGTGAGTGTGCCTGGAGCTGCACCCGGAGCACATCCTCTCACCGGGGCTGGCCGTGTCAGCCCAGCACAAAGGGAAAACAGCGCTGTGCCACCAACTTTAGAAGTGAGGATATTAATTATTGAGCAGGGAGATCTTCCCTAATACTGATGTCCGGGCTGAGGCCGTGTTTCTGTGCGAGCCCCGCGGAACAAAGGCGGCCGGGGGAGTCTGTTACCTTCGCATCCTTATTTATCATGTGAATGGCTGGGGCAGGGCCGCTGCCAGCTCCATCCCGAGCCCAGCAGTGCCGCATTTCCCCGCTCCGTAAATGCCAGGGCGCCGCAGCCCCGCTGGAGTTAACGGCGCGGCACTTTTGTGTTCGCTAGCATGAATCATTAATCATGAGGCAGGCCATATTCTTGTACTGCTGCTGCTTTCATTACTTGGCCTAATTAAACAGTTCTCTGAACTGGAATCTCAGATTCCTCTGTTACAGATTATCATTAATTATGGTGAAAGTGCTCAGAGATGTTGGACTCAATTATATTCTGCTCAACTCTGGCACGGCGTGATTCATTGCACAGCCTGCGCTGCAGATGTACTCTGTTCTTATCTCGCACTCCCACTTTTGTAAATTGGGCTCTGCCAGCCAACAAACCGAGAGTTATGTGCCGCCTTTTCATTAAAAACATGTTGGAGAAGCACACACCAATTAAGGAGCCTGTATTTTATGCCCAACGAGGAGCGGGGTTTGGGAGGAAGCGCCGAGCGAGCGGCGGCTCCGCTCCTCGCTCGGTCCCTGTGGCTGCTCAGGCCCCCTCTCACCCCTTTGGGTTCCTCTCCTCCACTTTCCCAAGGTGTGGCTCCTCCCGGGAGGTGCTGGCATCCAACGCAGTGCCCACCCACAGCTGGGGGTGTTGGCAGAGCCCAAGGCCCTTCCGTTGTCCATTGAAATGCTGGGAATGGCCCGAGCAGCCTGGATTTCTTCTTATGATTAATGCAGAAAGTGGCCATGGCGTCGAGCGGTGGTGTAGCACTGTTAATATTAATTATTGTATTAACACCCAACCGGCCTCAGCACCTTCCAGCAGGCAGTTGCATAAATTAAGGTGCGAAGTAAACGCACGGCTTTGCGGGTTGGTGTTTCGAAAGGTTTTGTGTTCTAAACTGAGACGAAATGTGAGATGAGAACCATCAGGAATTTAAAAATATTAGGGTCTGAAATGCAATGATCCTGCAGAAAAAGAGAAGTGGGAGGTTTTCCTTTTATATTCTTGGTATATTTAGAACTCAGTGTTTCTGCCTGTGAGCCGGAGCTCATGGGCAGCTGTGAGGTTACGTTGTGGTCAGTTAAACCCCCTTGAGTGAGGTAAAAATAGATACTGGGGTAAAATTGATGAGAAATGTCACAGCCACGTGTCATCCCTGATGGAAAACCCCCGCTGAGCATCCTGGCACAGCTCGGACACCGGCGCCAGGTCAGCAAACACCTGAGAGCAGAGCCGAGCGTCCCTGCCCTGCCCTGAATCCCGGCTCTCTCCGGAGCGCTCCGCCTCGGAGCTCAGCTGTTCCCAAAGTAAAATAGATTGCCAACAAAATTGCTTCTCCTGCTCCTCCATTGTCAACAGGAGAGGATTTCCCCAGTGCGGGTTAACATGGCTCACATGAGAGAGCCGGGGCAGGGCCGGGCTGCGCTCCAGCGCGGGCACGATTGATATTCAGCAGCATCCCCGAGCACGAGCCGTGCTGGTGCTGAGATGATGATTAGCTAATTCACCTGCCCTAAGTGGATTTGTTTCTCCGTGTCAAAATACACCCTGGGTTTTATCTACAGGTAGATTGGAGCAGAGAGTCCTTGATTAAGTTATCAGGAGAGCGGCGTGGTTTGTACTCGGGCTTTGATTGCGGGGACAAAAGGCACCTCGTACACAAATAATTGGTGTGGCACTGGGAGGGACTGGGAATCCTGCTGTGTCACCCCAGAAATGGAGGCTCGGAGCCTGCCATGAGGGAAAATGGGTTGGGAAAAGGCTTCTGTGTCATCCTTCTCTCCGTTTGCTCAGACCCCAAAGCACGGTCACCACCTGGCTGGGCTGAGGGTGCTCCCCGTCCCCTCCCTGCCGGTGCCGTCCCTCCCTCCCCACAAGCACCTTCCGGCCCAGGTGCTGCATTTCGGGTGCTCCATGGAGCTGCACACCCGGGGCCTCGTGGGGCTGGATCTCCAGACCCTGCAGGACATCCCCTGCAGGACATCCCCTCCGTCCCCGAGGCGGCACAATCCCAGCAAAGCCCCGAAGTTGGCCGCGGGAGCTTCCGGGCGCCGCCGCGTGCGGAGCCTCATTTTCCGCAGGAGTTGCGGGGTTTAATATATATGAAAATCAGGCGTGGTGTATCTTTGCATATGTGCCTTTTGTAATCTAATTTTGACAGATGGCGAGCTCCATAAATCTCGCTCCTCGCTAGAGAAACCCTTGGCTTGACTCGCGCTCTCCGCAAACTCGCTGCCGACTGCGTTTGCATTTCAGTTTTTAATATAGATGCGGATTTTTTTTTTTTCCCCCCTGCTCTGCTTTTGTTTTGATTTTCAATGTATCTGCCAAGTATTTCCACCCCTGATTTCCACATACAAATTGCAACCGAGCTCTGGTTTCTCCTTTTTTTCATTTTTTTTCAGCCCTATTCGGTGCATAATGCCAGGGACTTTGCTATTCTGCATGTCGCCTTATTAAAAATAAATATGCTGCCCTGTCCCTGTTTGCACCATCTCCCATTACTGACAACAATCCCGACAAATTCTTACTATTTAAGGGCGGTGAAAAAACTCCACCAGGAAGCAGTTTCCTCTCCTGCCAGCTCCAGACAGGCTGCTCATTGAAAATGTAATACACTGCTGCCATGTCACAGGTCAGCTGGCAAATGGCAATCTGAATTTTAAAAGGAATATGAATAAAATTCTGTTTTATTTTGAAAATGAACTTTGTGCCCTCCATCATGAATCCAATATATGTCTTAATCTTCTATGCTCTTGAAGCCTGCGGCTCCTGGCTGAGTCCTTTGACTCCTGAACCTAATAAGGAAAATAGGTTGTTTTCCCATCCTCGCCTCATTTTGAGAGGGGCTGAAACAAACAGTCCCTATTCCAGCTGTAATTGGCAAAGCATAAAAACATGTGTGTTATATAATTTTGGGGTTTTATGGCGGAGCTCGGCGCGGCGATGCTCGAGTTTAAGGTTTGATTGAGCCGTGATACCTCTGGAAATAACGCTGTCAACATTGCGGCGGCAGCGCTCCGTGTTTACCCTGCGGCCGCCCGCGTGGGGCTGGGCAGCGAGGGAAGGGCCGGGGCCCCTCCGGCTGGGATGTTCTGCCTGTAACCCAGCCTTTATTTCCAGCCCCATTCCCAGGGCTGGGTGTTCCCAGCGAATCTGGAGCTGGGAAATTCCCAGTGGGATGGTGGGAGGGATGGATCGCCGGCGGGTTGGTGACACCGGTTTTGCCCGAGAGCCGCCGTGCTTTGTCCTCCAGGACGTGGACACGTGTTTGTGTTTGTATTTAGGATGTTTTCGTGCCTGAGCACGGTCACCCCGTCCCCAGGGCACCCCCCGGCCGTGCCGTGAGCACCCCTCGTGTCCCTGCCCATGCCCAGGGGTGCAGCCGCTCAGCTCCGAGGAATTCAGGCTGATGTTTTTCTGGGTGGCTCAGAGAAACACCGGGGTGGCTTTGCTCCCAAAGCCACCTCGTTGTGGTGCTGTGCTGAGGGGCCAGGATCCCACCCGATGGCAAATCAGGAATTCTGGAAACAGGGGCCTTTTCTGTCTTATAAAACGGGGATGTGGGTTTGAAAGTTCACTCTCAGTTTGGGGAATTGCTTCTCAAAGGCCGGGAGAAAAATCCCACGGCGTGAGAGCGGATTATCCATCTGCCAATTGAGGATCGATTGTCTATCCATCAACTGGTGCACAACTGATAGACAGCTGATGATCTATCAGTTTTCTATCATCAATCTATCAATTACCTCTCATCGATCTGTCTGTTATCTCTCATCAGCCTCTCAGCTGTCTCTGGTCTCGATGGATTCTCTCCCTACGCGTACATATCGGTGTACACACACACCGAACCACTCGATGCTTCCCAGCACCCCTGGAAGCCAAACCCCCGAGGTTTCCCGGCTTTCCCGGCCTCAGGCATTGGCACAGCTGGAATGCCAGCTCGGTGCTGGGGCAGGAGTGTTGGGGAGCAGGATCCCAGCTCAGCAGGGCCCATCATGGATGCTGTGGAAGGAGCAGACGGGTCCCCCGGGGGGTTGCTCTGGGAAGGGAAGCGTTTCCTCCAGTGCTTTGCTGATCAGATCCTGAGCTCCCTGAGCAGAGCTGGGATGGTTCCTGCCTGGGGCTGCTGTTCTATGCAGTGTAGGGGGGGCCAGGGGCTGAATCCCAGCGGAACATCAGCCCCTGGTTCCAAATTCCTCCCTGGCAGCCTCCCCGTGCTGTATCCCCAGCCTTCCTTTCGCCCTCTCAGGCTCTGCTGTCAGGTTGCTTCCCATGGAATGTGCTTCCCTCCACAAGGAATTCCTCCAGGGGTGTGGGATGGGGACGTGGTGACCTGGTGGTGATCAGTGCCCTGCCCCAGGTCCCTCCGTGCCCCGGGCATCCCTCTCTGCTCGCTCTCCCTGGATGAGGAGGCTTTGAGGAGCCATCCCTTGGTCCTGCTGCTTGGTAGGTCGTTTTTCCATCCTTAACTAGAAATGAAAAGCAAGCTTTGGTTTATCTGCACTTTCTGGATCCCTCCGTGGCATTCCTGAGGGCCGGGGAGTGCCTGGAGGGAAGAGGAGCAGCTCAGCCTCCCCTGGAGGAGCTGGGCCAGGCCAGCTGAGCTGCTCTGAGCCCTGGGAAGGGCCTGTGCAGCGGGGCTTCCATCAGAAACGGGTGTGGGGTGCTGGGCAGAAGGGATGTGTATTTTCTCTGCTTTTCCTCTGCAAATGTTGAGATTTTACTGGGAATTTGGGGTCCATGTGATCGCAGTATGGCTCATGTGGCCTGTGTGGGCCATTAAGGGTCCATCCATGACCCTTGGGGGACCTTTCCAACCCAGAATATTCTGTGAATCTCCCGATTTTTACAGGCAGCACCTTCCACCCAGTCCTGAAAAAACAGCTAAAATGGACCTGACTGTGGGTGCAGAGCCCGTTCCCAAACCTTTGGGGGATTAGTTATGGGAACTGCATTGGGAATTTGAATTCAGAACAACACCTGAAGTCCAAAGGGAGAGGTTTGCCCAAATTCAGTTGAACTTGAACAATTTTCATCTCTGAGGGCTCCCCTAATTAGCAACCTTGGCAGAGAGGAGGTGGCAAAGGGCATTAGGAGGTTGTGGCAGCTGCCAGGAAAACAACCCCGAGCCAGGTGGGAAGGCCCTGTCAGCCCTTCCCTGATCCCATGGGCAGGAGCATGGGAAAAACCCCAAACCAGCAAAAAACCTCACCACAAACCCACCTTAATCCCTCATCCTGGGAGCCCCGAGGGGCTGTGGGGTGTCTAAGGTAGGGATGGGGATGGAAATGTTGGGATATGCCAGGATAAACAGCACTGGGAGGTCCCAGAGATCCCGGTGGATCCCAGTTTGGTCCAAGATATTTAATACACAAAAGTGTGTGTGTGGACACCGAACACCCCAGAAAATTGGGAGACACAAACTCCCTGAGAAGAGCAGGGAATGAACACAGGGACCATTGGAAATATAAATATATACATATTATATATTTATTTTCATATATATATATAT
>VZRR01004015.1:65980-89445 GCA_013398015.1 Oreocharis arfaki | reverse complement strand
GATGGGGATGGAAAAGTCACGAGGATAGGGGTGAGGATGATGAGGGAATGGGGAAGCCGATGCCGGCGCGGGGCCGCTGGTCACCGAGGCGAGGGCAGGACCGAGGCACCGCCCCGGCAGGTAACCCCATCCCCCCAGCGCCGCCCGCCAGGGAGGGACACAGCCGAGGCTCCCGCTCCTGAAATTTATTTTAATGTAAACCTAGCTGTAAGGCAGCTTTTTCTCATTTTCAAACTATTTCATATCAATCCTTGGCCTGACATTTGTTTTCTTTGAGTGCGGTGGGGAGCGCGGTCGGCATTGCTGAGGATATCTCCTCTGGAATCTTGGCAGAGGCGGCTCCCTATCTTTGAAGAAACGGCAAATGCAAAACAGAAGGCCGATATTAGAGAAGCATAAACAATATTTTTCCCCCGTTAACCCCAGGAGCGGCGCAGGGGCCGGCTAGGCGACACAGCAGCAGGGGGCACTGACCCCCCCTCCGGCCACACGACACCTGCCCAGGCTGGCCCCCAGGCAGGGGCACCCCAGCACCGCTCCGGGCTGCTCCATCACATGGCATGCCAAGGGCTGTGGCCGACCCGGCGGGACAAAGAGCGGCGGCAGCAGGGGAGTGGCCACACCGGGAGGGTTTGCAGTGGTTGGGGGGGAGGGGGCGGTGTAGCTGGGGCTGTCCCAAACAGGGACTTGCCCTGCTGGGGGTCAGGAGCCGAGTTCTGGGGTCTCCCCCAAGGAGACGCAGCTCCGAGCGTGAAGCGGGTCTCACCGGGTGTTCTGTTAGATGGCTTTTGTGGATGATGGACACGGGGAGCATGTGCGGGATCGAGGGCTGCATGTGCGGGATCGAGGGCTGCCTGAGCGGGCAGGCACGGGCAGCAGTGCTGGCACCGGCCAGGCTCACCTGGGGGGTTGCTAAAAAGCTGGAAGAGGAGAGGAAATGGAGATCAAAGGACCTAACAAAACCAAGGAGACAGGATTTCAAACTCAAGACGTTGAAATAAAATTACTGTCAGGAGAAACACTGCAAGGCAGGTTCCTGTCCGGGCAGCTGGGGCAGGGATGGGGAATGTTCCTGGTGTTTCACGCAGGAGGAGATGTTCTCACAGCAATTCACACATTTGCTGTCGTACCTGGGCAGGTGCTGAGGGAGGAGCAGAGAGCTCAGCTGGGAAAACCACAGCGTGGGGGACACCATGGTGGGGTTGCTGTCCCAGGGACTGAGCTGCTGACCAGTAGCACCAGCTGTCCTGGGGCACTGGGAGCCAGCTCGGGAGCTGCTGGCTCCATGTTGTCCCACTGCTCTGGAGCTTGTATTTGCCATGGTGCGAGGCCAGCAGGTCTTTCCCTTGGGAAAACAGGTGCTGCTCGTGAGGGTCCTTGTCGCACCCGGAGCCACTGTGGGCTCCCCACGTGCTGTTATGGGTTCCCAGGGCATCCCCCTTAGCAGGGGTCCCCTTCCTGTGGGATGGGTGGGCAGGGCTGGAACAGCCACGGTGTTGCTGCCCCACATGTCCCAGCCCCCCAAAGGGAGCTGCCCTGAGCACCCTGCCCCAGAGGGCTCATTATAATGAAGCCGGTGACCCCAGCACGAGGCTGGAAGTTTAAATGTCTGCGGTTGATGGCCACTTGCCCGCAAATTCCCTGAGACGGGAATCGCTCTCTGCGGGTCCCTCCAGGCTTAGCAGATTTCTTTGCAAAACACCCGTTGCCTTAGAAAACGTTATTTCTGCTCAGGAGCTGCGAGAGCAAAGTGGGTCTGACCTGCAGACCTCAGGGAAACTCCAGCTGCTTCCCACTGAGCCCAGCCACCACAGGGCCCTTGGAGAGAGATGCCCAATGCTCCGGCAGCTCACTGGGGCTCGCAGCCCCTGTCCCTCCCTGTGGTGTCTGGGCAAATGCCCCACATCCCACACGAGGATCCGGGCACGAGTGCCTGTGCTTGGTCATGGCACGAGCCAGGGTTCACATAGCAGTTTGGATCCCACACAGCCCCTGTGCAGTCCCCTGGAAAGGGGCTCCAGCCAAGGGGATGAGACCCTCCAGTACCCTCATCCCTACTGCAGCTCAGCTCTGGCACTTGGCTCCATCCAGCCCTCAGGGACAGCGTCACGGCTGCCCCCTAGGCAGGCCACCATCCCACTGGGAAGAGGAGGAGGAGGAGGAGAGGGGAAGAAGAAGGGAAGAAAAAAAATGAATCCCCACAAAAATGTCTTCATAACAGGAAACGTCTCATAAAATACCTGTGGTTTGGCATGTGTGATTCGACTGGTCAAACTATGCACCTGGCAAGGAACCCTGCTATTAATGCTGCAGCTCTGGTATTTCAGTGGAGAGGAGGCTGGTGGGGGGGTGGGAGCGGGGATTTGGGGTGCAGAAACCTTCTGCTGGGGCCAGGGCAAGGGGGGACACGTCCCCTGGGTCTCACTCACCTCCACGGGCCACTTCCCAGCTGTATTTCGGTGGAGGAACTGCAGCACACCAGGGATGCCGTGAGCCAGCGCGAGCCTTACCCGCAGGCTGGAGCCTGGTGGTCCCGCAGCTCTGAGCCAGGGTTTTCCACCCAGAGCCGGGCCCCAGCCATTAGTGCCCCGGGGGTCTCCGTCTGCAGCGGTGCCCACCCTTCCGCAGGGATGGCCTCAGCCCCACACACACCCTCGGCAGCGAGCGCCGGGGCTCTGCCGCGCTCCCGAGGAGTTTTGACAGCTGGAGGTGAGGGATTAAGCCCTGAGCCGTGACCTGCGGCTGCGCTCCCGGCACACACGCCCGGCCTCACTAATCCGCCTGAGCCGAGCCCTGACCCGGCGGCCGCGGGATCAAGCGGTGGCACCGCCCCTGCTGTTGGCACCGCTGCCGGACCCCCGGACCCCCAGCTCCAGGCAGCGTGAGCAGTGGGCAGCTTGCACCACGGGCATGCCGTGCCGTGCCGTGCCGTGCCGTGCCGTGCCGTGCCGTGCCGTGCCATGCCATGCCATGCCACGCCGTGCCAGACTGTGCCGTGCCATGCCATGCCATGCCATGACCTGCTGTGCCATGCCCTGCCGTGCCATGCCATGCCATGCCGTGCCGTGCTATGCCGTGCCATGCCTTGCCATGCCGTGTCATGCCATGCCATGCCGTGCCATGCCGTGCCATGCCATGCCATGCCATGCCATGCAGTGCCATGCCATGCCATGCCATTCTGTGCCGTGCCATGCCGTGCCATTCTGTGCCGTGCCTACCCCGTTCCGTTCAGGGCCAGGCGCGGGCGCTGTGCGGGGGCAGCGGGTCCTTGCAGATGGGGTGGGGTGTTTTTTCTTCGTCAAGGAAAATGTTTTCTTGTTCCCTGGGCTGCTGGCGGGCGAGGCTCCGGGTCCGGCAGCGCGTACAGCAGCCTTGGAGCCGATCAGGTGTCATGCAGTTAAGGACAGGCTGGTGCCAAGTCTCCCCCGCTCTCCGGCGCTGCTCAGCCGAGCTGCTCCCCGATGCCTTTGGCTTTCGCAGCCCGGCCTACGGAAACAACGTGCTGCTCTCCCTCTTCATAGCTCACTTTTCGTTTTTGACTTGGTTTATTATTATTTTTAAAGCATGTGTAGCGCAAAGCAAATCATCGACCTCCCGCTGGACCCGGGCCAGCCCCGTGTTGGGCTTGGAAATCCTCCCTGCTTTATTTTTTATTGTAAATGACCGGAGGATGGAGCGGCTCGATGGGACGCGGCGGCGGCCAAGCCCGCCTGCTCCAGCCCACCCACACGCGCCGGCTGCTCCCGGTGCTTCCCCTTCCCTGCATCCCCCCGCCCCGGGCGAGTGCCAGGTGCTTCCCACTGCTCCCCCCCAGCCCGGGGCCAACTTCTGCCATGGCTTCCAGAGCTAGTGGCTGTGCCTTGTGATCCCAGAGCACAGAATAGGGACTGGGACGGGTACAGGCACGGGCATGGGGAAGGGGATGGAGACAGCAATGGGCATGGGGTCAGGGAAGAGGATGGGATGAGGCCTCACCAGTGAGCCTGGGCATGCAGTTGAAGTGCGTCAAATTCCCCATCCTGCCTCATCCCTGAGCCCCTCCATGGGGCTGGCATGGACCTGGCATGGATGTGGGGCCAGAGCTGGGGTGAGGGCCAGCAAGCACATGCCGTGCCCCAAACTGACCACGCTTTGACTGCCGGGTTTATGCAAGTTCCCTGTTGTGCCGACCTTCAGTCACAATGGCAGATCCCCCGTGGATCACATATATTGACTTAAAAAATAATTAGCCTCGAAGGGAGCAGGAGTGGGGCTAGCCAGGCCCTTCATTAATATCTAAGTAACAGGGGCTATAAATCAGCTGCAGCTCAGCCAACAGCCCTGGCTGTGTCCATGGGGAAGCAAGGCCATGGGGTTCACAGGAACACATTGCCCAGTCCACATGCATGGGAGTGCTGACATGGGTTCTGTGGGGAGAGTGGGAAAGTGTGGGGCAGCAGCCCTCTTCCACTGGGAATGACCAGGAGCATGCCAGGAACATGCTGGGAGCTCACCAGGCTGCCCAGCACAAGCCACAGGCAGTTCTGGAGCAATGGACCAGCACGGGCTGGTTGTTTTCCTGCGAGAACAAGGTGACATTTCTTGTCTCCTTTCTCATGCTCTAAGTGTGAGATTTTTTCCCTGTTCCCAGTGCTTTCATGGCGTGCCAGGGGTTTTTAACACGTCTGCTCGCCGCCTGCCAGGGGAGCCGACACTCGCACCGTCAGCGTGGCGGTGGCGGCTCTGAAGCCGTGCCAGGGGTCTCAGTGCTGGGTCGGGGCTCTGCTCCCCCTAGAGCCAAGCAGTGCAGTGCTGCCAGGCCCCATCCTGCTCCAGAATCCCCAGCGAACAGCATGGACCCCTCAAGCACTGCCCTTGTATGAACCCTCGTGGCTCAGCAGCTCCTGCTGGGCTTGGCTTTGCAGCAGGGGATGGTTTTGGTCCTACTGGAGTTTGCTGGGGGGGCTGGAGCTGCCTCTGAAGGACAGCAGCCCAGCTGGACAGTGCCCAGCCTGGTGGCTGCAGTGCCCAGGCAGAGTGGGGTGAGCCAGGAGGGGCTGCAATCAGGACTCCTAAAGCATCTCCCCTGCTCCAGGTGGGAAAAAAATTACTCATGTAGGATTTCTGGTGGCTATACCAGAGTGGGTTCTTGACCCCAGACCCCAGGAAGACTGGCAGGTGACCCCCCAGAGGACGAGCAGGTGACCCAGGCTGTCTGTAGCCACCCCATACATGTGATGGACTGGCCACCATTCGCGACCTGCCAGGCAAGACAGAAGCGTAGTGTGGCTGCTCCGTGTGATTAATTATCAGTTCATAACACAGGAGATTTCAAGCATGAAAGAGTCTCTCCACAAGCACGTTGTGCACACTTTATCCATCATATGAGACTCCAGATGTTTCCATTTTATTGTTATTAAATCACTGCCTGGAGAGCGCGGGTAGCGGGAGGCCTCCTGCCCCAGGCCAGGTACTGCCGGGGGGGACAGCACAGCACCAGGCACCCCTTGTGTTGAGGGACATGTACCTGGGGGGCTCAGACCAGGCTCCCCCCGTTGCTCTGCAGGGAGTGGGGCAGTTGGAATGACCTGGCTGGATCAAGGTGGAGCACGCAGGAATTAAAGCCCGTGGCTGGAGCCTCCGGGTGACAGAGGACACAGAGCAGGGAACTCAGTTTCACATCCAACACACAACAAAACCATGGTCAGATTCCCCTGCCCTCCCTCTCCCTTCCCTCTGGCTCTGTTTTCCCTGCATCCCACATCCCTCCAAGGACTGAGGTGTCACAGAAGGACAGGGGGATGCAGTGCCTAGCAGCGAGGGGCTGAACCACCCCAGGGTGCGACTCCCATGGCAGCATCCGAGAGAACAGCCCAGTGGATGGGAGGAGCCAGGGAGAATCCAGCCCAGGTGGGAGAGGAGAGAGCTAGGAAGGGAGGTAGGTAGAGATGAAGGCACAAGGGTCATACCAGGTAAGGAAAACAAGTAAATAGCTGATTCAGGGGTTTGTTCTCTTCTTTTATTTAACAGAAACTGTATTTTTACAGCTGCAATCCCTTAAAATGGGATTCTTTTCCCCTTAAACAAATCCTTGTAAAATAATGCTTCATAAAAAGAAGCGTTCCTCTCCTCGACCCTGAAGACAGAAAAACAATAATGCCGGCGAGGCCCCGGCTGTGCTGCCAAGGAGGACGGGGGTGGCTCTCACCCATGTCCCCGGCAGTGCCACCCGACCCACGACCACGGCTCTGGGTGTCTCAGTGGGAATGGCACCGCTCAAGGCCCATGGCTCTGGTGGGATGAGCAGAGCAGAACTGCTCTTCCAGTATCTGCCACAGCCACCTGCATCCTCACAGGGTCCACCGTGCTGCTAACGGCAGGGCCATCCCTGTCCCCTCCAGCCCTCAGCTGATTCCAAGACCATTTTCCAGGCATAAGAGCAGCTGTCAAGGCTGCCTCATCCCTGGAGACTCTGAAAACCTGCCAAGCCCTTGTGGCATCAGGAACAATCCCATGCCAGGGCTCCCTGCTCCCTTGACTTAATTTGCTTTAATTTTGTTTTAATTTGGGTTGTTTTTTCTCTAGGCTGCAGCTTTTTTTTTCACTGCTGCTTCAGCAAAAGCGATTCAGGAAATTCCGATGAAATCCCGGCATGCAGCAGCCCTGCCCCTGCTCGCCGGCGGGACAGACCAGGAGCTTAATTCTCATTAATAACCACCACGGGTCAATTATTGTGAGAAGGAGGAAAAGCAGCAAAAAGCTCTTTGGCATCACGTGCTGTTTAAGCTTCTGAAAATAAATGTTCTTTGCAAATCAATCTGTTTGCAGCTCTGCGCGTGGAGCCGACAGGGAGAGTTGCTGGAGGAAGAGAGTATTTATAAAGGGGGTTTACTTTAAATAAACAGGCACTTGAGGCTGAGGCTGCTGCTCCCGTGTCCCATATCTTGTCCTCGGCGCAAGTTCCCGGCATTGCCCGCGAAGCGCCGCAGTTGAGCCACAGATGCGGTGAGTCTCTGGCTCCCACATCGTGGGTTTGGCTCAGCACCCACTTGGGAGGCTCAGCACCCACTGAGTGGGAAGACTCAGCACCCACTTGGGAGGCTCAGCACCCACTTGGGAGACTCAGCACCCACCAGCTGCTCCCAAGGAAGGCACGGCTTGGTGGTGGCAGCCTGAGCCTCCGACAGGAGCCATGGCCACAGGAGCCATGGCTCTTGTGAGAGGAGCCTCCGCTCACTTGAGGGATGTCACAGCAATGCTGGGCTTGGAGGCCTGCAGGTCTCATCTGCCTTTCCCCCCCCCGCCCCTTATGTTTGTTAAAAATATAGAAGGGATGTGAGAGTTACCACAGACACTCAGGGCAGCTTCTGTAAGACTCCACTGGGTACCCCCGTGGCTGGTTACAGCGCAAGATGAGGGAAGAGCCTCAAGCTATGCCAGGGTAGGTTCAGGTTGGACATCAGAAAGAATTTCTCTGTGGAAAGGGCTGTCAGGCATTGGAAGGGCTGCCCAGGGAAGTGGTGGAGTCCCAATCCCTGGAGGTGTCCAAGGAACAACTGGACGTGGTACTCAGAGCTCTGGGCTGGGTGACAAGGTGGGGATCAGGCACAGGTTGGTCTCAGTGCTCTTGGAGGTCTTTTCCAACCTCAGTGATCCTGGGATTCTATTCTATAAACTCTGTATTTACTGTGCATCTCCCAGCTGTGGTGTGTTGGGAAGAGTGACATGTTCAGGATATATCTGATCCACACAAAGACAAATTCAAGGGAGTCCCACTCCCACGGGGATCATTCTCAGGCTCTCAGCTGGTCCTCGTGAGGTGGGGGGTGTGTACCCAATCTCACTGGTGCTTTGTCTGCAGGAGCCGTGGGAGCAGGATGCTGCCAGACGTCGTGGCGCTGCTGGTGATGATGGTGACGATGGTGATGGTGATGGGCCCTCGCTCAGCCACGGGAGGCGGCGTGGGGGGCTACGCTCAAGTCAAGTACATGCAGCCCATGGTGAAGGGACCCCTGGGACCCCCATTCCGTGAAGGCAAAGGGCAGTACCTGGGTAAGGGGTGCACTCTGCGGGGCTGTGGGAGGACACGGGTCAGTGGGAAGGGGACATGGCACCTCACAGCCATTGGGCACTTGTCACCCTCTACCCTCAGGGTCAGAGCTCCTGGGAGCCGCCTGGCACAGCTGAGGGTGCTGCTGTCCAAAACACTTTGGCCAAGCATGGAGGGACCATTTGGGTCTCTTAACCCAGTGCAAAAGGACAGGATGGACACGGGTAGAGGCTCAGCAGGGAAGTGAAGCCCTTTGCTGGGGCTGGGAGGGCACCCATTGGCCCCTTGGTCTGGGAGCCAGGGGACACAGGGGACCCTCCAGCCTCTGGCTCCCACCCTCCTGCCCATCCCCAGCAGCTGTGAGGCGCAGCAGCCCCAGCACTCACCGTCTCTGCCTCTCCCTGCTGTTAAACCTGAGCTGTCCTGGCAAGGCTTTTTCCACTCCTCCGCCTATTCCGTTTCCCTGTCTGCATTTTGCACCAGCTGGGAATGGAAAGAGTGCCAAGGCCAGAGCTGAGACCCAGCCTGGCGAGGGAAGAGCAGGAGAGAGACATTTCCTCCCTCGGAGAGCAGCCACCAGAAACTCCACACATGTTAAATCGCTCCCCACTGAGTGACGTGCACCCGGAGGCGCCGAGGCACGAGGGTCATTGCTCCTCACAGCCAGGGCTCACACCCCCACCCTTCTGTAACCCCTTGCCCCCAGCTGCCCTGCCTGCCCCCACCCCAGTGCTGGCACCACCAGGGGATGTGGCACTGCTGGGCTCAGGTATCCAGACCCACCCGCTCAGTGCTTGGCCCTTGGGAAGAGCCACTGGAGCCTCCCCGCGGGTTGTCACGGACCCAAACCCTCCCAGGAGCTGAAGCCTTGGCTCTGGGAGGAGAAACTGGAGAAGGCTGGGCCACCGCTGGCTGATTTACTGGAGGGCTGAATGGCTTATCAGGAGTTCAGCACATGTGTCAGAAAACACACAGCAAAACCTGGAGCCGAAGTGTGCTATGAGCCCCCCCTCCCTGCCCCCTTCCCAGCTGTTGAAAAGCTGCTCCCTGAATCCCAGCCAGAGCCAAAACCTTCCAGCGTAGCACAGGAACACTTCAGCTGCTGGTGGGACTGGATTCAAATCTCTCCCTGCTGTTTTCCCTTCTTTTTTTTCCCTTCTTCCTATGCATGGGAGCAGCTTGCATTGCCTCTGAGCAATGCTGCCTATGGTGGGGAGAGAAGCGAGTGTGCCAGGCTGGGGCAAGGAGGGGTTTGGACAAGCCCTGCCAGGTTAGAACAGGCACAGAGAGAACACTGAGGCAGGGCAGGGCAGAGTAATGCCCCTGGACATTACTCCTCTAAAACCCTTGGGAAAGAGAGGACAGGTGGGGGACAGGAGAGGGGGACACAGGGACAGCTGCAGCCCGAACCACCGGCTGTGGGGCCGCACGGAGGCAGCTGGGGAAGCCGGTGCCTCCTGGATCCCACCGAGCTCCCATCTCTGCTTAACCTCTAATTTGGCAAGGAAAATCCCCGCTGGCCTTCTGCCCTGCTCGGGGAGCTCAGCTGACTCGCCGCGACGGCGCAGGGCTGTGCCGTGCCCCTGCGGGTTACCCCGACCCGGCGGGAGCTGTGCGGGGCCCCCGGGCTGGCCCAGCCTGGCCGCGGGGCTGGGACCCCCGGCTGGGGGCGGGGGGGTTCCCTTCTGCCTCCAGGTGCCATCTGGTGAGTGACAGGTTTCCTCGGGGTGTCAGACACCTTTTCTGACCCAAAAATAGTCGCCCCAGAGCACAGAGGGAGCTCCGGGAAGGAGATGCTGCTAAATGCTGAAATGCTCAGAATATTGAAGCAGACATCTGCACACTGGGGTCTATTTTGGCTTAATTTAAGCCCTGCAGCCAGGTAAACCCACGAGCAAGTGCTGTCCTGGGGCACCCACTGCTGGGGGAGATGGTATGAGAGGTGCTAAAACACTGATCCCACGCAACATCCCTGTGAGGCTGTGAAACTCTCTCACGAGACAGGGCTTGGCAGCAGCTCTGGAACAAGCTCGGCCGGGCTCCGCCACAGAGCAGCCAACCTCTCCTTCCTGCAGTGTCATCTGGCCGCGCTGGCCAGACCCGCTGCTGGCTGCTTATGTCTGGGAACCACTTCCCATCCTGCTGGATTATTCCTCTGCTGGCCGGTCTGCGCTGCTGGGTCCCTCCTCCAGGCATGAGGGGTCCTTACCGGGATGAACACAGCCCCAGAGGGGCTGCAGCACCCACCCGGCCATGTCCATGCTCCTCGGGAGGTAGAACGCTCCGTGGTGCCCAGGCAGGAGCTCCCAGGGGTCACTCCCGCCCCGTCCCGTTCCCGCTGCCCCAGCTGGCTCCACGCTAACGTTCACGGCAGCTCTGCTCGTGCTTCGAAGGGAACGCGGAACCCCACGCTAGTGCTGCGAAGCGCAGAGCTCCGAGACATGTGTCTGTGGTAAGACATGGGCTTTTGAAATCGGACACCGGTGGGGCTGCAGTGTCCCAGTTTCTCTCCGCTGACGGCCCCGGTTTGGTTTTCCCGTCTGCTTTTTTGGCCGCCTGCAAGCTGGCAGCTCCCGCCTGGCGTTTCTCTCCACTGCCTTGTGTGAGAGAGTGTGTGTGTGCTTTTTCCTTCCTTCGTGGGCTCAGCTGTAGATCCTTGTTCTGATTCCATGCAAAATGACCTAGAAAACGAATTCTTTTCAAACCATTGCAAGAAAAAATTAAAAAGAAAAAGTGGGGGGAGAAAACACGTTGAAATCATTTTCTGGAGAAATTTTTTTCCAGAATCCAAAGCTCAGAAATAGTGCAGCACTGCACAGCTTCCTTGCCCGCTTTCCCACACCGTTTTCCAGGGTGAAGAGCAGGAGTTTGCAGAAATCCAGTGGCAGTGTCATGACAGACAAGTATTTCCTTCATCAAGAGAGCCAAGTGACCACAGCTACAGCTGAGGATGTGGGCCAGGCTTTGATTTATAGATAAGCTCTAAAAATGTTTCCATTACCCAAAGGAAAACACAGCAGCACCAGGCTGGGAAGGGCCAGGGCTAATTGCTGTGTTTAGGGCAGGCAAAGCCACCTCCGATGCTCCGGGAGCTGTGCCTGCTGCTGCCACAGTTATTCTTTTCACGTGTCTCAAATCTCCCATAAGCTTTTCCCGTTGACTGAGGAAATCTCCGTGCTGGCGGATCCCAGCACCACGGGTGTCCGTGCTCCCAAAGCCCAGCTTGGCTCACTGAGGGGGCCAGACTGGCAGACCTTGGGGACTGTGGCATGCAGCCTTGTATCCTGCTCCCACCCCAGGCAGGATCCATCCCCATCCCAAGAACTTGTCTATATAGATCTCTTCCCAACTGGAATGATCTACGTTGGGCAGATTTGATTTAAATTCACCCAAGATGTCACAGCCTTTTCCTCTGCCTTTTGCACTTCTCATCATCATCCCATGTACATGTGACTGTTGAGTATTTCCTTCATTTCAAACTACCCAAAAAAGAGTTTGTCAGATTTATTCTTTCTCACCCTTTCCTGGTGTCACGTGGGAGGTGACACTCTGCCTGGGCCAGCCTGGAGGAGTTATTTATGCTCACGTCTGTGCTTTCCATGCTGAGCTGTGGTGGGCATGTCATCTGCCTCTCCTCGCCTTTGGAGTCTCTCAGCCCATTAGTTTCTTTCTTATATCCGTTTGCAAAAGATCTCAATAAATCCTTGAAATGTCAAGTGGTTGCGGCCTATTCCCAGCTGGGCTGACTCATTTGGAGTGAGCTGAGGCTGCATTTCCCTCCCAGCTCTTGGCTTCTCCTCCATCCCCAGAGCTTTTTTCCTTTTTGGTTTTTCTCTGCCTTGCTGGACACGGGAGCTGCGCCAGCAAGCACTGTAGGCATGGCCTAACCCATACACCCATCGCCTCCTCAGGCTCTCGAGTACATGTCCAAGAGTTTTCTTTTTAATCCAAAAGGATTAAAGGTCTCCCAAGGCCCTGGACTCGCGGGACGGGGTGAGGGATTATCCTCAGTCTTGGCTCGCTCTGTCGCCATCCTCTCAGCTAAGGCCAGGCAGGAGTGACTGAATCCCACGGTGCTTTCGAGGCCGCTGGGAAGTGAGGCAGCAGGAGGTTTGAATGCAGCTCCAAAAACACCCTGCAGTAACTCATCACAGAACAGCTCTGCCAGAGCTGACGGCAAGCGCTGGCACCTTCCATGGTGTCACCTGACATCATGGAGGGATGTGAGGCTGGAATAAGAACCCTGGGCTTTGGCCTTGCCTCAGGACAGCCCTGCTGATGTGGGGGCCCAGGAAGCTGCTGTGGCCATGTTTAAGTGGAAGAGGCCCCCTTCAAGCCCAGCCCAGACCGTGCAGAGACCCTGGCTCCAACATCCCAGGGACATCCTGCACCTGCACATTCCTTGCCCACTGCCAGCTCTAGTGACACTCTGTGTCTCCTCTCTCCACAGACATGCCGCCGCTGCTGCCCATGGACCTCAAAGGGGAGCCAGGACCACCAGGGAAGCCTGGCCCGCGTGGACCCCCCGGGCCCCCCGGCTACCCAGGAAAACCGGGCACGGGGAAGCCGGGAATGCACGGCCAGCCTGGGCCCGCTGGGCCCCCTGGCTTCTCGGGCATTGGGAAACCTGGCATTCCGGGACTCCCCGGAAAGGCGGGTATGAAAGGGATGCCCGGAGCCAAGGGCGAGCCTGGCATGCGAGGGGAGCAAGGGCCGAGGGGACTTCCCGGCCCGCCGGGGCTGCCCGGGCCAGCCGGCCTCTCTGTCAATGGGAAGCCGGGTCCCCAGGGCGGCCCCGGCCTGCCCGGGTTTCGGGGAGAGCCTGGCCCGAAAGGAGAGCCGGGTCCCCGCGGAGAACGAGGGATGAAGGGTGAAAATGGCGTGGGGAAGCCAGGGTTACCGGGGCCCCGGGGGAACGGGGGCCCTCCCGGCCCCGCGGGGCCCCCAGGGCCCGCCGGTGTTGGGAAGCCCGGCCTCGATGGGCTGCCGGGCGCGCCGGGGGATAAGGGTGACATGGGGCCCCCGGGCGGGCCGGGTGTCACCGGGGAGCCTGGCCCTGTAGGGCCGCGGGGACCCCCGGGGATCGATGGGATCGGTGTCCCTGGCGTCGCGGGGGTGCCGGGGATACAGGGCCCCATGGGACCGAAGGGAGAGCCCGGCATCCGCGGCCTCCCTGGCCTGCCAGGCCCCACGGGCTACGGGAAGCCGGGCTTGCCCGGCCTGAAAGGAGACCGCGGGCAGCCCGGGGCGCAGGGAGCCATCGGCGATAAGGGGGAGCCCGGCGTTGATGGGGAGCCGGGCGAGCCGGGCCCTGCCGGCATCATCGGCCCGCCGGGCCCACCCGGGTCCATGGGGCTGCCAGGCAAGCACGGGCTGCCCGGCTCCAAGGGGGATGTGGGGCCGAGCGGGCCCCCAGGAATGCCGGGGATGCGCGGCGACCAAGGCCCGAACGGCTTCGCCGGGAAGCCGGGGGTGCCGGGAGAAAGGGGCCTGCCCGGGTCACTGGGACCTCCCGGCCCAACGGGCCCCAAAGGTGAACCAGGGTTCATCGGCCTTCCGGGGGTGCCCGGATTAACGGGTGGCCCCGGGCCCAAAGGGGACGGTGGGATCCCGGGGCAGCCGGGGCTGAGGGGCCCCTCCGGCATCCCGGGATTGCAAGGACCTGCTGGTCCCATGGGGCCTCAGGGGTTACCAGGCCTGAAAGGGGAGCCTGGGCTCCCTGGCATTCCTGGTGAGGGGAAGACCGGCGAGCCTGGCATGGCCGGACCCATTGGCCCACCCGGAATGCCAGGAACGCCGGGGCTGAATGGGCCACCAGGCCCACCGGGGCCACCCGGGCCACCAGGAGCGCCAGGAGTGCTGGACGAGACGGGCATCGCGGGGCTGCACCTGCCGGACGGTGGCGTGGAGGGCGCTGTGCTGGGCAACGGGAAGCCAGGCAAGCCACAGTACGGCCGAGGAGAGCTCGCTGCTCGCATCGCGCCAGCTTTCACCGCCATCCTCACCTCCCCCTTCCCCGCATCTGGCATGCCCGTCAAGTTTGACCGGACCTTGTATAACGGGCACAATGGCTACAACCCGGTCACTGGGATCTTCACCTGCCCCGTGTCCGGAATCTACTACTTTGCCTACCACGTGCACGTCAAAGGGACCAACGTTTGGGTGGCCCTGTATAAGAACAACGTGCCGGCCACCTACACCTACGATGAGTACAAAAAGGGGTACCTGGACCAGGCCTCGGGCAGTGCCGTGCTTGAACTCAAGGAGAACGACCAGGTCTGGGTACAAATGCCCTCGGACCAGGCCAATGGGCTGTACTCCACAGAATATATCCACTCCTCTTTCTCCGGGTTCCTGCTCTGCCCCACATAACGGCTGTTGGGCACGTTTCCTTTTCACCCACTTTAGCCATAAACTGTCTTTTTTTTTTCTTTTGATAAAAAAGTGTTTTAAAATTAATACAAAAAAGAAAAATCACTGGGAAGAACGCGCAAGACGTTGTCGTGAGACCTTGCTTCATGCTGTTTGATCCATGAGTCAAGAGGGTAATCGGGAAGGAGACATCTATCCATCTATCTTTCTTTCTTTGGGGAAGGGAGAAGGGAGGGAGGGGAGCAACTTCCTCAGCAAAGCATATTTGGAATAAATTTTACCCCAGTGACTGGACATCAAACACAGGAACACACTTGGGATGGCAAGGATCTGGCTCTGCGATCCAGAGAGGGTCAGCTGGAAGACCAGACCCCCCCTGGTCTGTATCAAGTGCCCTTGTTTCCCATTTGGAATGCTAGATAAATAAATCCAGCTGTGCCATGGCTGGCATGTTTGGTAACCGACGCAGGGTCCCAGGCACTTACACAAACCCGTACAGCAGCAGGGATCCACGCTGGATTGAGAAATTTCCTTCCAAACCATCAGATGCCCAAGTTCCAGGCTTGCTGACGCCTGTTTTTCCAGACTCTGCTTTGGGGCAGTCTCTCCGATTCACTCCGGATTCAGCGTGGTTGGATTTATAATCCTAAAAAGTGGAACACTTTGCATAAGCACCTTCTTCTAAGAAGTAAATATTATTTTTAACCCTCCCCCCCAGCACCTTTAGGAATAAAACCATCCAGGCACTGGTACCTGGGAGGATGCCACGACCAGTTCCAAAGGCAGTGAGGGAAGCTGGGACCCCCATGATGAACAACGATCTGCTCTCTCCGTTCACCTGCTGGGAAGTCCAAGGGCTGGTCCTGTCCCGTCTGTCTCTGCAGCCCAAAGACTTGCTTGGCCTCAGGAGCATCTCTGCCCACACAAGGATGGCAGTGCGAGCCCAGCTCACGGTGCTGCCAGCTAGTGTGACACAAGGAAGTGCCACTGATGGACAACTTGCTTTTCCTGTCTAATTCAGGATGTGTGAACTCTGGCATTGGTGTCCCCCCTTTCTCTGGGGATCTTGGAATTAAGAAAAAATAGTGCTGGTTCTAACTTTCCACGCAGTGATTTCACCACGGTGCTATGACCCATTTAACAACATTACTTACAAGTGTAGTGCAATATGTACCTGTGACAGGGCACCAGCCTCGGGGCCA
Organism: Oreocharis arfaki; assembly: GCA_013398015.1. Taxonomy (NCBI): domain Eukaryota; kingdom Metazoa; phylum Chordata; class Aves; order Passeriformes; family Paramythiidae; genus Oreocharis; species Oreocharis arfaki. The sequence continues at coordinate 73,842 of VZRR01004015.1, read as the reverse complement.
CCCTGTGACTTAGGTTAAAGAAATCAACATTTGCCTGTTGTTACCACTTTGTTTCTCTAATGCTTGGAGCGTTACTGACCCAAGCATGAGCTGCAGGGTTCTGGGCCAGGCGTGACAGCACTGCCCACATAGATCATGTGGCTCTGCAGGTTTTCTCACAGTAGAATAGTCACTGCCACTTCCAGGACAGGGATGCTGCTCATACCAGGCCAGGAGCATGCTGCTGAAGTCAATCCATGTGCATATCCCACTGCATGTCCCTCTGCAAAGGCACATCCCTGAGAAACAGCAATTTGGTCACCAGCTCTGACCTTTGCATTTTCCTAAAGCCTGTTTGATGGCCAAAGAAACCTAGCAAGACTGGGACTGGACTTGTTTTCCAGATGGACTCTACAAGATATTTAAACAACTTTTTTTTTCCTATTTCTGTTTTGTTTGTTTGTTTTCTCCTCAAGTCTGTCCTGTGTTTCTGCCTCTCGCCATTCAGGCCTTCCTTTTAAAAACTCACCTATCCCTGAAATTAAGAAACACAAGAAGGAAATTTGCTGTTGGAAGGCCAGTGCTCCGGGCACTGCCTGTTGGGGCTGTGTCCCCTCCCCGGGATCCTCTCCCTGGGAATTCCTCTTCTTAAACAGAGATGAAACTCCTCAAGCTGAAAGGTGTCTGATCCCACTGGATGTTTTTAACTCCTGAGGGCAGGGTCAGGACTATTTGGGTTGTGATCCTAACAGGTTATTTCCCAGCAGGAACAGGAGCATTTCCCAGCAGGAACAGTCTCTAAAATTAAAAGTGGAAGCTCAGATGATTTTTCCAAGCCCAGGTTTGGTAGGGGAGGGTGCTGGGAGGGGACTTGTCTCCTTTCCTGCAGAGAACAGAGGGATTTGAGCTGGTTCAGCCCCACCTGTGCAGGGCCAGGAGCTGCCACGCCTGGTGGGAGCTTCATCCTGCTCCTCAAAGCGACTTATTTATACTGTGCCTAATCTACAGCCCATCTCTTCTTGTTCTGTTCTGTTTCACTCTAAACTTCTTGTTCGAGCTGGCAAAAAGAAACGACCAAACTCCTCACTGTAACCACCCCCAGATTAAGTTCGTGCTGTAGATACTGTTTTGCAATTCCACTTTCCCTTCACGTGCAGAGCAAACCCATAATCACCCCTCGCAGCTATTTAACCTCTTACATTTACACACTAATGGAAAGCAAAGATATTACACGCACATAGTTAGGCTAAAAAAACGATGCACAGGATGAGGGAGGCTGTTCACTCTCCAGAAGGATTTTTTTCTGGAATACTGAGTACATATTAGCCAGCAGAAAGGATTATTTTCTGTCGTGTGTGTGAGCGCGTGGGATTTTGGTTTCAATCACAAGAATAAAAAAGGTTGGGTTGGATGAGGTATGTCTATTTTTAATGCTGAAAACTGCATTACAATGTGCATTTTTATATACAAATTCTTACTATTTTTTTTAAATTTGCCTCTAGTATTTTCATTTCTAACCTAGTATATAGAGGTTTTTAGTTTTGTAAATACTTATTACATGCACTGTCCTAGTAAAAGTTCGTTTAAAATGCACTCTTTGTGACCCAAAACTGACCTGCTCTTCACAACTAAAACTGCAGTACTTGATTGTATTGACAAACATCAATAAAACTTATTGTATAGAGGTGGGCTCAGCTGTGCTTTGTCCTGGGACTTGCTTTGTCTCATGCAGTTCTCTTACCCTTTATTTTCACCTCAAATCTCCTCACTCACTCCCAGCAGATTCCCTCACTAAATAATATCCTTACACAAAAAATTACTGCATGTTTCTTGTGATTAAGAAAAAGACTATTGTCTCTAGAAATTCAGTTTTAGAAAAGGTTGAAACCCAGATCCTTCCAGCCTGGTGATCATTAATTTGAGGAACTCCAGTTGAAGTCTTAGGGATTCCCTTTCCCTTCCGTGTGTTTTTTTCCCATTTTTTTATCCTAAATCATACACCTTGCGCACAGCCAACCTCCATCCTGAGCGAGTTAGGAACACTCAGGACTGGTGAATCACCTGCAAAGCACCTTCACAGGCTCACAGTCCAAAGAAAAGAAAATGTATTTTCCCACCTGATCTCACCTAGCAGAGGTGAAACATTTCCAGGGAAGCCTGGCTGACGCACAGGCACCTTCAAAAGCTCATTCCAAGGACCAAGCCATCCTCCTGCTGCCATTCGTGGGGCTCCCAGCAGATTCCCTGGTCTCTGCACCATCACCACATGCTGGATTCCAGCACCTGAACTCCCTCCACAGGCTGAGAAGGAAAAGGGGCCTTTCCAGAGGCTCTGTCTGCAATGCCCAGTGTCAGCTCACCCTTGTACCAAGAACCACTCCTGGTGCTCTTGGCACTGAGAATGCACAACTTGATGACTTGAGTGAAAACACAGCAGCAGTGGCTACTTAACAAAGATAACGGAGGGATTTTATTTCTTTCCAAGGAAATTAAAGGGTTTAGCACACATCTAAATTTTGGCCCAAAGAGCTCTAGTCTTTAAACAGGAGCTCTTTGCTTGTCAGGAGTTCCAAACGTTTAAAAATATAAAATTGCTTTAAAAGAAAAAGATCTTCTTTTAAATAATTCCATGAATCTGGTTGCCCCTCTGGCAAAATAATGTGGAAAACCTGGTATTTTACAGCTCAAATCTGCAGCACAATACAAAAATATACAACAGACCAAAATTCCACATGTTCCCAGGACAAGAATCCATTTATACAAGGAAAACCCATTAAAGCATCACACAAAAGACTGGCACTTGAAGGAAGCAGACTACAGGGAAAACTGGAAGGACCTGTGGCAGCCAGATTCCCACATGTGCATGCAGCCTGACACAGCCACCACGTGCCGACGCCACCGGGGAGCACAACGGCCACTTCTCGGTGTCACAAGACATACTGGAGAAATAACAAGAGTTACACTGTCACATTCAAGTTTATAAGCATTTCCATATGATGACATTTTGTTTTCAATTATTAAAAAACTTCCAACCCTTTCTAGACATGCCATTCCCATGCTGTTTTTCCCTTTTTGACCAGCTCCACTAGGGAAAGGCTTTAAATGTAAAATTCTGGAACACAGCTGTGCTAGAATGTCCTTGGCCACCAGCACCAGCTTCTTTTAAACACTGATGCCCCCAATTAACCCACCTTTCCCTTTAATTTTGGGGCAATTCTTACCAAGTACAAAGGCTTAGATTGTGGTAAGTTAACTCCTGCATCCTGCTCAAGTCACTTTTGTGACTGACTGCAGCAGAACCAAAAATTCTATCCCTGTACTACCTCCACTCCCAGATTTGCACTCTACAGGAGCTGGACTCCGATGATCCTTGTGGATCCCTTTCAACTCGGGGTATTCTGTGATTTAAACAGGAATCTCACTTGGTGCTCTGGGCATACACAGGACTTTAAAAATACAGGATGCATGGATTAGGAACACAGGAGCAGCCAGAATGGCTGCAGCAGCGTGACAGCAGCTGTGCAAGGGGGCACAAAGTGCAGCAGGTGCCTGTTGGATCACAGGGCCAAGGACACAGGAGCCACAATTAGTGACACCCTCTCAAAGGTCTCTCACAGAGCCATGCAAAGAAATCCCTTCTCCCTTCTCTAGCACTTATTCTGCCTTCAGGACAACAAACCTCCCTGGGAAGTCTGCGCTCCATTATCCTAACTCAGCACAGGTGACAACATGGACCACCAGGTCTCTCTGGTGACTCCTGTGACATCCCTTATCTGGCCAGCTGAGAGTGACCTGCTGCTGTACAAGAGGTGTGGAGACTCCCAAAGCCACCGGACAAGCCACTGACCACCAAAACACAGCCCATGGACACAGGAGCAGAGGAAAACAGGGAGAAAGTCCACGGATTCAGACACCCGCCAGTAACTGCAATGACAAATGGCACAACGGTGGACAAAGCAAGCAGCAGAAATCCTACGGAAAATGAGACACTCCTGTACACTCAGGGGAGCTGCACCCACTGTCCAAGTGCAGCCACTTCCCAGCAGATCCGTGACTGAAGGGGATGTCCCCTCTTTTCCAAGCTGGCTCATGCTCCCAGCTGACAGCAGCAGGCACCCTTCCCAGGTGAGGCTCGCTGGCATCGGTCAATGGCGAGGATCCACCACCAGAGAAGCAGAGCTGACCATCCCTTCGCCTTCAGGAAAGTCCTGGAGCTGCCCCAGAGCTCAGAGCCGCTGGCAGTAGAGTTCATAGAGGCTCTTGGCCATCCTCTGGGTCTCCTGGAAAGCCTCACAGCTCTGCTCCCAGCTCGGGGGCACCTGCTCCTCCCCGTAATAGGCCCCAGCAATGGCCCCTGCCATGGTGGCAATGGTGTCCGTGTCCCCCCCCAGGGAGATGCAGTAGATGATGGTTCTCTGCAGGGCATTGTAGTGGTCAGGAATGTCGGGATCAGCGTCCATGCAGCGCAGGAAGGAGTAAATGGCAGTGGGGACGGAGCGCAGCGCGGCGATGCCATTGCCTGGAACACACCCCGTCATCACCCTCTGCCTTCCTTCCTTTTCCCTTCCTACTGTAACTTCCTGTTGCCAGTGACTTTCCATAACATATCATGGATTTTACCAGGAAAACGTGCAAGTTTGTGCCTCAGAAACCCCCCAGCTCCCCAGTACCACTGACATCCTGCAGAACAATTCCCAGTTACTCCAGTATAGTCTGGCCATACCCATCTACCCATCCCCATCCAACATGATGACCCAAGAGTTCTTAAGAGATCTTAGAATATTAAGAAACATTATGAAGATAACATTTCCTTAACAAGACCTTTTTTTCCTGTCAGTATAGAGAGGGAATCACTGGGCGAAGACTCAGAATTCCTGTCTGGTGAGCACAGGCAGCTTTTCCAGTGCATTCCAGTGCCTGACAAGCAGCACAGGCTGAAGAGGAATCTGGGGGAGGACACATCTACCAGGCTTGCTGAGTTAGTCCTGCTTCCAGCTTTCCTAATGCTTGTATTAAGAAAGGTACTCACCCAACTCAAACAATACATCTGCTTTGGGAACGCTGCTGAGCTCCAAAAATTCCTTGATTTTCTTTAGACGCCTGGAAAATGGTAAATCTTCAAATCCCAGCCTGCAAACAGAGAGTGCAGTGAAGAGGAGAGAACGTGGAGAGCCAGAACAAACCACCACAGCACGGTTGGGGCTTCTCTCCAGCTACTCACGCTCGGGCATCACTGAGAGACTTGTCATCTGCCTCCACGTGCTCCATGTGGCTGATGAGCTGCTCCAGGAAGGTTTCCCTGCTGAGCCCTTCCTGCAGCGCCAGATGCACGGCCAGGGCCTGCAGGATGGCCCCGTTGTAGCCCAGGGAGTTGGAGTGGGTCAGCTCTGCGCTCAGCTTTGCAAACTGCCAAGGAAACCCCAATGTCAGCAAAGCTTCCTGGGACACTCCCCTGGCAGCAGGGACACCCAGAGGAGCCTAGAACGTTCCGTTACCTTCTTGACATCCTGGACATCGGAGTAGACGAGGGAGATGCCGGCCACTCTCATGGCCCCGCCGTTCCCATAGGAGCCCTTCCCATTGAACTGGGCTCTCGCAGGCTCAAACACATCATTGCACTTGGGGCTCAGGAGCTTCTTGAAGACGTTGACCACGGCCATCCCATAACCCCTGTTGGGCTCCTTCTTGAACTCCTCCGCAAACCTGGTGTGGGCAGGGGGGAAAACACCCGAGGGGTTTGGTCTATTACTGGGGTTTGTGACTGGATGAAGCCTCTTGCTACAGTGAATTAATAAAATTAAATCAGTGACAGTCAGGGTTTAGTGATTCTGCAGGGAAACGATTCCCAAAGAACAGTGTGAAAGAAGGATGTATAAAACATCACCTTCTATAACCCACTTGTTTCCCTCTCAACTCTGCCTCAAAATAGAACAAAACTAGAAACATTTCTGTGGGTCACAATCACAAGGAAAGTCTTTTGTTCGAGTTCAATGGAAGAGTTTTCTAAACAAAGAAATGCTTTCCCTTAAGTGGAACCAAATGCTCCCAGGGCTGGAGATTCAACAGGGAAATGGATCATAAACAGAGGCAAGCTGAGCTCACTCATATTCCCTCACTAAATTAAGGGCAGTACAAACATAAATAGCTACAAATAAACAGGAAACAAAATGTTTCTGGAATCTCCAAGCATTCTCTTCCCCAAAAGTGAACACACACAGGGCTGACACACAGCAGCACTGTCCTGTCAAGGCAGCTTCAGACTCCACACTGAAGCTGACACTGGTGCACAGTCCAAGGCATGGCAAAGCAACAACAAACTGAAGGATTAACCACCTCTTTCCTAATTTTTTCCCCTCCACAAATTAGTAGTGACTCTGCCTCAGCCCCTGTCCCCTTCCACAGACAGTCACAGTGGTGGTTTCACCCTCAGGAAGCCTCATCCTCACCTCTTGGCCATGTCGACCTCGTCGAACTCCCGCTTGGCCAGCAGTGACTGCACCACTGACCTGCTCATGGCCGTGTCATCCGTGTATGGCAGCGACTCTGCAATGGGAGGGCAAACAGTGACACCTCCAGCCAGGAACAAACTGTACCTGCCCTTTGCCAGCACCACCCTCATCTCCAAGGCCTAATTGTCACAAGGTGCCTGGAACAGCTGTGGCTGCCCCTGGATCCCTGGAATTGTCCAAGGCCAGGTTTGATGAGACTTGGAGCAACCTGGGACAGTGGGAGGTGTCCCTGCCCATGGCAGGGGGCTGGAACGAGGTCAAGGGGTTCCCTTGGCCTTGGCTTCAAGGTCTCTTCCAACCCAAACTTGTCTGGAATTTAAGTTCCCCGGCACTCTGAGCTTGACACTGCCATGGTTGTCAGAGTGAGGAGACACAGCCAGAGAGCTGCATCCACAGCTATAATGACACAGAATGTACTTCAAGATCAGTAAGAGCCAGGAGAAAATGTCTGACATCCAGAGGCATATATGGACAAGACAGCCAGGCCAACACAGAGATTCCAGGATGGTTTGGGTTGGAAGAGACCCTAAAGCACATCCCGTTCTACCCCCTGACATGGGCAGGGACACCTTCCGCTATCCCAGGTTGCTCCAAGCCCTGTCCAAGCTGGCCTAGAACACTTCCAGGGATGGGACAGCCACAGCTTCTCTGAGCAACCTGCACCACGGCCTCGCCACCCTCATGGGGAAGAACTTATTCCCAATATCCCATCTAACCCTGCTCTCTGGCAGTGGGAAGCCATTCCCCATGTCATGTCACTCCAGGCCCTTTTCAATAGTCTCCATCTTTCCTGCAGACTCCCCTCAGGCACTGGAAGGCTGCAATCGCTTCCTAAGAGTTAAATAACAACTCTGTGCTTCTCTCTCTCTTCTCCTCCTCAAGTTTTGGTACCTCTGTTCCCTACTGACACCCATTCCAAGCACACTCCACCTCAGCTTCCCTGGAGTAGGAGCAGCACGAGTCTTTGAGCACAGCAAACCACGAGTCCCTCTGCATCAGCGATGTCCCTAAGGAATCCCCAGGGATTCAGGAATGGCCAGGAGTGTTGAGCACCCACAGCACAGGGGCACAGGACAGAGCAGGGCAGGGGACAGCCAGGGGAGTCACAGCAGAGATGCCCCACAACCAGGTGAGGGGTAAGGACTGGGGGCACCCACGTTTCGGGGGGGGCAGTGGGGATGGGGATTCTGCAGGTTGGGCACACCCCAAAGTCCAGTCCTGGGGGTGCTGGGGTCTAACTCGAATCTCTGAGGTGCCGAGTGCCGTGCACAGCGGGGTGTGTGAAGGGGGAACCAGGGAATGTCCCCCGCCCCCCTCCCCGCTGCCCCCCCACACACCTCCACGTGCGCTCCCCGCCGCCTCCCCTCCCTCCTC
>VZRR01004015.1:49934-65891 GCA_013398015.1 Oreocharis arfaki | reverse complement strand
CGGCACTTCCGCGCACACTGCCCCCTGGCGGCCCGGAGGACCGAGGTGCCGACAAGCACACCCGTCTGTTCCCTGAATCCCTCCTGGAATCCAGATGGATTTAATCACCACGGATGACAACTGGGGACAGGCCCTTTATTGTTTATAAATCTCCTCGGAGCGCGGGAGGCTGTAAACATCATCCAAGGGCCAGACAGTTATAAAACAAACTAGGAGGAGAATTCTATTCTCCTCAAACACGACGCAGATGTCGCTTTTCCTCACTACGGAACTGAATCACCGGGAGTTTTCCCCCGCGCTTGCACAATTCCCGGCGCGCTAAGCCAGCTCCAGCTGACTGTTCCTCGGCAGGTTCCTGGTGCGGTTGACAGCATCAACGTCTGGCTCAAACTTCTCCACAGGGATCACGAGTTTTCTCCGGGTGTCCATGCACTTGTTGTCCAGCTGCAGAGAATTGGTTTTGTAGCCAATATCGGTCTGAATGCGGTGAAGTTGTCGGTAAAGAGCATCCAAGGCATCCCTGGGAATGAGCAAAAGGGACAGGAGTTGGGATCAAATGCTGCATTTCTTCCCAGGAACAGGCTCCCCAGGGAATACGCCAACCGTGCCAGAGCTCAAGGAACATGGGATTGTTGGGGTGTACTGTGCAGGGCCAGGAGTTGGTCTCAGTGATTCTTGTGTATCTCTCACAACTTAAGATATTCCATGATTCTAAACTGGACAGGAAACACCCAGCTTCCCACTTTCTGGCAACATTTGGCCCTGTATAAAGAGCAAACTCATCAGATACTCATTGCTGGGGGCAGTGAATAGCGAGCCCACACACTGCTCTGGGAGGGCAGCAGAGATGTGCACCCAGGGAGCTGCCAGCCCGCAGCAGCACTTCTGTTCCTTCCTTGTCACTCTCTTTTTTGTCCCTTTTGGAACAGTCAGGGCCTGGATGAAGCCAGAGTCAAGCAGGGACCGTGGGAGTCCCATTCCCCTCCCAGCACAGACACCCACCAAGCCCAAACGCTTCTGGCCCTTGTGAGCCCAAGAACCGCCAGCACCAAAAGGCAGGTGCTGGAGGTGTGCCCAGGGCACCCAGAGCCGCATCCCCTCAGGGCAGCGCTGGGCACTCCTGTGCCTGGAGAGCAGGACACTCACTGTGACTCTGTCCGCTTCTGCTGGAGCGCACGGATTGTCCCCTCCAGCTGCTGGACCTCGTCTGTCAGTCCATACTGAGCCTGCGGGGAGGAGGGGACAGCACTCAACAGGGCTTTGACAACGGCCACAGTTCCCTCATTTCCCCCTCCCCCAGCTGCGACATTATTTCCTTGCTTTGCTATGTTACTGTAGGATCCATTGCTCAGCTGCTCCAAAACTCATCCATGTTTTTCAGAGCCCTCGTCCCGGTCAGTTCCCTGCAGGGACTGTGCCAGGCGAGGTACCTGATCCCGGCAGAGCTCAACGTGGGGCCGGTACGTGCGGGTCTCCAGGCGGGTGTGAGCCACTTTCAGATCCAACGTTCTCTTCCGGAGATCTTCCTCCAACTGTCGGATCTCCTCCTCCATTTCAGCAATTTCTTCCAAGGTCTAAGGATACACATGTGTCATGAGGAACAGCCTGGGATGTGGACTGGGAAACAGCCCCCATGTCTCTGGGAATTTTGCTGTGCTGGGGGTAGATTTTACTCAAGGGCTTCTGAGGACTGAATCCTCTGCTTCCACATGGACCAGGAAGGTGCTGCTGAGACAAGGGGTGAAATTAAAAGGCCCAAACCCGGCATTGCTGCCAAGCAGTGCAATAGAAACATTTGTGAGAGGTGAGATACTGCTGGGATCGTATGTGTGCCACTGAACAGCAAACATGTGGAAACTATGCTCAGGCTGAATCGCTTTCCATGTAACAAACAGCCTTTGGGATTCCATTCCCAGCCAGGGTTGTAGTCGATGACCAAAGAAACAACACTTACGTTCTGCTCTTGCCATCTCAGCTCACTAAGGGCCCCTTCCATGTCTCTAATCCTCTTCCTCAGGGCAAACTCTGTAGCTATACGCTGAGCATCCAGCTCATTGTTTGTCTGAGGAGAGAACAGCTCCAGTCACACATGGCTACAAGGTGTCTGTGTGTCCCCCTAGCTGTGCCTGGAACGTTGGGACAAGCCCAGGAGCAAAACAAGCCAGGTTTGGCTGCTGCCACATGTGTGCGGGTCACACCCCCCCAGTAGCCAAAAGACAGGAATCGATGGACAGGGACGTGTCCTCTAGCTTGCTGAGACTGCTGCAAGCTCTGCAGCATAACCAAGTTCATACTTAAACCAGGAGAGCAGCTGCTCCCAGACAGACCCAGAGACGTGCCTGCCACTCCCCCACACCAGATCCAGAATGGCACCACAGATTCCCGGCCAAGGGAGAAGTTTACCTGGGCAATGCTAAGTGTGATTGCTCCTCGGAGATCAACTGAGGCTCTCATTTCTGCCTCAGCACGGTCCTTGTTGCACTGGCTGTTCAGTTCCCACTCACGAAGTGCAGTTGTTCTGTGAACAAATCAGTTATGAAAATAAATTGATTGTTTTCAAAACATTTTAAAGGACCCACCTTCTGCAGGCCAAGATGGCAGCAAAAAATCATTCTGGAAAGCTGGAGGTCACATCCTGCCTGATCTCCTCAGAGACTGAACCCCACTGGGCCCAACATCTGCTCTACCCAGGGACACATCCAAACCATGGAAGGGAATGCCAGGCAAGTGAAACTGTGCAGCAGGTCCTCCTGAGCTGTGCCAGAGGAGGACCACACTGCTGAGTGTCACCTACAGCCAGGCGGTAGGGAGGCAGGGCACCTGGACCCTGCTGGGTTTGTGGTGACACTTTAGCTATCTCCCAAAAGTCTGTGGCTTCCTCATGCCACAGCCAGCTTCTGTTCTGAGCCCCCTCCAAAACTGTACCCATCAAGCCTGGACACAGCATGGAAGGAAAAAGCATCCCAGGGCTCGGCACAGATTTGGCCACACAAGGACAGATTCTTTCCTTACCCGTCTGGGATCCGTGTTGGGTTGACCTTGAAGGAGATGTTGCCAGAAGTGACGTTGAAGGACACGCACTGCCGATCCAGTTCCAATGTTTCCAGCTTGTGCCGGTGGTCACAGTTCAGCTGCTGACGAGCTTCCTTTAGGAGGCTGTGGAAAGCCAGCCTGGAGTCAGTGGAGAGCAGGCCCAGGGCAGGGGCAGCTCACAATTCCCAAAGCCTTCATCACCATGTCAGTCATCTTTGTGAAATGAATGATGAGCTCCCACCCTCCCTGGGAACTGGGCCTGACCTGCCCAGCACTGCCTGCCTGGCTGCCCCGGGCTCTGCGCTGGTATCGGCCTGGAGAACGGAGCTGCGACAGATTCCCACAGGGTATCAGGGCCTGCGAGCTTCAACACCTCCTGGCCACTGATTCCTAAACCAAGGCACGTGGCACAAGAGATCTGGGACAAAACTTCCAAAGAGTGCTTGTGAAGTCTCCCTTGACACACCTTTCCCTGCCAAAGCCCAGACCTTGAAAATCATCCAAGGTTCCTGTGTGGTTCCCTGCCTGCCTGCCCATCTCAGCGTGGTGTTAGAGGCACATTAAGTATCTGGGGCCAAGCAAGGAGACCAGAGTCATTGGCCAAAAGCTGTCACTCCTCACCAGAGCTGTTTGAAGGCTTCATCCACTCGCTGCTGCAGCTCTTTCTTGGTTTTCTCAATCACCTTCACCTCTCTGAGTAGCTCCTCTTCCACAGGATCCCTCACCACATCGATGTCACGACGGCTCTCACGGAACGTCAGGCACTCAATGGCAACATCCAAACACAAGTTCTTTGCCTGTAGGGCATTTTCTGCTGCCTCCTTCACCTGGAAGAAGCAATCAGCCGGTGTGGGGAGGATCTTTTAGGGATGGGAGAGAGAAAGGAAGGGGAACCCATCCATACCATCATTAGGAGGGACTCACACTGTCTGTCTTTGCAGTTCTGAAACCTTTTATTAATTCTGGAATAAAAATTGCCAGAGCCAAACACCTTAGTCCTCTACATCTGCCATTGGCATTGGGAACACACCTTGCTGGGTGTTAACAGCTCCAGAAGCAGCAGCAGCCTCTGGGTATAGAACTCAAAGTATCAGAGATCTCCCATTGTTATTCTGTATTTAAACCCAAACATTTCTGAAGGATGGTGTTAACACATTTCTTACTATCCTTCAGAGCTTTATAAAAAGTCCAAACAACGAAATCCACACAGAAATTCAAACAGGAGCGTGCAGTACACAGCTGCATGACATGGCTTGGCTCAGCCAAGAACACAGTGGTTTGTTTTCCAGGAAGTAATTCCACCAAGTATGGATCTCAGTATAAAATATACATGTATATAAGAATATATCTAGTGAGAAGCCCCCCTTAAACCCCAGACGGGCTTGCCCATTGCACAAGACAAGCCTCAATTATTTCACATCCCATGCTGAGAGTGTAAGTTCATTTCCAGCCATCTGCCTTCCCAACATACTTTGGTTAAGGCATCAATTTCCAAATCTATGTCTGTGAGGCATCTGGCCAGGGCCTCTCTCCATCTGTCCACGCTGGTGATACGATCATTGAGGCGGGTTCGGGTGTTGTGCTCATCCCACTTTGCCTGGAATTAGAGAGAAATGCCATTACTCTTTTAAAAATTGTAGTTGTGAATCTTGCTGAAGCCTTTCCCTGTTTTCAGGACAGACTGAGCCTCTCACAGGAATACATGTTGCCATTTGGTCTCACAGTCATTTACACAAACAGAGAGCACAGAGAACAACACGAGTGGCAATGAATGTCAGAAACACACACGGGGATTTTGTGACAGTACAGATACATCATTGCAGGCGCTTTTACAGGGAGTAAATGTCCATATTTAGCATGTTCTGTACAGGTAAAGCCCTTTATTCCCTCATCCATACACCCAAATCTAGATGCTCTCCCCAGCTCCACTGCCCACTATCCTGACAAACCTGGGAGCAGCCCCCCTGCCAGAGGGCCCACCTGGTTGCCAGTTTCGTTGCGGAGAGCTCGTCCTTCCTGCCGGATGTGATGGGAATTATAACGCTGCTGTTCAGCGTCGGCTGAGATGAGGAGGGAGTTGTTCTGCCAGTCTGGCACAGTGAAGCGCTGGCCCGGCTTTACACTCAGTGAGGCCATCTTGCCGAACAGGTGACTGAAAGGGAGCAGAAGATTTATGTGTTTATTCATGGAAATACACCCAAAATGGAGCTGCAGCCAAAAAGACAGAGCCCTTCAGGAGAAAAGCAGCAGCAAGCTGCAACGTGGCACCTGGCCTAATGCAGACACATGTCCTTAAAATGGGGAAGCACGAGGGCAGGTGATGGGAGCCATCCTCTGCCCCGAGCCAGGGGAAAAACCCTGTGCACTTGTCCCACCTGTCCCGCCCTAGGAATGGTGCTGTTTGCAGGGACAAGGAGCTGCTCACAGCACCAGCTCCCATTCGGTATTTACTGAGCTTGGACAAAACGGCTGAGGACGTGACTGATTATGTTGTGCTACTGCTGAAGGCTCAGCCCCGGGCTGTGATCCCAAGGGGACCCCAAGGCTTAGCAGGAATAGCAGAGTTTTTAGGCTTCTTTTTTACCTAGCACATCCTGCACAACGGGCAGAAACTGCAGACCCCACTCCAGAAGGTCCGAGGAGCTCCCGAGGGGGCTGCAGCTGTCCAAACCCACGGTCAGAGGCAGTTCTGGGACAGAACCCCTTGGCAGTGGGATATCCCATGGCTGCCCCAGCCCCCATGGGCGCGGGGTGCTGGGCCGGGGCTCCTCGAGCACAGCCACCGACACCAAGGGCTGACGGGCTGTGCAGCCCAGGAATCCCCGAAGGAAAGGAAACCCGGAGGGAGGGCACAAAGGGCCGCGGGGCACAGGGGCCAGACCACAGGTGGAAGGGAAAGAGGGAAAGGGCTCAGCCGCCGGCTCGGAAAGGGCCTCACCCCGGCTGGTGTGAGGGCACTTAGCTCCTCCAGACCGACCGTGCTCGCTGGGCCCCCCAGGGCCAGGCCAGGCCAGGCCGGGGCCGCTCTCTCCCCTCACCGTTACCTGCCGATTTCCCCGCTCTCCACTCACCGTTCCCAGCCGACCTCCACCCTACCCTCACTTTTTTTCCGATCGATTTCCCCGCCCCGCCTTTCCCTCACCGTTCCCGGCCGACCTCCGCTCTCTCTTCACCGTTCACTGCCCATCCCCGCTCTCTCCCCTCACCGTTCCCGGCCGGTCCCCCCCCTCCCCTCACCGTTCCCGGCCGATCCCCGCTGTCCCCTCACCGTTCCCGGCCGGTCCCCCCCCTCCCCTCACCGTTCCCGGCCGATCCCCGCTGTCCCCTCACCGTTCCCGGCCGGTCCCCCCTTCTCCCCTCACCGTTCCCCGCTCTCGCCCCGGGCTCGCGCGGGGCCGTTGCCGGGCGGCCCCGGGGCGTGCAGCGGCGGCTCTTGGCCGGTATGGGTGACAGGGACACCGCAAACAGCAGCAAAGCAGCGCCCAAATCAGGGACAAATAATACTGTATTTAAAAATCCCACAAAATGACCCATAAAGCAGGAGGGAGCCGGGGTCGTCCACTCCCAGAGCCCTTCCCCATTTCCACAGCAGCCATCCCGCCCCAGGAGGACTGTGGGCGCTTCAACAAGCTCTTGGGGTTGTTTTTTTCGTTGTTGTTGGTTTTTTGGGGTTTTTTTGTGGTTTTTTTTTGTTTATGTGGGTGTTTGGTTTTTTATTTAACATTATTTAAACGGCATTAAAATACAATAAAGACCGAAAGTAAATGGTTTTCTGTCCTTGGATGTGCCTGGTGCCTCGCTCCCCATCCCTGCCCCCAGGCCAGCACCTCCATCTGCTCCTTGCTTTGGAAACAAATCAAAATGATGCAAGTATAAATAAAGTACCACACATGTGCATTTCAAAAAAAATTTATTTTTCAAATGAATACAGTTCGTTTACAATACACTCAAGTTGATGGTATCTATAGCCAGCAGAGATCGATGACTGCTGTGTCCTATACACAGTCGTACAGAGGTTACAGATGCCTACGAGAGGGAAGGAACAGTGAAAGAAGTCGACATTTTACTGTGCTGGAAGGAAAGCAACTCTTGCAACAGGTAGAAAATTTTGGCAAGAACAATTTGTCTGGAAAGGGAGAAGGGGCAGAGGACACGGCTTCTGCTTAGCAAGTACATCTCAAACACCGACACGTTCCCTCCCACCCCACACGGCTGCAGCCCACGGTACAAAGAGGCACACATGGTCAAGATGGTTAAGTAAAAATAAAGGCTTTTACCAGTTTGTTTGCCATCCATCTACAATCTATTTGTGCAATGTCTCAAGTCACAGCTCTACTTTACTCTTGAAACATTTCCCTTTTGCTTCGAAAGCCCCCAGGACCTTCACGGTGGGAACACATTCACGCTCCTGCCGAAACAATGGGACACCAAAACAGGGGAGCAGTTACCAGCATATGAGAAAGAGCAGACACATGGGAGGGGATCAATCCACTGGACTGGTTTATTAGAATTTTATTCAGAAGAGGAATCCCAAACAGCATTTTTTTTTTTTTTAAACAACTTAAACATATCGTATTAAATACGCAAAACTTCTCAGCGTGACATTGCTTGCAGCAGTCTCCAAAACTAACACAGCTCACTGGCCAGTGATGTTTATGGCACACACAATGCCACCTCAGCCACCTTCTTCTGAAAATCCTTTAATATTGGCTCATAACCAAATGCTACCAATTACTGTGAAAGCTCTGAAGTAACACCTGCTGACAGACAATGTCCCCGTCCATGATCACACACCTCCAGTCAGGTGAACAGCCCAGTTTTTCCCCACCAAGCACCATTTATCCACCATGAGGCTACCTGAGGAGCTGAACTGCTTGTACCAAGGGAGAAGACAAGAACAACAGGCAGAAGGGTCTGTACCCTGTGGGCCCAAAGTGTCACCACTCCCCTGGAACGCTGATCGGTACACCAGCGCTTGTAAAACCAACATTTCCAACCCAAAACTTGCTCTGCCAGCCCCACTGCTGTGCTGCAAGCTCAATTTTCACACCTGCCTGCAAACAGACACCAAGCACAATGAGCTAGAAGCAGGTTTTCTACAGGAAAACAACATGTAGTTGTCTCAAGGTGAGAGTCAACATTGAAAACTGCAAAAATGAGAAGATTTCACTGAAAAACAGAAATCAAGTTCAAAAAAAAGTAAACACTACAGCCACAGGAGAGAAGTGATGCATAAAAGCGAGTACCCAGAAGAAGCCATTCTGCACTGCAAAGTTGCCAGAATCCAAACTCCATCTCTGGCATTCTTCCTCTCACCAAGTTTTGTTGGTGTTCAATTATGCTCACTACTTCAGGAGCAATACTCAGGTTTTCACTCTGCTGGCACACCATCAGGTTCCAAAACTTCCAAAAGTTCTTTAAATTCAGCATTGCTCCAGTGGGCATCACTTTGCTATTACATCTGAGTGGACCATACCTACCAAGACATGTATTTTCTATCAAAGAAACTGGTTTTGAAGATATTTAAGAGATCTGCAAGTGTAAGCAAAATGAAAGTTTATTAGTAACTGTTTTAAAAGCTAACTTTTGCACACCTGTACTAAAATAGGTGGTGGATCTATGATTTACGGGCAAGCATGGCCCTAAACTCAACATATAGCCATATTTTTGTGTTGCTAGATAGTGGTACAGCATTAATTTTCCAACTGCCACATGTGTTTGAAAGACCTGTGTAATTCTCAGCAATGAAAAAAACCCCTTTCATTTAAATAAACTTGCCTTCTGAAAGTCTGTTTTACAACAAATGGATTAGTTTAAAGAAAGCGAGATGGCCAACATGGGACTGATCCCAAGGGGCTTCAGCCTCGGGCAGAGTTGCAATGGGATGGGAGGGAAGAGCTCCGGCTCCCAGCAGGGATGGGCTCCAAACAACTGGATTCACTGAAGATGCAAATGTGCAAATTGCACAGGTTTGTATCACGAGGTTACCGCTGTCATAACATGGTTCACCCTCAGATCACCCAGTAACTCACTCTCGTAAGGCGATGTGAATCCTCACAAACATCTTCTAGATGACAAATGAGGCAGAATCATCTCCCCCAGGTCAGAAAGGGAACCTGCTTCAGAGCCAGCTGGTTCCAGAGCTCCTGGCTGGACAACTCACCAATATCTCAAAACAGCTTCAAATAGAAGCTGTTAGAAAAGCTCTTCAATTTTGGTCTGAAAATCCACTTTTTAAAGCAGCTTAAAGCCCAAACAGGCGTCTAAGAACACAGGTGCCTACTTCTGCACGGTGAAGTGTCTACAACAGGGACCTGGTGTCAGAGGACGGGGGATTGTTCCTCTTCCCACACCCAAGTGACCACACGATTCTGTTCCCAGACATCACCACCCCCTATTGCTGGCAAACTGCTTTTTGAACATATCTGTGACATTTAATCTTGACCTCCACGTTCCCACTGAGTCAGAGCTTTGCACTGCTCCCTGACATCCACTGGACAACATTCCCCATGTCCCTGCAACCTCTGAATGGGCAGAGAGGGGAGAGGCAATGGAGTGTATGGAAAGCTGCAGGAGCACAGTAAAGAGCGAGGACATCACTGGACAGGCAACATTCAAATAAAGGCAGAATTAATGATTCTCATTAGATAAACATATCAAGGTTAAATTTTATTTTAAAAAATTGCAAGTCTACCAGAAGGTAGGTTTATTTGATGACATTATTCTCCAGAAACCACTTATTTTAAAAGCTTCTCCTCTCTGGGTAGTTCTAATTCACAAATAATTCAGGGCTCACTTCGATTCAACACAAAACCAACTCTATTCTGACCAAGGACTTCGAGCTTTAAAAACAGTTCAATAAAAATACTAACCATCCTACCAATGCAAATACAGGTTTTTCCAGCTCTGTTCCTGGTCAGAAAAAGGCACATACTTGCTCTCAGTGAGTTCAAGTCCAACACAAACAGTTCAGGACACCCAAGCTCATGTCTGATGTCCCCATCAATGTCCCTGAAAGGCTTGAGCTGATCACAGCTCACCTGATACCCACCCAGCTCCTACCCAGTCCTTTGTTTCTACAGGCTTTTGTCACCATCCCACCCCCACCCTCACATCCAGAGTTGATCTGTGCCCCACACAGCCACAGCATCCTCAACATGGCTAATTCCATACAGGCAGTGGAGGGAGAGAGACCCTGGTCAGGGAATGGGGAGGTAGGGAAGAGCTGAGTATGAGCAGAGCAACTGCAGTGCTACAGCAAAATGACCTCTACACCTGCCTGCTTCTGTCCCTGGGAGCCAGGCACACCTCAGGGCAACCTGGAATCTCTCAAGGCTTCTGTGTTGTACAGAAGGGTCACATATTGCTCACAAAACCCCTTGGGTCAGTGCTATCTGAACCAGTGGATCCACTGGAAGCTGCATGTGTTTGACCCAAGTAAGGGGTTCCAAGGTTTGGATAAAACCAATTTGATATCAGAGGGCAGCTGTCACAGGCACTGCCACCTGCTCACAGCACGGTCCTGGAGAAGGAGAACAGGCACCCCTAAAAACATACAGGAACATGTTTTTTCCCTCATATATTAGTTTTTGAATTAACAATCACAGAATGACAGAATAGTCTGGGTTGGAAAGGACTTTTTAAAGCTCGTCCAGTCCAACCCTGCTGCCATGACCTGGGACCTCTAGACCAGGTTGCTCCAAGCCCCATGACACCTTGGATGTTTCCACAGGGCCACAGGGCAGCTTCTTTGGCCATCTGTGCCAGTGTTTCATCACACACTGTAAAAAACTTCTTAAATCTAATTTGAACTGACCTCCCTTAGTTTAAAACCATCACCCCTCATCCTGTGGCAACAGGCCCTCCTAAAAGTTCACCCCATCATTCTTTCAGGCCTCTTCAAGTACTGAAAGGTACTGAAGAAAAAGACCAGCTGTCAAGTTTCGCTTTTTTACTTGCTACAGGAGGCAAAGGAGGCTCTGCTGCTTCTCCATTAGCTTCAAAATTAGCTGTTCTGATTTTCCCACTTGATAACTTTTAAAGGAGTTTGAATAACTCCTACTGGGCTCTGTTACTTTGAGTCTGCCCTTGCTGCCTCTTCCAACACCTTTATTCTTTCCATTGCAGAGCTGCCCCAACAGCCACAGGATCTCGATGTCCCACAGGTTCTTCATCTTGAGGAGGTCTTCCTTGTCCACCTGCAGCTGCTCTTTGTGGTGTTTTGGTTTGCTGGGGTTTTTTTTATTTAAAGTATTTTAATAATGTATATTTTTAATGGTTTGTTAGCTCTTATTTAATTTGGATACTTTAAACCATTGTGCACCCCCCAATGACTGCAACAGAAACATTTCTACTGGAATTAAACCTCACATGTGGCAGCTCATGGACAGCAAGGCAAGAGATTTGTGTCCAACAGAAAACTGCTTCATCAGGTGCAAGTCCATTCCTTTTGATAGAAAGGAGAGGCAGCAACTCCCCTCTAAATCTCAACAGGTTCAGTATGAGCTAAATGTAGAAAGAAACAAAGCAATTGGTTCACAGGCAAGGGAGGAGATGGAGAGTATTGCTGCAAACAAGCTGATGGTGCAAGATTTTTGGCCCTTTTTAGTCTAAAAGACAGAAACAGCTACTACTAAAAGGGTCAGGAGACACAGTTTTGGCTCAGAATTTAGACTGAAAAATACTTCCTAAACCCCAGCCTAGCAACACCGAGAAATTGGAAATATAAAATAATTGAACATCATGGCAAGCTTAAATACCAACACAGTGGCATTGAGCACTGTAATAAGACAAGAAAGTTGGTACAGGCTACAAGAGACATTGGATCATGTCTCGAACTTGAATCAGAAGAAATTACAGAGCAAAAAGAGTCAACTCGTGCCTGGGGAGCTGCAGCATCCCCTCAACAATGAAGTGTGGGCAACTCAGCAAGGGCACTGCCCAGTGCTGGGACTTGGAACCCCACGTATTTCATTGACGATGTCCAGAAGCTCTGCTTACTCCTAGAAAAAGTCTGGACATGAACATATTACTGCAAAGAGACCGCTTGGAGTTATTCAGTGAGTTCTGTGGTTAAGCTCCTGATATTCAAAAATATCCTGACATCAAGTTATCCCACATCTTAAATGCCCAACACTATAAACAGTAATAAAATGCACAAAACCGTTTCAGTTGTAGAGAAACAAGGTACCAATGAAGCACTTGCCTATGGCGAGCGAGTTAATTTTGTCTCCTCTCAAACACAACTGGTTAAGCCAACTTTCTTTGGAGAAGAAAACCAAAACATTCAGAAACTTCTCCTGCCTAAAAATAAGTGTTAAAAGCAACACACAGAGCAGACACGCAGACCTATGAGCTGCACACAGACCACCAATAAATATACAGAAACACCACAACAAAGGACAAGGCTCATCATAAAAGAAAAGTCCCATAACTGCTACTCAGACTGATACCGAAGGAAAGGGAAGTGTTTTTTGCAGGCATGTGCAAGCACATTACAGTGTCATCAAAGCAAAACTTTGCTATTATTATTACTTTATGCAGCATTACAAGGTTACTGAGGTGCAGTGTTTTATAGTCTAGTCTACAGCTTTTCCTGACTGCAGGAACGCTCACCAAACTCACCACGGACCCACCCGCTCTGCGACATCGCCCACCCACCAAGCTGCTCCCATCCAGAGCATCCAGCTCCCAGCTGGGAATCAGAAGACCCACTGATCCATACTGAACACACACAAGCCATGTGAGGACCAACCATCTCCCAGGCCATCCTTAAGACATCCTCCCAAGACACCTTTCAGTTTGTCTCCATCTCTGGGAATGTGCTTCCCCTAAAAGAAGACATCCTTCGGTAGCTAAGGATTCCTTTCGGCACTGATCATGTCCCCATGGCTTCTCTCACACCCCAAACCCCCAGCCCCCTCAATATGAAGAGGTAAGTCACATTGACCAAACCCAACCCAACCCCAGCCTACCAGCTGAATTTGGTGATCGCTCCTCAATGCCTCTCCCTCCAAAGGAAAACACCTTCCTGGTTATTCTTGATCCTGACTCAGAGAAGCTGATGCTTGAAAGTACCTAAAAGATACCATCAAACACTTGGCATTTTCAATAATTTATCTTAAATTTGCAGCCACGTACAACTGGAAAATAAAAATCTACAGCACCATCTTCTAAAAAGGCACTTTCTGAGGACTGTCTTGCTTAAAAAAAAATAAAAGTCACTCCAAGTTTTAAACAGTGGAACTGCTTTGTTTGAAAAGGACCCTATGGTAACAACCCGTGTCAGGTGAGGAGGTACCTCAGACAGGATGTGAAAGGCCAGGGCACATAGGATGGAAAGTGGATGGAGTCTCCCCAACACCCTCATTCCTGCCAAACCAACGCTTTGATATTTTCCCTCGCACGCCTCTCCCTTACAATTCCTTCCCCTCCATATGCACCTTTGCCTACTCAGGGGACAATCTGGGTTTTAGTGTCACGGAGATCGGGATTTTTAAGATTATGCTCAGGAGGTAAAATGTAGGATCCTGTATCCATCTTGCTCATACCTCAACTACAGAAAGTACAAAATCTTCTACCAGCAGAAAGCATCAATGAGCTCAAGCTCTAACCACGATATTTTACAAAAACAAGGAGTGAATTGGCTAAGTGAAGTTTGATTTCAACATGTTCCAAACCAAAAATTATATTCTGAACACGCAGCATCAACCTAAAGTACCATCTTTGGGTAGAAAAGACAGACAGAAATCTTTCCCTTTGACACCCCTATGGAATTTTCCACTAGATCCAATCAACCTGCCAGTAAGCAGCCACGAAACTCCACAGCACTGAAAGGGACAGAGCATCTGCCTGGCCTGACCAGAGACCACGATGGCCATTTAGAAACAACCACCTTTGAAAACTGAATTTACAGGTCCACCATACATAATCTGAGCGTTTGATTCCTTGGTTATAAAAGTGCTTTGAGTAAGGTTCTAAACCCTCAGTTCACAAAACAGGGAAAATACCAAAAGTGGACAAGACATGAAGAAAGTGTAAGGAAAAAAAAAAGAAAAGGCCTCAAGCTTGAGCTTGGAATTTCACCAGAGTGAACTTTAAGACTAGTAGAAAACCAGTATTCGTAGCTGGAATTTTTACAGCAGACTATATGGTATCTCATGTTGAGCATTTTATAGGACAAGTATTTGTATATGAAGAAGTGAAAATCATTAAGGACCAAGAGCATCTTGAAATAATTTGACTGACAACTTCCAGAAACCCATTTTACTCCTGAAAAACATTTCTGTGGCCAAACTTCCAAAAGAATACCGGAATGAATCCTATAAAAATAACTTTTGGACACATGTAACCAGATGACACATTGAACAGTGACACAGCGATCCTGAGTCAAATGGCCACAGCTCAAGTCCCTAGAAAGGGAAAAAGGCGACTTACAGTGGAGTCACTCCTCCTGTTGGCAAATGTCGCAAGTTTAACGCCTCCACCACAAACATTCTATGATTCTCTCCAGCTCTGGATCTAGCAGTGGCCAGGTGGGAGGTTTGGGCAGGGCTGGCTGGGTGAGGAGGGGCTCGGCCAGCAGCCTTGGGGTCTGTCCCCGCAGCCAGAGATACCCTGTGGCTGCTCCTGGCCCTGTGCCGGGGCCCTGGGCCTGCCCTCACCACGGGAGCACTTAGTGGCACTTGTTCAGTACAAGTGAGGTCTCGGTGCAGTGTCTGAGGAGACGGGAACTGCTTTTCTCCACAGGCAGAAACCCGAGGCCGGTGTCTGCAAAGCAAGAAGAGCCATCAGCCTGTGCCCCCATCCCTCTTTGGACTATCCACAGCCAGCTCTTGGCCAGAGAGGGGGATCTGCTGTGCCACCCAAGATTTCCTCAAACAGCACATAAAATTTGAGATTTTTTTTTTTTCTTTTTCAAGGAGAGCAGGTACAAAAATAAAAGAAATCCATATACTCTGAAAATATACTGGAAACTGCCACCACAGATGAGGTACCATTTATCCCGATCCCCCCACCCCCAAACTGCAAACATCAAAATATATATGTTTTTAAACAAAAGAAGAATATCTGGCTATTTAATCTCAGTTAAAATGAAAGCACCCTTTGTTACACTTGATATTTCACACCATTAATTCTCTTTTGAAAAAAACCCAAGATATCTAACTAACCTTGATTCCTTGCTTTTCTCCTCATTCCTTAGTGCAGTAATTGTCCATCTCCATTTAAATAAATATAGCAGCTACAGCATCATAAATGTGTGGCCCTCACAACGTCAGTAACTTGATATCGTAATACAAAGAAGTATCGGCACTTGACGTAGATATTTGCAAAACCGAAGAGAGAGATTAAAACTTCCAAATACTCTTCACATGAAAACCAGGTACAATGTTACCTTGACAACTGAAGTCACTTTGCCAATGAAGTTTCTTTAGTTTTTGGTGAAAGTAGCGAGCAAAAAAGCTTCTCAAATCCGAGTCGCCAAGCGTGGGCAGGATGAGAAGCGGCTTTGAAAGGAGAGTTAGAAGGCTTTGTAAAAAGGAATTTTCAGCTAAATGCCAGAAGTCCACAAGAACTCTTTGTAAAATAGCTTTTTTTTTAAGAAAAAGTTCTCTGTTTCAAAAGAAATTCCTGTATAAAGCTTAAGCTGAACCTTTTACAAACGGCACTGCTACTGAGAGAGCTTTAGGAGAAAAGTGTCAGGTTATAGACTGGGAAAAACATCTGAGAGACTCACTGAGAAACCACCTCGTTCAAAGGACTCGGTTGCAACCCCCTCCCTGCACCAGGTGTGTCCGAAGGCACTCACAGGGACAGAGCACTCCGAGCTGGGACCTTTGGCTCTGGGGGTCCCCAACCTCTCGGGGCCTGCTGAGCCCCCCAGCCCCCCCCCCCCCCCCCCCCCCGACCCCCCCCACCCCGCCC
>VZRR01004015.1:24876-49730 GCA_013398015.1 Oreocharis arfaki | reverse complement strand
CCACCTCCCCTCCGAGCACCCCCCAGCCATGCCCCCACCCACCACTGTTTCCACTGCAATTTTAGCTTTGCCAAGTTAGTCTCTTTACATTATTTTCCTTGATTTTGAGAAATAAAATAGGTATCTACACCAGCTGTTAGTAAAGCTCTTGCAGACAGTGTTGTGAACAGCACTACGGACATTTCCATACAATATACAAACGCACAAAATACAGTACTTGGTTTTCTGGCAGAAAAAAGGGAGTTCATGCCTGGTGAAGCAAAATGGGCTCAGATTTTAGGCTCAAAATACAGTATATTGGCAAACAGCGGATTTGGTGAGAACGAGGAGAGAAGCTACTTAGACCAACCAGGTTTTCATGTGAGAGCAGGTGGAGGTCGGGAGGGCTGGGATCACAGCAATGCCCATACAAACAGCTGCAGTAAATATACTATGAACCAGTGCAAATAAAAACAGTCAAAAATGCAGTTCACGAGTTTACAAAGTGCAAAACTCCCCAGTCCCCTTGTTGAATAAACGCTCGTCTCTGACATCTTAAACATTGGTTTTAAAGTGGAATGAAAGAGTCCCATTGGTTTGTTTCACATTTCAGTGATTTAACATGTTAGAACTATCCCAGCCCTCTTTATTTGCAAAGTGAAATGAAGTTACCAATAACTTAATTTTAAAAGGAAAGTCACTATCAAAGAGGAAAAAAGCCTAAAAACTTTTATTAATTCCAGACATTTTACTGATGTCAAATAGGTTTAACTAAGCATGTAAAAACTGAGATCTTAATACAAAACCCTTTCCATTTAATTCAAATATGCTCCACATTTCAAAGCCAAAAATAAGGCCAATTCCTTTGTTAAATCAAAACACTGCAGCGACAAGTAAAGCTTGCAGAAGTCTAGAAGCATTTTTGTATTTTTTTTTTGATTTAAAAAAGGAAAATTCAAGATTCCTTCTGACTATAAAACTTTCCTTTCAAAATTAAGGCTTTTACTTTGTCCTTTTAAAATCCTGGAGGTGTCCATTCTCCCACAGTCCGTGGTACAGACACTGCTTCAGTACAGCTCAATGGACACAGTTTTTCTTTAGAATGCTTATTGCACTAAAAGATAGCAAAACAAGTTGTCAGTTTTTTTTAAAAATAAACATGATTACATTTCTAAAAAATAAAAGTTGATGTTGACCATATGTTCTGTAATAATTAAATTAAAGCATTATTATTACTCTAATAAATATAAAAGAAACAAAAGGAAGCTAAACTTCAAACACACATACATATGAATCACATTAAGGTGTGAGAGGCAGCAAGTAAAGTAGCAGGTTTCTTTTTTTTCCAAAAAGACCTTAGCTCTAAAGTTTCAGTTCTGGTGGTTACTGTATGTCATCCCAGAAAACCTGGGACATCGGATCTCACATGAAGCTTCAACAGATTTGACTTGCCAGATAGGAAAAAATTGAAACTTTTGGACTAGGTAAAACAGCAGCTTCAGTAAATTCCCCCAGGGAGCAAGAAGAGTTGGGTCACTACTGCCTGCACATGAACCACGAGCTTCTTGGATTGCTTTTGAAAGGGAACTCTTGGAGCTGAGAACTCCAAAGCTGTGAGAAAAGACACAAAAGGCAGCCGTTGGCTAAATTAGGTTCAAATTATTGGATTCGTGTGCAAAACATCTTCCCCCCCTCACTGTTTCCTAGCTAGTACATTCCAATGCACTTGGATATGTTCACATTCGAATGCTCGATGGCAATACTGAGAGAAAGACTCTTCAATGCATGGGGGTTAAAAACTTAATTATTTTCTTTTTTGCACACTTCCCTCCTCCAAACAATCACTGTGATTGTTCCAAAAAGGTGGTTTGTTTTTTGTTTTAAATTACACAATAGATTTTAGTTTATTATTACTATCTCTTTTTTGCAACAATAGTTGTGCTGCCGAGCAACTTGAGGTAAAGGCAGAAGAGGGTTAAACTACGAGAAATAATAATTAAAAAAAAATGATGGCGGTGCTTCCCACGGGAGCCCGCCCCAAAAAAGCAGTTGGCTGGTTTCATATTGCATAATAGTGCTGTGTTCCTGGATGAAGTAAACAATCTTCCTCGTGTCAATTTAAGGGTGAGCCTCTCGCCCCTGCACAGCGTCAGCTCCAGCACGATGGGAGGCACAGCCCCTAAACCAACCCCCTGGAAACATACATTGTATGTGGCTTAAATTCTCAGTTCTCCTCTCCGTGAGTGTCTCCCGGGTCATTGACTTAAGCGAAGTACATCGTGCGTAAGGTGTCTTGGTGAATCTGTACAGCCTTCGCCAGGGCCTGCGGGTCTCGCCCGTTGCTCTGTCCTGACACGTGGCTCCCTTCAGCACTGCAGGGAACGAGGGAGAGACAGGCAGGGCTGTAAATTGTATTAATTTGGATCAAAAAGCTGCTTTTGCATCTCTTCGACAGAATCACAGAATCACTGAGGTTAGAAATGACCTCTAAGATCGAGTCCAACCTTTGACTGGTCTCAACCTCATCACCCAGCCCAGAGCACTGAATGCCGTGTCCAGTTGTTCCTTGAACACCTGCAAGGATGAGGACTCCACCATCTCCCTGGGCAGCCCCTGCCAAGGCCTGACCACCCTTTCCATGCAGAAATTCCTCCTGATGTCCAACCTGACCCTCCCTCGGCACAGCCTGAGGCCTTTTCCCCTCGACCTGTCCCTTGTTCCCTGGAAGCAGAGCCTGACTCCCCCTGGCTGCACTCTCCTGTCAGGGAGTTGTAGAGACTGATAAGGTCCCACCTGAGTCTCCTTTTCTCCAGTCTGAGCATCCTCAGCTGCTACCCATAGGACTGACTTTCAAGACCCTTTACCAACATAGCACCAGTGACAGAACCGGACACTGAGTAACATCAAGTCTTGTATTCACCCAGTAACCTTGAGGCTTTTGACAAATCTCTTCTATGGCTGTCCAGCTTGTTCATCTAAAAATAAGCCTGTTATAAATACATTGATGGCTTGAAGGTTATAAAATATTTCTGACGTACAGAGCTAGATAAGTGGAAGCACTTAACATTTGGTTCATTCATGACTACTATGATCCTAAAGCAAAAAAATTAAATCTGTGGCTTGATTCCCTCAGACCATGTCAAAGTCATAACAAAATACTTCAGTAAACTGAATTCTTTTAATCTGAGTGTTATTCAGTAGAATCCACCAACCCACTCTGGTCTGATGTAGAGCAGCAGCTGCCAGGAGTGATGATCTTAACATCAGTCCTAGAGGTAACAAAAACTAAGTGCAAGACCAGCAGGAATCACCCGCAGTCAGATGGCTTTAGGCCTGACAGTGAAGGAGAGCAGTGGGGACTAAACCCTGAGCAGACCCTGTGATTTACCTGTCGTGTTCCTTGTCCACGAGGTGGTAGCGTGCTCTGAATGCCACCAGGTGAGCGTAGTAGGCAGGCGCGGGGATGGAGACGGAGCGGGTGCAGCGCACGTACGTGTGGCACAGCTGGTACGTCAGCAGCTGCAGCTCGTCTGCGGTGAAGCAGTTGTCATCCCACAGGACGTGGTAGTGGGAGGGCCGGCTGGTTCCCTGCAGAGATGGGCATGGAGGGTCACTTCTCTGGGTTTCCATAAACAAGGCAGGTTTTGACGTTCGGAAAGCGCCAGGCTATCTAGTGTGAACTTGTACATAACAGCAGCCAAACAAGTTCAGTTTTATGTCAGGCCTAAATGTACTTAAAGATGAATAAGTCTAACATATACACGATATTGCTCTAAATGTTCTTGCTTGGAAAAAACCCCTTCTACATAACCTTTGGTGATCAACATCTGCTCCCAACATAACTAAACCATGATTACAGCATCTTTTACCTACCTTCAATTAAACTGTTTCTCACAGAGACACATTTCTCAGAGAAATAATTGGTGCTTTTACATCCTTCCAGTTCCTGAGCACCCTAACTGCGAGTATGAACACTAGAAACTCAAGTCAAATCTTACAGTGTACCTGAATTGGGTAAATCGTTGTGCTTTAGCCAAGCTACAAGTCTCTCTTTTTAAAACAAATATATCTGAAGTATCCATTTAGTTGAGGTTCCTCATGCTTTGCTATATTAAACACAATGAACTGCAGCTACATCCAGCATTTCTGCTTCAACTTTGATACAATTTTTTTTCCAAGGGGCCAAAACCCAGCTCGCTCAGACACAGTGTAAAGGTTGACAAAAAACCCATTGAAATGATTCAAAACTGGACAAGAAGTCGTGTCCAGCCAACCTAAACAAAACTGATGACAATGTGGTCAGACTCACACGATAATTTAAAGAGCAAATTTTTTTTTCACATTTTAAGCAATAGCCTGATACAAGTAGAAAGATTTTTTTTTCAGAAATAACCATGTTACAAAATAAAGGGACCTCTTTAAAACAAACTTTAAAAAGCATCACTTAGCATCAGTGCAAGTTTAAAGGTGCAGCAGAGACCACCTCTTAAGCAAATCATACTCTAGGTTCCACAATAATGCTTCAGCTCAGATAAAACTGAGCTAAAAGAACATTTCCCGCCTAAATAACTGTTTATAAACAGGTGTCACAAAAAGGAGAAAAAAACCATGTTCTAAATTCACATTTACTTACACAAAGCAACCGTACCTGTATTCCAGCATGGCTACAGAGGTAAAAATCAAACTCGTAGGGGTGTGTAATGTCTGTATCTACAGTTGTCCCAGCTGGAATATTGCCACTTCGTCCAACCTAGAGAAGAGGTTTGTTAAGTGCAGCCTCAGCTGTTTATACAGCTCAACTGTAATGAAAAACACAAGTTTCTATTCACCACTGGCAAGGTTTCGGCACATGAAGTGCCACAGAACTGTTTGGAATGTGCCACTGCATCAGCCTTGGAGGTTTGACAAGGACACTGGATGGCTCTCCAGTACCTTACACAACACTGCACCTCCAGCACATCAGAACTTTCCAGCTCAGACTGAAGAGTTGCACAGACATTTGTATTTAGAATTGTCAGCTTCAGTTTGGATTGACTGACTCAGAAAAAACATTCCACCATTTTTTACTTTCTTCTATTACAGTTGCTGGAGATTGGTCCTGAGTAGTCACATGCACTTTAGCTCCAATGAGATGTTGTGGGGGTTTCTAACATACTTAAGGCCAACGATTTTTCAATTTGGGGCACCATTTTATCAAATCAACATTTCCCTGCAAGCACAGACAACCAGATGGACAGAAGCCCACACTAATATTTTCTCCAGCAGCCTAAAAGAAGCTTTGACATGAAGCTTTCCCAAAAGGCTCCTCAGAAGGCAGTGATTACCCTTTCTGTTCTGTCAGCACAGAACAGCCGTGTATGATGTCGCTTCTGCACCACAATGTAGGTTATTCCAGGCTGGTAATCCTTCTCCAAACTGATGCAGGCTTCTCTAATGGCCAGCAGTTCATAATACAAAACCTACAAGCCCAAGAACAGAGAAGTTCACATTTTCCCTTCACTTAGTTCTACACACAACACCTACTAACTCGGTGTAGTTAACAGTAGGCACAACTTTGGCACACAACTGGTAATCTTAGAATGTTCTTAGAGATATGTGGTTCCCCAAATTTGAAGACTTCTCCTTCTCAGACAGGAAAGCAGCTGCAACTCTTCTTACCCAACAAGATTTAGAAATTCTCTCCTTAAAAGTCTCAATTATTTTGTGTAAATGTAAGCAACTCAAATAGTACAAAACAAGACCTGAAGCTACTATGAAGTAACAGAATCCTTCAAGAAACCCACAACTGAACCAACCTGTCGGAACTGTCCCTCAGAGACCCCATCCCTGTAGAAGATGATACGGGTGGGCTTGAACCGTGTTGATTTGTAGAACTGGATGAGCAGCTCCCTGACCATGGAGGCCAGGTCCTGGATGATCTCCTGTCGGGGCCGCTGGACCCTCACCGTGGCACAGTACCGGCTGGGATGAGCATCCATGCTGCCTACAACCTGGGAGGAGAGTGTAGCAGGGAAGGCTTCAAGCTCAAATCTATACCAAAACAATTGAAAGCAAAAAAGCCAAGCGTGGCAAGTACAAGATGCTTGTGCGGAACAACAACCAGAGTAACACTTTCAACAGGAACTTGTACTTAGTACAGGTTTAACACCATTTGCCCCCCAAACATCCTGAAATGCACCTTCAGAATTTGGCTTCTCACTAAGGCATATTTTTATAATCCAGATAGACATTTTTCTGTGACATTTTCTCACCTTTTACACAGAGAAAAACCCCAGCTTCCCTTAGTTACTTTAAACACAGATGCAATTTCCGTAACTGCAATCAATGACAACTAAAATACCAAGGGGACGAAGTAGGAGAGGACTGACCAAGCCTCCAACCACCACCTTGAGTTCCTGGACTGTATCAACACAAAAGGCAAGAAATATCAAAAACATTTCTACCAAACCAGGCCTTTAATTATACTTTTCTCCTTTAAAAAGACAAAAAAATGTTATTAGCTAACATCACCAAGCTGTGTTATTTCCTGGAGAATATTTCTGCAGAAATATATTATTTAACAATGCCATTTTACCTTGATGTAAAAATTAAAGAGCTAAGAAACCAGTCTGAAGTATTAAGCAGTTTTTTTCTTTTAAATACATGATTTTTAATATCATTGGGAATGTGTACAAAGAACAGGCATAAGCCCTGAAAGATGCTTGATACAGATATAGTCCATGAGTTGCATTTACTATTCTAACATTTACCCAAGATGAAAAAAAACTCACGTAAATTTAGTAAAACTTACAGCAGCAATGGAAGGCTTCTTTCCATCTCCAGCTGGAGGGTGAGTGACATCAGCTCCCAAAAAGATCACTGGCTGCTGGAACACAGAAGGTCTTCAAAAAGAAAAAAGTGCTAAGTCACACTCGTAGCTGAAGAGCTGCCACAAGGTCATCGCTCACCGTGGAGGTTGTTTCTGTCTCAGCCTTATCAGGTACCCGGGCCAAGGCTCAACAATGGGATCTTTGTGTGCAAGAGGTGAACTTAGAACCCTCCCCAGCAGAGCCAAAACACGCTGCAAACACACTGCCAGAACTGGGGCATGATTCCGGTGGGGAGCAGCCCCGGGGCTCCAGTGGAATGGCACAGCTGGGGGCTTTGAGTCCCCACGTGAGCCTGGGGGTCCCCCGAGCACCACTGAGCTACAGCACCAGCATACACATTTTACTGTTCTCCAGGACTTGAGCAGCAGGATGGTCTTACACTGCCTTTAAAATATTCTTCCCCACACCACTGTTCCATATTTCAACTCTGATACTGATCAAACATTTGACAAGAACCTTGGCTGAAGACCTAACACACAGGCCAACCACCACTCTGAGCTTGTGCTGGAAGGAATTTAATTCTACCTGAAACACCATGTACTATTATCAGAAGAATACTTTAACTTAAAACTTGGCCACATTTAAATTTTGGGTGCTAAGTAGCAAGTGCAACCACATCTGTTAAAAGAAAACCCAACACAGTCTCCAGAGTCTTACCGTTGATGAGGTACAAGGATGTTGTTGATTCCTCCTAGTTTAACATTGATCTTCAGGCACAGATTTGAGAGGGTCTGTGGAGATGTTTTAATGACATTCTTGACCTGAACACACTGTGTGGCCATTCCCAAGAGTGTATCTCCCACGCGCTTCACCTCCGCTGGGAAGCAAATACAAAGAGACAACTTGAGTCCATTTGAGGTTATTGCTGCATTTTGATCTCAGATAAGTCACAATATTTCAGTGTACATACTCTGCAGTAACTTCTAACTTATCTGCATACTCAGACCTGCTTCCAATTTATCTTCAGACACAAAAGAGTGGTTTCTAATGCCTAAAGGATGGTTCTGAGTAATTTTTAACATATGTCGGGCAGCAGATTTCTCTGAATGGTACCTGATCAAGCAGGTAAAGACAGAAGTATGCCCTTACCATACACAGGTGTCTTCCCTGGCAGGATGACAATGATGAGCTGAAGCCCTGAATAGGTGTTCTTGAGGTGTCGGAACATGGGCTCCACGCTGTCTGCACCCTGGGCGTACTTGCAGAAGCAGGGCTGGCCCTGGATCGGCATCCCGGCGTCCTTGGAGATCTTGCGCAGCTGGTCTGTGAAACCCCTGAAGGATGAGGAGATTTTTGGATTTTTGCAGTAGCAACAGTACACAATAACCAAAGCACAAAGGGACAGAACCATCAAAGGAGGATGATTCCAAATAGCTTTTAAAGCAACATTTTAAAAATGTTTATTATGTGAAGGCTGTACAGCTGTGAAACACCACAGGCCAGAAGGGGCTAAAAAATAGTCTAGACATCTTTAGTACTTTGTTCAAGATGCCAGAAGGGACTACATACAGTGATGTCACAGGACAAACACCCCACAGTGCACCCAGTACAGTGTTCTGACTGTAGCTTCCAGCATGGAAACAAACCAGCCTGGATTCTCTCCCTAACATCTCACATTAAACCCAGGTAAAATGCTCATTGTAATCTTATATTCATGTTTCACTCCATTAAGAGAATAGTCCAAAGCCTGAACCACGACATGCCTTACTTCAGAATTTCTTCTCTGCACTGTCTCTGTGTTGCAAAGCAAGCTATGGCCCACATCTTGATCTCCACCCCAGTGTGGAACTGCTTCCCTCGCATGTCCCACACGCCATGGCTTGGTGTTGCCACGGTTCGATTCTGGGGAAACAAAAGCAACAGACACTCAAATGACTGAAAAAGAAGCAGCCAGTGCTATTTGCAGTTTCAGGATCACAAAAAAGTTTATTATTCAAAGTCTGATCCCTGTAGTGTCAAGGTGTACAAGAAATCACTCCTCAAAATGGAAACCAGAGGAAAAGCCAAAGCCTCACCCGTCCTCCGTACTGCAGCATCGGGGCTGGGAGCACGCGCCCCGTCACATGGGCCATCTCATCCCGCACTTTGAACTGGAACTCTTGGACAAACGGATCCGCATCATAATTTGCACTTCTCACCTAGGAGAGATTTTTCCATGCTACAGAAGTATCTGATTATAATCAATATAACAAACAATAGGCTAACAGGAACATTGCAAAAGTGTTCTTACAACAATTTCATTGAAAAAGGCTCAGATTTAACTGCTCAATACTATCAACCCATCCCCAGTGAAAACAATTACTACCATGAGATATACTGGATGAGATGGTTTCTGTTTCCTTCATTACTCAAGTGCTCATTTGCAGTTTGTTCATTCAAAAGCCTTTTGTTTCCTCACAGTAAGTTAAGTGTAAAGAGGTGATAATGCAAGAGCCATTATGGACTCATGCTATTGTTGCAGGCCATTTTAAATAAATCCTATTAAAAAAAGTAGTTAAAATCTTTTAAGTTAAGGATGAGGAGGAATGAAAAGACTAGGAAGTTTTGCATGGATGTAATCCAGCCCAGTGTCACTCTGAGCAGTGTCCCACAGAGCTGGGATTGGGGCACTCACCAGTCTGCTGATCTCCTCCTGTCTGTCTGGGGCAGACCTGGCTGTTGCTTTTATCATGGTCGAGGTCTGATTGTCCGTGAGCTTCTTGATGCACCTCTGGCCAGCCACGATGTTACACACCTGCAGGACAAATCAGAAGCATTAATTCAAACCAGAAGCACTCAGATCGCACCACAGTGTACATACACGATACTATGCTGTCACTATAAACCACAACCCCAGCATGTTTAAGCAACTGGCTGTTCTTTCCTGTAGTTTTAAACTTCAAAGCCCTTTAGGATGTAAACAGTCTTTAGTGAAATTAAAGAGTGATGAACATGCAAACCTGTAAAAACACTTGTATTGCAAAGAGCATTGATTCTTAATGTTTTGCAAACTGATAGAGCCCACCCAAATCCATCTGATCTATTAGAGTAAGGCTCTTACTTCTAAAGGCAGGTAGGTGTGTTTCTGTTCCTGTCCCACTTGCAGACAAGGAAGGTGAGGGTACTTCAGCTGGAGGTTGTATTTCTCTCTGAAATATTGCGCTACTGTCCTCTCCACAGTCTGGCCATTTTCTAGCTGTAAAGGAAAGCTGAAAAGACAGACATTTTAGTACAATACCGGCTGTCAAATACCATCATCCTAAAATTAATGAAATATCAGGTCCTGTTACTCAGTGTGAAACTATCACACATTTCATGCTCTGACAAAAAGCCTCTTACGTTTGATGACTTGCAGGCCGTCTCGTTACGTTACAGACACGGTACTTCCTTCTCATTGTCCCACAGTGAGTCACTTCTACCTTTAGACCTGCATAAAAGCATCAAAAAAACTGATGCCATAACTACAAAAAATGTAAAAATGTACACAGAAGACAGAAGGTTTCAAATGATAAAACATAACAGCTTTGGGGTCAGCATCAAATAGCACAAACATAAGAAATTATTATTTTCTAAACATTTTTACTTTCATTATAATTTGAGTTCTGACAAATCCTGGTTACCATCCTCAGAAAGAAAACATGATGTAGAATATTTAATTCTTCTGAATTTCCTGTAGCAGTTTCATTTAAAAAGCACTGACTGAACTTGGAGAGCTGTTTTCACCATCTCCTCTTGTTCTCATTCTCCATCTTGTACATCTCTCCAAACCAGCAGTTCCAATGTAATTGAAATTAAAAGGACAAAACCAGGTTTCTACTTTATCATCTTTCCCCCCCCAGCTTTGTGTCCACATTCAGCCTGTCATTTTCTTTAATTTCACTGACCAAGTTTAACTTTGCATTTTGAGCATCTTATCTCAAAGCACCCAGCCTACACACCAGAGCCTCTCCAGACTTATCTCTGCCCACGATAATCATGACAGTGGCTGCTCCAAGAGGCTCTGGGGGCTGTTGCTGTGACTGTGCACACACTGTGCCGTTCACACAGAGCAGCCTCAACATCTGCTGGGAGCACCGAGCTTATCACATGAGGGCTGCACAGCATCCACACACTGCTGTCTTTCCCCAGCCTCACGGGACAGAAGGCAGCTAAAAACGGAGTCTGGGTACTCAAAGGATTCACCTACAGTACTAAAGTCTAATACTAGTGAAGTCTAGTAGTAAAGGCCTTTGAGAGAGCAATCGGATGGCTCATCCTGTTGAGGCTCGTGTGGATTGTGGGCCACTGACTGAACACCCACCCAAAATCAAGTCTCCAGGTACCAGACACCAGATTGTGTTTAGTTAGGGAACATGGACATCACAAAGAAGCACTGACTGTACCTCCTTGCTCCCTGACAACACTAATTGCATCAAGAACATCAGTATTACTCAGAGGACGGCACAGTCAAAAATAAACCATCACTGCCCTGACACGGCATTAAGAGAAAACAGAGAAGAGAAACCATGGGGCAGTGTGACCACAGACAAGGGCTGATGAACACAGAGATATCTGGAACCCACTCCCTGCTCTGCCATTACTCTGCTGAGACACTACCAAGGCAGTGCCCTCCCCCAGTGCTGCTCACGCACAGACAGCTCTAATGCAGGGCTTGTTCTGCTGTACATGGTCACATCCTGGCTGGAGCTCCCAGACCTTACAGCAGCAAAGACAAGTCTGAAAGCAAAGGGCTAACTTTCAATATGTTCTGACTATGGTAACAGAGCCTCTGAGGCACCTGAGATCAAGCAGAGGCAGTTTCTCAGTCTCCTGTTACCTGCCCTACAGAAAGAAGACAGACAGGCAGATGTAAAAGGGGGCACGTTAGGACTAGTACGAAATAATTCCTGTAAGCCTTTTTTCAGTCATGACTATTCTGTGAGCACATCTCTTTATGACTAGAGCTCAAATTTACTTTTTAGCTGCCCAGTATTTCAGTAGAGTCTAATCTTACATAAAGTGTTTAAGAGCTGAGCTCCTTCAAGGCTTTTCTCTCTGCAAATTACACTGGAATGAAGGATATGGGAAAATACAAACCCAAGTAGCATATATGGAGTGAAACCACTCAAACCAGCAGCTTATGCAATTCCTTTGGAATGGAATTTGGCCTTCAGCTGCAAGTGGTACTTGTTTTTCCACAAGGCAATCAGTAATTAGAATTCACTGTAAAAATACTCTTTCAAAGAATCAATGTTAGCCTTGAAATCAATGTTCACTTTGCAAGAGCATTTAAACTGCAGGAGCCCACACACAGTGCCAAGTGGCCTCAGAGACCCTGGGTTAGGAGAGGCTGGCACCAGCCACTTACCTCTGCCCAGGCAATGAACAACGTGCTCCCTCTTTCTCTCTAAGCCACTGGGAATGTTTTTCAGCTCCCATTTCCGCAGAGCTGCATTGTTTCTCTCAGGATTAGAGCTACACACATGGATACTACAATTCTCTTGGCAGTTCCAGGCCCTTCTGTTGCATGTTAACCGGGCTTCCAGTTAAAACAATTCCCTCAGAATTACCTTTATTGCATTACTTGGGACAAAACAGACCCATTTCTACTCACCCTTTATCTCTTTGGTGAATTTTACCCGATGAGAATCAGTCAGAGGTCTTGGTTGTTCATCAATATTATGAATGTCAAGGACTTCACACATGAACTGAATTACGGGTTGTGCTTTGTAGAAGGCAGTGGCAGAAACTACAAAGAGCAAAATATTAAGTGTAAAAAACCCTAGTCAAGGTGTTGTGAAGCACTGTGAGTTCACATCAAAGTTTCTTAGAACTCCATGTAAACCTCAAGCACATTTAGAAAAAAACCAGTGAGTTCTGCAAGAGTAAAATATCAAAAAGCCAGCAGAAGGTCCACAGTGACACATCTTTCTCCAGTACAATCATCCTGCCACTACTTGGAATTTGAGGAGTTTGAAAGGGTTTTTCCCTGGAGAACATTTATTTCTAGAGAGCTGCAACACCTCAGAGAGACATTCCCTTTCACCTCTGTATGGAGCTGCAGAGACAGGATTAATACCTCTCAACTGCAGACTTTTGAATATTAAAAGCTAACATTATTCAACATGCAATATAATTTTGTCAATTACACAATCTGCTCAATTACTGAAACACTATCTGGTGTGGACATGAGCACTATTTTGACTACAGAACACAAATTGTGTTGGTGTAGTGGGGAGTGCAACCCTTGATCTATTAAAATCTCTCACCCTCCCCACATGCTAATGACACAATCACTTTGAGTGACAATATACTGGTTTTAAGCAGGACAGCTGGCTTATTCCATTGAAGGAAGATCATAAATCATCTTCTTGACAAAGTTATAAGCAAATGAAACAACACCTTTGGCAGGAAAGGTGAGGTGGGACTAGACAGAGCTCAGACACAAACTATTCCACATGTTTATAACTTTAAATGGCAACAACAGAAAACAAATACTCAACAAGTATTCATCAGTTTTCCAGATCTCAAGTACCAAACCTGCCACACATCTGTACTCATACAACCCAACATTCTTCAGACATGTGTCACTTGAGCAGCCTACCAACCTCACCTGATGCATTGGCCATTGGATGCCTGAAATTGCTCCAGATTTCTGACTGACTCCAAATCCTCACACTCCCCACCCTGGCAGTGTGTGGGTTGTCTCCCACAGCAACACTTTCATGGAGAACCTCATCCAGCTAAACAACTGAAAAACTTCCAGTGATGGGATTTGAAGGCAATTTCACTGCCCCAAATCAGGAAAGAGAGCAACAGCTCCGTGAACCACCACTTACAAAGGGCTTAAAATTTCTCATTCACAGGAAGGACTGAAAAATTTCTACTCCAAGAGTTACTACTGCACTTGCTAATGCTGGTAAGAAAAATTTGCCTCACAAAGTAACAGCACAGTTACTTCATCAACTGATGTAAATTCATCCTCTTCTCCTACCTGAACTGCACCTCTCTCAGTACCTTGAATATAGATCCCAGCACTGGTTCTTTCTGGGACAGGTTAAGATTGTTAACATTTGTTTTTCAAACCACAGCTGCTGTTAGAAAGGCAAATTTACAAGAACAAACCATGTGACTTCAGTCACATGAGAATCACCCACAATTTACGTAAACCAGAACACATGGACTTGCAAATTTTCAGCAAGACAGCTCAACATCCGCAATATTTTATTATGCTCCAAGACAGATGCTAAGCACAACCTGACTCGGAGTGCTCAGTGTAGAGCAAGACAATTTACCTCGGGTTTATAAAGCATTTCAAAGACAGTGAGAACTGAATGTGAATTAGAGAAAACCTCAGGCAGCACCTGCACCTCCACCACTGACGCTTTTCAATGAAGGTTTAACAACTAAATAGAGTCGAGTGCTCACAGGACGCAGGAGTCTGACACAGGCACCAGTCGATCTCGGATCCATTCATCTGGGACTCAATACAGTGCTGCAGAGCTTATGCTTTTGCATAAGAAAGCCCATTCCAATCAGCCCTATTCAGAGAAGTGTTTGGGCTATGCTTTACAGAGTTTTCTTGGAAGTACTGAGCACCACTCACTGTGTACAGCTGCACAGAGACACAGCGTAGGCAACCTGCCTCTGTCACTAGGGATGTACCAATACTGAAGTTAAGTAGGAAAACAAGCCCTGTGCAATTACTTCTTACGCAGAGATATTGGCTTTTATACGGCAGCTAAATATCTGCTCAAACACTGACATGATGGCAAATGCAAAGAAAAAGGACTAGAATTTCTAGGTAGCCTTTGCCATACATGTCTGGTCTGAATCTCAGCCCTGAATCTCCACTTACCATCGATGTTGAGCATCATTTTCCACATGGCAGGTCGGACCGACTGATGGAACCCAAACCAGACCTCCCTGCCCCCTCCCAGGGGGTGGTCATAGCCTTCTGGAGCTGAGAAGAAGGAGCGGCCCACAGGGGTGTACCTGGTAAAACAGGTGGCCACACATTTATGTGCTTGCTTTCCAAACATAAAATTCATGTAACAAAGATTGTAACACACAGCATTATTAATTTTTTTGAATTTTGTGCACCAGCAATCTGTGCCAAGAAGCAAGTTTAAACAAAATACCCTGAATGCTTCTGTTCCTATTGCAGTGCTTTTAAATTTAGACAAAACATTTACTATTTTTAGCAATGCACAAACCACTTTCAGTTTTTACAACAAATCAAGAACTAAGTTAACTTACCCTTCCTGATCTTCTGCTTCAAGAAAGTAGAATCTCCATCACAGAAGTCTGTACAACTGCCTTGTCTATACTGGCCTGACCCCCAAATACCATTTTTCCTATTTCATAGGGAACTTTCGAATACAAGATACACTGAGAGAAGCAAAAACTATGGGGGAAATAAAGAACTAGAGGAAATAATGTTTCTCTCACAGGTAAGAAACAGCTGCTCCTGAGCCTCCACACCTCCTCTTTCGTAATGCACAGGCATTAGTACGGAGGTTAACATCCTTGGATTCGGGGAAGCTGAGGAACACTGGCTTCCACAAAACCACAGACCACTTCTTTTAGGACTCAGTTACACCCAGTGAAACCCATCAGAGCAAAGCCGTCCTGCTGCCTAAAGCTAGCAAACTTCAAAAGTAACTTTCATTAACCGAATCAAGTGAAATTGGCCTCCTCGAAACTTCAGGGTTCTGAGATAAAATAACAAACATGAGACTTAGTTAGGACAGGTATCTGGTCCCAGCCATGTATTTCAGACATGAGAAGCATGCATTGGTGACAGTGTATCAATGGATTAAAGAGACTTGTGCTTTCCACAGGCACTGCCATCACTTGGCTCAAGCTGAGCAGACCCAGGACAGCAGTGCTCACTGGAACCTCTCAGCATTTCAATTAAGGCCTATTATAAAGGCCTGCTGTTTCTTCATCTTTTCCAACACACACATCACCTGCTCTGCCTACAGAAACACTTGTACAGGACTGGCTACAAGCTCCCCATTCAGATCACCAGCTGTGCTGCAAAGGGGAACGAGCAGTTTCTCTTTTCACCTGTGAAGAAATGGGGATAAAGGTCTCCCAGTGGGGATACTTCAGGTAAAGACAGACTGCAGGAAGACAGTGAACCTACTTCATGGAGGGGAGGTGTCGTAGCACCACATCGACAGCATGAACAGGGTTAGTGCTGATAGGTTTGTCTAGTTCCAGAGGCTCAGGCAAGGTTCTTCCTGTCAAAACTTCATGCAGCAAGTGCCAGCTCACCCGAGAAACAAACTTTATTGACACTTTGAAGGGACGATCTTTTCCACCTTCTCCGGGTAGTGTCACATCCAAATCCACCTGAGCAGGGGAGAAAAGAAAGAAATAAAAAGCAGCTGTTTAACCTGGAGTCTAGTAGCCTTGAGATTCCACTCCTTCTCATAACTGGGCCAGAGACTCAAAAACTCAGATACTGAAAACATAGCACATTTGATGAAAGTACATTACTTCACAAAATGAAGAGAACTGGGCCCTGACCAAGCAGAAGAGGATCATATAACTTTTGTCACCTCAAATCAGAAAGCAATACATTCTAGAAAACCTTTGGTTTGTTATTTTAATTCATCAAAAGATCATGTATTACAGTCTGTAAAACTAAATGTTTTCATAGATTTTCCTGTAGAAAGCAGATACTAAATTCTACAGGAAGTTCTGAATGCAACTATTACATGAACATTTACACACACTGGAATTTGAAGGAAATACATCAGGACTCTATTTCAGTATGGATACTTCCAGCTTTTCTGAAATCAGCAATATATAAAGTTGGGTTTTTTCTTTCCTATGAAGCTGCTACCAATATAATGTCTTCCCAGTTATCTTACCCCAGTAGTGGCCACAGGAAGTGGATTGGCTGTATAGAGGCTTCTTTTCCCATCATAAACTGGTCTACGGTCCCCAAATATTGTCACTTTAAAATGCTGCACCATAGAGTCCACCACGTCCCTGGAAAGGGGGATATTTACATTGAAGATATTTCTGAAGAAGGATCAGACCTGAGCTAGCTCCCACTCCCCAGTGTTTTGCTGAAGTAATTGCAATAAACAATACTTGAGTGAATTATAAACACCCACTGCTATTCCAAAAGGTGCTTCACATACTTCAACTAAATAAATAAACACTACAGAATAAAATCAGAATCGATGCAAATGCTCAAATACTGGGAAATATTGGTACTGAAATAATTTCAGAAACTCCTAGAAATGACCAAGGCCTTTGCATTATCTTTATTATGGAAAACAAGGACACTGTTACCTTGGAAAAAACCCACAAAGTGGTATTGTGAAAAAACAGCACAAACCCCCAAGTGGAAGCTCTGCCAGTACTGTCTGCAGTAATGTTTATCTGCTCCTTGGTTGATGAGAGGTTTGAATTCTGCCTACACTTATTATAAACATGAGATGCCCTAACAAAAAAGACTGGGCTTTAAGTACTTAATAACCTGAGTTTATACAAAATCACGTAAAAGCCTGATCCAATTTGCACACAATTATAGATTCGTCTCCCTTGCTTTATTATAAATTGATGGCAATAAAGATTAACCTGACACAAGCACTGAAACTACACTTGAAAAACCATCATGAAATTTTCAGCTTATACAAAAATGCTTCTTGAT
The DNA here is from genome assembly GCA_013398015.1 of Oreocharis arfaki. NCBI lineage: Eukaryota > Metazoa > Chordata > Aves > Passeriformes > Paramythiidae > Oreocharis > Oreocharis arfaki. The sequence goes on along the minus strand of VZRR01004015.1, from coordinate 32,249 downwards.
GCGAGTAGTAGTTAAAAAGAGACTTTTGGAGCACCTCCAGCTGTAACAGGCCTTTGGGATCTGAATTCTTTGGGCAGTCTTGGTGTTTCAGTGGCACAACTGTATCTCACTTGATACACCACAGTCCCCTTATCCTACAGAACAGGAACACTTTCCTTCAGCACGTGCAAACTAGCCTTCCTGCAGAGCAGCAGCTTCCAGGCACCACATCCTGGCCAGGCAATATTAACCCAAAGTACTTCAGGAAGACGATAAATATTGACTTCCTCTTCAAGCTGAATGAGCAGCAAACATGGGGAAAAGGAAAGAAATTCTCCCTTTCACAGTTCTTGATGTTACTCAACATGCCCATTGGTATAATTTACAAAAGTATTTTCTCACCTGTTCACCCTCCGAGGACACTTATCTGGTTTGATATCCACCTCATAGAGGTAGACATCAATCTTTGGGATTTCAACTTGGAAGCAGTTGGCCAGCAGTTTAATGGGTTTGCCCATGGTGCCATAGCCGGGACGTCTGGGCACCATGAGCAGGGGCTGTGCCCCCACGGGTCCTGTGAAGGAAAAATCCCACAGATTAGGAGATCAGCACCACAGACAATTCCCTGAACCAACTCTCAGGACAAACAGGCAGGCACCAGAGCCAGCACACTCCAGGAAAGGAAATCAGCTGTCTTCAACAGCATGCTGCCCATGAAATTCCAAACAAATGCTTGCCCATTTTTAATCCTTAAGCCTCCACCTACATCTAGACTGTTCTCTTACTCATGAGCTTCAGAGATCAGCATGAATAAAATCAAGAGGTTTTGTTTGGGAGATTTCCTAAAACAACCCAACCAAAAATCTAAAACAAAAGCAAAAAAAACCCTCTTAAACAAAAACCACCATAAAAATATCACAGGAAGTTTTACAAATCTTTTCTGAACACCCTGGTAATAACCAAGTGGCTGCAGAGTACAAAAATATAGAAGTAGCTCTGGACTGATGCACAGGATTTGAGATAAACTCTTCATTTCAGTGCCAATATCAGCTTAGTCTTGAAAGACAGATTATTCTTGAACTTTACTGGCTGAAAATGGATGAAGAGTAAGACAATTACCTCCCATCTAACTGCCCCCATAAAGCCAATTTGCCAGAAGAGTAAAGACTCAGATTAAGACACAGGATTGTAAAACTCTTGATTACTTGTAGGCTAGAGAATACCCAGAACTGCTCAGAGAAACATCCAAATCTGCACTGAGATGGGTATTTTGAAAAGCAGCTAAAATACCTGCTCAGATTTGGTCTGTTCTCATCTATTTAATTTGCTTTGCATCATTTAATTTGCTTTGCTCATGAGGAGAACCCCCCACTCAAGATTCGCATTACTCACACCTTACAAACCAAACACAGTAGTAAACATAGCCCGTTTTCCAGAATTTCTACTAGTATTTCCACTTAAAAATACCTCTTTTCAGTTAAGAAACAACAGCAAACCTAAAATGCTGGGTAGCCTGAGTTTTAAGAAGTTACTCTTGGTACAAATGTGCTGATTTACAGAGCATTCGAACGAGGTAGTGCAAAGTTGTCCCCTCTCCTCCTACTCGGTGACGCAGGCAGCGATTCCAGCCCACTCATTTTCTTAGCAGAGTTAAAATGTCAAGTGCTGGGAAAAATGTTTTTTATTTGTCTTCTGATTAATCTCCATAATTTCTGTAAAAAACCCTGTATTATCTTGAAGGAAATCACGTCCTGAGAACAGGTGAATGTCAAAGCCAAGTTCCTCTGTAACATTTGTCTGGCTCTACCCAGAAAACTACAGAAAAAATCTGAGTGGGGCTGGCTTGGAGCCACAAGATAAAACAAAACAGAAACCAAGAAGCATCATTTAAAACCCGATCACAGATTCTGCTTATGCAAAACTTGTTCCAAGCATCTGCTCTCTTCAACTTTTCCTTCATTTTAATACTCTCACACGAGTAAAAGCAGCTCTACAATTTACTCCAGCAATATTTGCAGAATATAAGCATAAGCAAAAAGAAGTTACTACTAAACATTTGAGTGGCACAAACAAGTCAACAGCTCATTTTAATATTCTGAAGACATACACACCATAGTTTATATTTAGTTTCTATCTGTAGGAAAGACTAACAAAACTGCTGAAATAAAGGTAACATTAAAAGGGTTCTTTTAGTCTGGTTAGCCTTGTGTCCCGCTCACCCAGCTCACTCTGAAAGAAGTTAAAATGCAGATTTTGGTAAACAGGAATTAAGTGACCAATAAATGAATCAGAACTGCAGGTCTACACACTGCTCAGGTATAATTTTAAAAAATTCAGCTATTTTGCTATTATTGCGTGAATCATCCGCTCCCTTGGACAAATGAACTTAAAAACATGAGTATGTCATTAGTGCCCAAATACAGGAGCACCCACTCAGAAGACCCTGTTTTCAAGAGACACTGATTCGCCAGATTCTGTTGTGAAAGTCTTGTGTCAGTGGCTTCAAAGCTGTGACTCAAACACCAATAAAACACAAATAACCAGCGACGCTCTGGGGATGGTTCTGCTGCCGATCTATCGGTGACTCACCCAACCTCATGCCTAAGTCCTGTGTCAAGCCCATGGAAATAAACACACAAACCAAAAATATTCAAAGTACTATTATTCTACAGAGTACAGGATGCCCGGGTGGCAGATCCTTTCCTTCAAGTCCTTCAACCATTGCAAAAACAAAGTGGGTCAAGGCTCAAAAACCTTTCTGAAAGCAGCTGCACCGTGATGCCTCTTCCGCAGGGGATGGAGCAGCTCCTCGGTGCTTCCAGAGAGTTCTGCACTGCTCAGCTGCCCACAATTTTTAGAGGAGAAACTTCTTTGTGTTAAAGAAACCATTGCATTCTGCCATTGGTTTGGGTTGGAAGACATCTTAAAGATCATTTCATTCCACCCCCTGCCATGGGCAGGGATACCTTCCACTATCCCAGACTGCCCCCAGCTCCGTCCATCCTGGCCTTGGACACTTCCAGGGATGGGACAGCCACAGTTTCTCTGGGCAACCTGTGCCAGGGCCTCATCACCCTCAGAGGGAAGATTTTTTCCCCAATATCCCATCTAAGCCTGCCCTCTGGCAGTGGGAAGCCATTCCCCCTTGTCCGGTCACTCCAAGCCTTGTAAATAGTCCCTTCCCATCTTTCTTGTAGGCTCCCTTCAGATATATGCCTAGGATGTTCCTAAAAATCCAAGGAAAACCCCCAAACCAAGTCTGTTCAGTATGCTGGAGCAGAGCTCAATTCATAAAACCAGCTCAGCCAAGTCCCCAGCACTAAAACTCAACTGATTTATAACAGAAAACAATGAACACACAAACAGGAACTAAAACTGTGTCTCAGACAGATTCTTGGAAGGCTTTTGTGCAGCAAGGGAGCACGTCCCAAGATCTTGGAATGCTTTGACTTGGAAGGGACCTTAAAGCTCCCCTAGTTCCACTGTGGAAGTCTCTCTAACGGTTTCAACGAGCTCCGAGTGAGAATCTTTTCTTCCATGGAGGAAGTATCAATGTTCCAATCAAGCTTAAACACAGCCGAAAGGGACAGCGATTCCTCGGCAGCCCAGTCAGCACACGGACACGTCTGGCCTGCATCCAAACACTGGCTGCACCTACCTAGCAACCAGAGAAGCCCTGTCGGAATAAAGCCTGAACACAGTGAGCAGGAGCTCAGAAACCTGCAAATGCTTCCAACACACCATTGTACGAAAAACTGCAGCTTCTGGCACACACGACATTTTTACAGAATGAAGCAAAATCCTGATCTCCAGCAGGATGCTAATAGGAAATGCAGATTTCCTTACAGAAAGGGCTATCCCCACCAAGCTTCCAGAAAAAAATTATCCTCTTTCCCACTGTGTCTTCAGCATTATAAAGCCAAACTATACTAACAGAGATAATTTAGTAGTTTTATTTTTGTTTAACCAACTGGATTGGTGCTGGAACAGCCTGAAACACCACCAAGGCCTGCACAGGTAAATACAACTTACTCTGGCTCAGGAACATGAGGCAGATTTGTGGAACAGATCCTGGCCTCCGGCTGGAGTTGCATCGGGAAGAGGTCTCCATGAAGAGGGAAAAAGAAAAAGATTCCCTTCCACAGGGCCTCTGGCCTCTACTCAGAGGCCCAGCCAATGGAGCTCTAAGAAAATCTTATCACTAGCAAAAAATAACTTAATTCTGGATTTAAAAAAATTCATAGGGAAGATTTGATTCAAATGTCAGGTTCAATGATCGAGCTCCTTCTGCCAGAAATCATGAATCGCCTCATTTCTGTCACTCGGCCTCACTGGGTGGCATTACATTATTTATGAGTAATGCAATCCATGTTTTCTAAACATTCCTCCTTGCAATTTAAGGTCTGTTTTTTTCAAGGTTTCAGATACTAAGTCATGTTCAAACACATCAAAAGCCAACATTTTTGATGCCGTGCACAGTGACGGCCAACTGCACGAGCAAATACTGATGTGGTAACTCATTCTGGCCTAACAGACTTACAGAAACACAGTGAAGTGTTTTGGGAGAATTTAAAAGACAATCAATGCTTCTGAACCTTAAAAAACAAAATCTAAATACAAAAAGCTTTAAGCCCAAAAAAGCTGCTTATAGGCACATAGTGAAGTTAATACCCAATTGCTCTGGGACAAGAGAATGTGCCAGCCCACACAAATTCGGCAAGACTATTCCCTGGAAGGTATTTCCACAGACCAAAAACAGGAAGGTAAAAATTAGCTCAAGAAATACTCTTTGTTATCTCCACCTCTGGGGAAGCAAAGCTCTGAGGATGAAACATTTTGTAAAGTTCATACTGTGAGTCAAACAACTTCCACAGCAACTCCAGAGGAAATCTGCCACTGTATCTCACAGTAGAATAACTTTTGAAGGCAACTATGAATCACCCCCCTTCCCTGCTCTACCACACCCACAAAAACGGGACTTTTAATGGGCCTCCCAAATCACTACTCCGAACTCGGAGAGAGAAAAGCCACTTCTCAGGATTTTCTCTGCCCAAAGTTTGTCTGGAAAATAAACAGAACATTAAGGATGCCTGAGGTGCTTCATTAAAAACCAAAACTAAAAAAACCCAGTCCAACACAATTTAACACTTTCAACACAAAAAGCTGTGAGTTTTGAGAGAACAACGTAGGACACGGAAATGGAGACAATCAGCACTGATCTGACTTGGTTACACCACAGAACATCCCCTGCTGGTTGAACCTCCCTGCCTTTTGGAAGTTTACTGAACATTCTCCTGTTGGAAGTACAATGCCTGACACTGGATTCAATCTGTGCTGAGAGCAGCTTCTCCTTCCCTTCACTTTCCCAACTGAACATTTTACTGCTGTTCCTCAGATTGGTTTCACCACAACCCATGCCCTGAGCAGCCACCTTCACATCCTGCTCCTACCTTCAGTGATGTTTAAATTCCATGGACCAGGAGAGCCATAATACTTCCCAGATTCCTTAGCCTAAGCCTCTCACACAAACAGGACATCACCTCCAGCACTGCTTCACCCAAGATGTCCTGGCACACGCTTCCACACTTTACTCCAGGGATACTCACACACCAATCTTTGTTCCTCACTCTGCTTATTTTGTCCCATGTTTTCCCTTCATGCACAGAAAACAAAGCACATCTCAGTGTCCTTCTCCCTTTCATGACAGAGCTTTAATCCTCATTTGTTCCACCAAGGATGGTTTGTGTCTTCCTGTTTAAACACCCCAACACTTGGAACATGAACACTGCACTTAACACTTTCCTCATCACAGAGCAGACATGGGAAGAACCATCCATCACATTGGACACTGTCTGAGCCCACAAGGAACACTCTGCAGCAGCTTTGCTAAAATCCAACATATTGCAGCCTAACAACAGGTGAATTCACTTCAAAGGAAAACTTAACCGTTTTTGGGTTCCTCCTGTTTATCAGGAGACAACTACAATTGCACCAGGTTATAATTAGAGTTTATTTAACACCGTGTAAGAGAGCATCATATGAATTCCACCAGATTGCTAAAATCCTGCATCCTAAAATATTTTTAATCATCCCAACCTCAAGCCAGGCAACGGCTGAGGTAAGGAGTTTTTCCAGCCAAATCCATTATTGTCCTTACATCTCCAAGTATGTTAGAAAAGGATCTCCATATGGAGATGAGAAGGCACGTTTTATGTCGACACCTTCAGTCTCAGTCTTGCATTTTCACCACCTGTGGTACCTATTCAAGTGGCAGACATGGAACTGCAGGTGGCTTTGGACATTCCCTTTGCCATCGCGGTACAGCCAGGGAACTGCTGATTAAACACTGCCCAACCCTGAACCCTCCTTTGCTGTTCTGCAGACTTGGAATAAATTATCTTGAAAAACTGAATCAGAACTTCCTTCTCCAATCCTCAAAATCCATTTAAAACACAAAGTTGATAAATACTGAGCACGTGCTTTCCCAGTAAAAGGATCAAACGGCCAAAATATGAAGACTTTCACAGAATCATAGAACGATTTGAGATGGAAAAGACCTTAAAGCCCACCCAGTGCCACCCCCTGCGATGGGCAGGGACACCTTCCACTATCCCAGGGTGCTCCAAGCCCCATCCAACCTGGCCTTGAATACTTCCAGGGATGGGGCAGCCACAGCTTCTCTGGGCAATAACCACCTCGGAATGATTATTGTGAAGAAGCACACTCAAAGGCATAAGAATTAGCCCTAAAACTCAGCGTGCTGACACACAGGGGCCAAATACCCGGTGCGTGCCCGGCAGGAGCTGCTCCAAGGAGCGCTGCCCGGTCCCGCCGGGCTCTGCGGGTCCGTCCCTCGGGCACCGGCACGGCGCGGGTTACGCAAGCCGGGCACACCGGTTATGAAATACCGACAATTTCTCCTCCACCTCCGGCACGGGAAGCCGGACACGGAGAGGCTCGGCCCAGGCGCTGCCCGATACCGGGGCCCTGCCCGCGGGGCTCAGCTCCTCCCGTCCGATCCCCCACGGGGTGTGCTCGGCCCCCCCGCTGCCCAGCGGCACCGGGGCGGGCACCGGGAGTTATGGGGGGGTGGCGCGGGGAGCCCGTTCCCCGATCCCGCCAGGCCCCGCCGGGCCCGCGCTCACCTGCGCTGCCGATTTCCATTCATGGAGCTGGGGCGCAGCCGCTCGGGGCTGCGGCGGCCGGCGCGGGGCTGCGCTGGGTGGCGGTTCCTCCGCCGCGCTCCCGGCTCGGCCGCTCCCGGTGCTGCTCCCGGTGCTGCTCCCGGTGCCGCTCCCGGAATTCCCGGTGCTCCCGGTGCCGCTCCCAGCGGTCCCGGCCCCTCACGCGGCGGCGGAGACGGAAGTGGCGTGGCCGCCCCGCAGCCCCGGCTC
>VZRR01004015.1:0-24787 GCA_013398015.1 Oreocharis arfaki | reverse complement strand
GGGGCTCTGCGGGCACCGGCGGCTGCCCTGGAGCGAGAAGGATGGGGCTGGGACTCGAGGGCCACCTGCGCCGAGAAAGCAGAGCATGAGTCCATCGGGAGTCAGAGCGGAAGCACCGGGGGATTGCTCCCGACCCCGCAGTGTTTTGGTGTTTCAGTACAACGCCTTGTGTCTGCGGCGTTCTCTCCCTGCCGCAGCAGCTGCCGTGTGCGGCGGCTTCCAGGGCTTCCAGCCCGGTCCCCAATGCATTCAGCTGACATTTTCGTAATCCTCACTAAACCCGCCAGGAGAACCCCCGCGTCCCGGGCCCGGTGACGCCCAAGCGTTCCCATGAGCGGGACATGGACACGCGGGATGGGAGCGCCGGGAGCCGCCGGCACGTCTCGCACGCTGACCCCGCTCTGGGCTGCGGGACCTGCAACACGCGGAACGTGTCCGGCCGCGACAGCGCTGCGGGAGCCAGAGCGGGGGTCGGGCCCTGAACAGGCTTCCCAGGGAATGGTCACGGTCCCGACCCTGCCAGAACTCAAGGAGTGTTTGGACAACGCTCTCAGGGATACAGAGGGTGGGATTGTTGGGGTGTCCTGTGCAGGGCCAGGCACTGGACTCGATGATCCTCGTGGATCCTTTCCATCTTAAGGATATTCCATGATTCATGATTCGATGATTCACTATATCAACACAAATTCAGAGCTTATGCCTGCCCTGTTCTAATTCTTTGAGACTTTTTAGCAATGTTCAGTACCACTTCCTTACAGACTTGTTACACAAACTGGCACCAAACAAGCAGAGGGGTAGAAAGGGCAATTGGCACACAGAGAAGAGATCCGAACGTAACGGATATAACAGGCTCAGTGCTGGGTCAGGCAGTGACACCTTTATCTCTACTTCCTCTGCCCTCAAAAGATCATTTTTTAGTAAGAGCAGTATACTGGGACTTGTCCAAGTGGGTTTGAATCTGATACTCATTGTGAAGAAACAATGTCACTTTTTCTGGTAGTGAGAGGGGCGCTTCCCCTGGGAAACAACTGGGAAGGCACTGAAGAACCGGAATTTTGGGCCAACAGAAGTTAAAGATCCATAATTCAAACTTCAGGATCATTATTAAGAATTACCATCCTGAAGACTCCTAGCTGAATTAGTCTTAAAAAGCATAAATTTTGTTATCAGGTGAGTGACACAGTAAGGATTTTAAGCCCATGCAAATTAAGGGTAAACTACTAGAATATTTCCTTAACTGAAATTGGGAGTGGGAAATGTGATCGCCAGGATGAAGCAGATACGTGGGAGAGAGGCATCTCTGCAAACACACATCCCTGAGGGGCAGCACATCTGGCCCCACAGCTCGGGCACTGTAATCAGCACCAGGGCCGGGGCTCAAATGCCAATCTAACACTTGAAACCAGTTTTCTGACCTGTTTTCCAGGACTCCAGACCCAACAATTTGCTGTTGTACCTCTCACAGAAAAAGCCCCTTTAAAACTGCAACAGATTCTGTTGTGTAGTAGGAATCATTTAAAATAGATGATACAACCCACAAAGCAGCCAGATGTGTGCAGGACCTGTACAGGTGCCCAGACCAGGACAGAACATTCTGGTGCTGCAGTTAAGTAAATTAACTGACAAGTGCCTGCATGCCATTAGCAAGCACTTCCTTAAAATTCCTTGGCATTATTCAAAAACCCAGTTACAGCTCAACTGCTAAATCATTCATTGGCTTAAGGTCTGTCCCTGCACCTTTGTAAGGTAAAACAAAGAACTCCTCCGACAAAGAGCTCAGAGGATGGCAAACAATCTCCTACTCTAGACCCTACAACTCAACTGTAAGCTGCTGGCATTGGAGAAGACTAGGATGTTTGCAAGAATTACAAAGCTGGGAAATGTAAAACATGATCGGAAATGCAAAACATGAGGCAGTGCAGAAACCCAGAGGATCAAGTTTAACCTCAATCCAAAAGGAGACTGAAATCTGTTCTTAAAGCACCTCAGAGCCAAAAGCCCCTGAAGCACTCGATGAGGCTGGAGGAACAGCAGATTTTGATGTACATTTTTGTTATCTAATAACCCAGGAACCCAAATTCAGTCAGTTTTCGGGTGACATTTTAATAAAAAGTGAAGTTGTACTGTATTCCCAGAAGTTTCAAGCACATATTTGTTTGCTTAAGTGTTTCTCTCATTAAACTGAGATCTGGACAGTGAGGGGTGTTGGATCCTCCGCAGTGCCTGATGCAATTCAGCTCCAGTCAGCGTTTCCCTGCTTGTCCCCCAGCCTTTCCTGAGGGAATGGCTGGGATGCGCATGTCCCTTCCCCACGCGATGTGACTCAGGATTGTCACCCCGACATATTCACATTGCTTTTATTTAGGTCTTCTGCCAACAGTTACAGGGTAACAGACACTTGGGACTGCAAAGTCAAAGTTGCAAGCAAAAATCAGGACCAAGGCAAAAAAAAAAAAAATCCACAAAGGCAATTAAATCAAATCCAATATAAATACAATGTTCTGGAGCTCTTTAATCATACTGCTTTCTTTAATAAAGAGGTGGTTAGGATCTCACAGTATTTTCTTTTGGCCTAATCCAAGGATTTTGTTACTCTTCACCAGTCTTAATTCCACGCATACAAAAAAAAAATTGATATTCAACCTTTAAAATATAAGCCATATTTTCTTAATAAAATAAGTTTTGTGCTGCTGCTTGTTTAGTAAGTACTGTACATCAACTGTTCACGGCTATTTAACAAATGGACCATAGAGAGTTCAAGCTAGAGCAAAAAAAACCCACAAGAAAAATAACAACCCAAACGGAGTGTCCTGTAAACACCCTATGTACAGTCCCACACTTGCTCGTAGAAAGGAGGTACGAAAGGGGCTGGAAATCGAACACAAAAGCACTGGAGTCCTGGAAATTTTCTTTCACAACTATTGAAGTGCAAATCACTCAGGCAAGATATGAATTTCACTTGTTTATTGCTCTCTTGCTGTCTGGCTTCCCTTCCTGAAACAATCACATTCTTTTATTTCACACTGATTTTCCAAGAAGAAAACCTTCCGCGAGGCAACGCTGGATGCTTGGGCTTTTTGACACTGAGAGATCGGGTCGTACGTGTGCGATCCCAGAACACCCCAACTGCCCTGGAAGCTGCGGGGAGAGGGCAGAGCAGCCCTCTCGCCCCGTTCTGTTCAGATATGAGATAAGGGAAACAACAGCATTCAACAGGTAAATGAAAGCTACTCCTCTTCCCACAGAACTGCATGCACTCGGCGACGCTTCCAGTCGCAGATGGAACTCGTGCGCATGGAGAAGGCAGAGACTCGGAGCTGATCGGGATGCCCGTGTGGGGTTTGTGGCTAACTACAGATCCTGGTATGTACCTGGGCTAACACCTATCTGCTACGGGCAGCAAAACGCACCTCAACATGCAGCTACTCATTTGCATCTCGGACAAGAGAAGGGGAGAAACGCCGATGCTGGAGTGCGGAGAGGGTACGGTGCATAGTCCGGTATAGAAAACATGCGGGTCACTCCAACCTCTCTAAACTTCTTCAAAGTGGAAACAGGGTTTAAAGGGCACAGCAGCTACTGAGTTTGGCTTTTTTGTTTATCCAAAACCATGAAAACCCAATGTAGAGGGTGAAGTAAGGGCAGAACACGATCTGCAAGTCAACAGCTGAGAGTTTCAGAAGCTGTAAGCTTTTGTGTAGTTAAAATTGCTGTTAAAAGTAGGTGCTACATCAGCAAGTCTTCATTCATAGTTTTCTATGAACAGCCACCTTACAAATGAGTGCAAATCTTAAAGGTCCATTTTACATTTCAAGTCTCAAGGTTAAAAAAAATTGTTACAGAGCAACAAGCTGTTTCTGTAAATGCCCACACTATCTCTTTTCAAATGGTTAAAAATGGCACGTGCTATGCCACAGCTACTAAAAGACATTTCAGAATTCTAGACCCAACTAAAACACTGAAAGAAAAACGAGGAACCAAAATACCTTTGCCCCTCGCTGCAGAGCAGCAGCCAGGCGCATTCCGGTGTAATGCTGGTGAACAAACTGATTTGCAGAGAGAACCTTGACCTTGACCCCGATTTTATTCTTAATGAGGAGCTTTCTAACACCAGGTGAGCGGGAACAGCCCCTCTAAGATCGTTTTGCTTTCAATGAACACAAGCCAGAGTTCGGAGGATGAGATGGAGGTGCTGATTGCTGTCACTATGCAGGCACTTGTGTAGAGGAATGTAGGCTTCTCATGTTGACACTTAGTGTTGATGTGTTTCCTACGCTCTAAAAGCCTTCCTAAGAGTTCCCTACCTACTGACCACGGATAGCTCCTGGTCTCCTCCCCGTCACCTTGAGGATATACAGCAGTGGAGGTTGACACAAGGTGCAAAGGAGGATAAGAACCAAACACTGTGGTCTTGAGGAAAAACAGGAGTGTGCTAAACGTAGGATCTTCACCAAATGTGACATCAGTGGGCTCAGCACTTAGTTTGCATAGCATAGTGATGTCTTCACTGTTCACAAACACGTTGCCCCAAAAGAAAACGGGAAGAGTGAATTCCCAGGGTTAGGACAGCTCAATGGGCCAACATGACCAGTGTGGTTTTCATGAAGGCAAGGCAAGTTTCAACGTCAGAAAGTACAAACCAAAGAGGTGTAGATGTGCTTCTGTCCGCGCGTGGGCCAGGGGCAGCGCTCACGTGGGGCCGCCTGGGAAACGCGTTCGGCAGGAAAATGATACCAGAGCTCTTCCCCTCAGAGCGTGGCAGGAGCGTGCGCCTCGCTTGTCTCTTGAAGGAAGTGCTATGAACACTTTCACTTTTCACTTTCAGAAAAAAACCCCAGAAAATGTGCCCGGATGATATTGGTACTGAGCTGCCACCACAGCCCCGCCACCATGTGTATGGTCACTGTGCAGCAAAACGGGTCTGAAAAGCAGTGACCAGGTTCCTGTGGGGAAAAAGGCTGTTTTCCTGGTACAAGCACAAATCAGGGGTTTCCCCCACGACAACAACAAGGATTTCATCATCCTAAGGAACAATCTGGTGTGCTTTCAGAACAAAAACCCCAGGCATGAGAGCGGTGATATCATGACACAAAGAGCAGCAAAACCTAGCAGCAGAGAGGGTGAGAGCCTGGAGGTGCTGGAGGTGGGGATGCAGTAGGAGGGAAAGCAGCCGGCCCGGGCAGACACGTGCCAAATGCACACAGGCAACGGGCGCTATGGAGCACCCGGCACAGCACAGGCTGCAGTCAGCAGCACTCATCGGACAGAAACGTTGGAGAGCTGCAGTGTGAACACACAGCCTCAGGAAGTGCGGGGATGTAAACTCTGAGAATGTTAATGACTTGTGGATTTTGGCAACAGACTCAATATCGTATAAAAATAATGTTTAGTAAAAAAATCCCGGTGTCCATCATAAAAATTCGGGGGGGAGGGGGGGAAACGAAAGAAAAAAATGGATAGCGCTTTCTATCCTCATGGGATGGAGATGCCCCCATTTGTCAGAAACAGTTTTAAATAACAAGTAGTACATTGGAAACAAAAATGGGTCAGCAGCCATTAAACGTGTCCTGTATGAAAGTGCACATCTTTCAATGGGGTTTAACCACCGTGAGGTCGTGATCTGACACAAACTGCAACTGAGGACCATAGAAATTAACTCCTTCCGATGGAAATATGGACCACCATCAAGACAAGATTACTAGTTTCCTTACAAGATTAAAAACATTGAAATTTTGCAGCATCATAGTAAGGCACTCACCCATGGAAAAGTCTGTGACTGTTGCTTTGAGCGGCAGCAGCTGACTAGCTTGTAACACGAGGAAGACAGTTTTCAGTTCTGAGCTAAGTGCTAGGGTGCCTTACATTATCCGGGGGGAATTACTCAGGGGCGGGGAACTGTTAGTGTTACAATTCTCCTATAAACTAGTTGGTTTTTTTCTTCCCCTCAACCCATTAAAGCATCTCATAATCTAAAATATTAGTTTTATAAATCTAGTCTTCTGTTTTAAGGCTCTAAAAATCCCCTCCCCCCAACCCCCACAAAAAATACCTACCAGCGCCTGGTGGGCAACGGAGGACCAAAGCCGCCAGTTCACAGTCAGGAGTCTCTAGTATTGCATCTTAAAAATGAAAACCTGCTTCCGCCTCCCGGGAGTTTTATCCCTTCCCTTGAATGCCTTCATGTGTTTGGTCAGGTCAAAATTTTGCAAAGCCAGAAAAAATTAAAAAAATAATCATCATCATCATCAGTCTCTTCCAATCCTACAAAGGTGTTGGATCGTTCTGTCCTGTGGTGCTGGTCTCCTGCCTCGAGTCGACGCTGCCTGCCCTGCAGTGATTTCTCATTGGAAAAAAAAAACAAGGTGTCCCAATGCTTCCTTTTTTGTATGGCTCCTACAAATCTGAAAGCTTTCTTGAGTGAGGTAACAAAAGTTAGGCTTTCAAGCAAAGTACATGGTACGTAAAGTGTCCTGATGAACCTGCACAGCCTTCGCCAAGGCCTGGGGGTCTCTGCCGTTGCTCTGTCCAGATATATGGCTGCCCTCGCCACTGAAAATCAAGGAAATCACTGCATAATTATTTCATATTTTTCCCCCAGGAACACTGAGAAACTCCCCTGGAGATGGGGATCAGCTGAGTGCTGGCAGCACAGGAAGCCACCTCAATGCAGTGCACAGGGATGCTGTGCATGCCAGTGACTGTGCCTGGACTGCAGAGATTCCAGCACTTTGAGGCAGCTGGAAAAACTCAGACATCCAAGAGATGCTCCCACAAGCCTGGGATGACCTCAGGATAGGATTTAACCCCCCATTATCCCTGTTTCTGCTGTGCTGGATCTCAAGAGGCTGCAGCTATATGCCGGTCTTTCCCTAGAAAGGCTCTGCTGCAGCACCCTCAGACACAGTCACTTTCAAACATCAAGGTCCCCTGCCCATGCCTGGCTCTGCCCTCCCAGGGCCACAGGCTGTGCCCCTCACCTGTCGTGCTCCTTGTCCACGAGATGGTACCGCGCCCGGAACGCCACCAGCCGGGCATAATAGGCCGGGGCCGGGATGGAGACGGAGCGGGTGCAGCGCACGTAGGTATGGCACAGCTGGTACGTGAGGATCTGCAGCTCGTCCGCCGTGAACCGGTTGTCATCCCAGAGCACATAGTAATGGGACGGCCGGCTCGTGCCCTGGGAAGGAGGGGGCCAGTGTGAGAAGTGCTGCCTGCACCTGGATGCAGCTGCCTCTCATCCCCATCATCCCCTCCCTGATCCAAATGATCTGTCCACCACCCTGGGCAGGAGGGATGCCTGTGCTTCCCTGCTGTGAGAACCCTACACAGCGAGGCAGGAAAGCCCTTGGCACCAAGGTGCAAAGCAGTACTAATGCTGCTGCCTGTTCCCTCTATGCCACACAGCCCACTGCATCCCCCACTGCATCCCCATCGACCCGGGCCAGCTCCCACTGTCTGTGCAGGGGAGGGGAAGCCGAGCAGCCTCCCTTCTGGAAGCAGCTGCAGATTACACGAGTGCAGTTTTTCCAGTCTGCTTTCTGACTAATCTTGGCTGCCTGCAGCCAGGCAGCTGCAGAGCAGGCAGGGATGGCTGGCTCGGCTCTCCCGCCCAAGGCCAGACAGCAGGGCCCTGCTGACGACCGGGCGCCCCGGCGAGCACAGCACGCTCAGTCACCAGCTGACAAGCTGCTGAATTGGCCGCTCTGAAGGAGCAAAACCTCTTATGAGAGACCCTTGGCTCCAGGAGAGTAACCGAGTACGTGCCACACAATGCAGCAGCAGCACGGTCCTGGCACCTGCTTGTCAAACCACCGCAGTGGCAGCTCAGATCCAACTATCCTCAAATCCAAGTGCCCACGTCTCCATGCTAGAGGAAGGCTGTGACAGGGCCAGGACAAATGCACAAGAGCACAATCTGCAACAGCAGCCAACAAACCCAGCAGCATCCCAAGAGGCAGCACCGGAGCGCAGTACCTGAATGCCTGCATGACTGCACAGGTAGAAGTCAAACTCAAAGGGGTGGGTGATGTTGGTATCCACTGTTGTTCCTGCTGGGATGTTCCCACTCTTTCCAATCTGCAGGGAATAGAAAAGAGACCCAAGCACGGCAGAGTTTGGTTATTTCCAGTTGCCAAGAGCACCGTCCTTAACACAGCTGCCGGGCCCCAGGGCCATGGTGGAAGATCTTTATCTCAGTTTGAGATGCAGAGACAGTCTCTGTGCCCTTTCACGGGGGACAGAGGCAGCTCACCCTACTCTGCTCCCTGCCCAAACAGGCCTGCTTGCATTTTTTGCAGGCGTTAACACCAGGCATGACATGGAGACATAGCCAACAGCATGGGAAAGAGAGCAGCAGGGTGAGGGCTGGGCAGGGGCCCATCCTACTACAGAGATGAGGATTAAGTGAGCAAAACTCCAGGGATCTCTGTAGAGCATGTGCTGGAGTCTGTGCCACAAGACACTGGAGCTTTTACATCCTGATCTAAAACTGTCCTAACCTCGAAAGAATAAATCTTTCTGCTCATGTGGAGTAGTCTGGTTGGACTCAATCTAACCATTAAATTCAGATGAAATCTAGGAATAGTCACAGCAATCAATGTTACTGCACAGCACACGTGAACAAACTGTGAGCAAGCAATGGGTTATTCAGCCTGTCATGTCAGCAACTCCAGCTATCACAAAAACAACAGATGTTTTCAAGCTGACAGAGGCTATTTCAAGAGTCACCAGGATCATCAGCACCCAGTAACTCATAATAATAGCAAACAGCTGGCTTGGATTCTAGAAGCAGACTAATCCATGTGGCTCAGGAGTCCACTGAGCAGCACGTTTCATTCAGAACGAGCTCTCCCTGACAGTGGTGAGATCTCCCCTCGGCAAAGCCAGGGCTGGCTCTTCCACCAGACAGGGATGAATCAGCCGCCTCCAGCCCTGGCACCCTGCAGCACTCACCCTCTCGTTCTTGTCTGCACAGAAGAGACGGGTGTGATGCCTCTTCTGGACGACGATGTAGGTGATGCCAGGCTGGTAATCCTTTTCCAGTTTGATGCAGGCATCTCGGATTGCCAGGAGCTCATAGTGAAGGATCTGGAGAGACAAGGGCACACAGAATGAGGGGACACACCGGCACCCAGATGTCCCTGGGCACCCTTAAGGAACCTCACAGGAGCCAGTGCAGTTCTGCTGGCCAGTGGGGGTGTGACGGTTCCTCACCTGTGGGAGCTGCCCCTCAGGAACACCATCGCGGTAAAAGATGATCCTGGTGGGTTTGAAGCGTGTGGATTTGTAGAACTGGATGAGGAGCTCCCTCACCATGTAGGACAAGTCCTCGATGATCTCTTGGCGAGGACGCTGCACGCGCACTGTGGCACAGTACCGGCTTGGGTGGGCATCCATGCTGCCCACAACCTGCAGTGACAGACAGGCCAGGCCCATGTCTTACACCAGGAAGGACAGAGGGGATATGGGACATTCCCAGCCTCCACCTGCTTCCCCCACGCACAGCTGGCCATGGGCAGAGCACCTGAACTCACAGATCAGATGGGACAGCAAATACTGTACAGGTGATCAGTGTCCAAAAGGGACATCCCGATCACGGCCACATCCTGATGTCACACTCTGCCATGCCCTTTGCAACACTTATGGGAATTTCTAGAGACACAACTTTGCTTGGTGCCACTGAGTGCCGTGGCTGTGGGGACTGCTGCTGCTCTGCCCTTGCTTCACTTCTCCTGCCCGGCAGTGAGAGGGAGCGGGGCTACCCCAGACAGCCACGGGCTGCCCAAGGACACGGTGGGTTGAGTCACTGCGTGGCAGCCATTGAGCAGGGAGTTTCCACTGCAGCACAGGGCAGACCTCAGACACGTCAGAGCAAGAGGTCAGGGGCAGCCAGTCTTGACTGTGACACACGGCTGAGGGCACAGCGTGAATCAGGTGCTGGCCCAGGTGCCTCACTCCCCACGCTCAGCAGCGACTGCACAGTGTGCCCCATGTCCTCCAAGCAGAGAGGAAGCACCATAGACGCCACATCCTCAGCAGTGTGAATCTGCTGCCCTTGCCCTCCCCAACACTTTCACTTTTGCTTCGCAAACAGAGCTCTGGGGTTGGGCCTCCTCCACTGGAGCCAGTGAGTATAACAGAAAATCTGCCTTTAGTTTCAGCCACAGACCCACTTCTATTGTCCAATCAACAACACACTAAGGACAAGGTCAAGTTGCTCCAAAGACTCTACCCTTCTCCTCCCCTGCAGTTTCAAAAAAGCTTTCACAAAAATCAAGAAAAAAGCCCTAGTGGTCCTGCACAAACCACAAAAGATGTTTTCAGAGAGAAAGCTCTGCCATCAGGAAACAGACTGTTCTGTCCCACCCACACCTACAGCAAGCAGCCCAAAGCCTTTCCCAACCCCTTCTAATTAAGAAAAAAACATTCTTCCAAAGACGCTTTTTCATGCCAAGGAAAACCTGAGCCGTGAGTCCTGCAAAGTTAAGAACTTAATAGGAAAATGCTGATGTGCTTATCCTGCATGGCAACAAGCACAGGGCAGTGTCTCCCAGCCCAGTGGAGGGCACAAGCTGTCCCTGGCCCCACTGGCACTGAGCAGCACTTTGCTCTGTGGATTCTCAATATTCATTTGAGGAGAAGGCAAATCCTCCTCCACAAAGGACTCAGAAGCCCAGTCACCCCCGCTTCCCCCATGTCCCAAACCCCAGCTCTCCTGCAGGGCAAAGGTCCCTGAAGGGCTGCAGCTGGACAGGGATGCCCCAGGATGAGTCCATGCAGCACCAAGCTCCCGGCACACTCGGGGCCACGCTCGGGGCTGGCACGTCACAAGCCCCATCTGGTGGCAGCTACCAGTCTCCCCATGGCTCCCAAAAACTGCAGCTTCCCTGCGGAGAGGCAGGAAGGGATCAGGATGCATACCCCAAGGACTGAGATAAAAATATCTGATCGGTTACGGGCCCACCCTGAGAAGCGTCATCATGGGGACAGCAGTAACACATGGACACATGAGTCCCATTTCAGCTCCTGCATCCTGCAGGGTTTCTGGGCACCAAGCTGTGAACTTACAGCTGTTATGGAAGGTTTCTTCCCATCTCCTGCTGGCGGGTGAGTGACATCAGCCCCGAGGAAGATCACCGGCTGCTGAAAGACAGCAGAGCTGGTGCGAGAGGAGACAAGAGAAAACAAGCAGTCAGCCTTTGGGGCCATCTCAGGGTGATGTACAACCCAATGGAGATGAGCAGATGACATCAAGGACATCTCCTGACCTCCAACTCTGGCCTGGACACACCAACAGCTCATTATCAAAAAGGTGAAACAAGTTACAAAGCCCCATTTCAAATGCTACTTTATGCAGGCCCCCTCTTCTCCATGTAAAGCCAGGCAGGCAGCACCACCAGGGACTTGGGATACAACCCCAGAACTATGAGAGGCCACGGCTGTACGAACCGCTGGTGAGGCACAAGGATGTTGTTGATCCCGCCAAGCTTGACGTTGATCTTGAGGCAGAGATTGGAAAGGGTCTGTGGGGAGGTTTTCACCACATTCTTGACCTGGACGCACTGTGTGGCCATTCCCAGGAGAGTGTCCCCAACACGCTTCACCTCGGCTGTGGGCAGAGGAAGCAGGTGAGCATAGAGGCGATCAGCACTGCACCACTTCCAGCAGCACCCTCGGGAATGGGGAGAGAGAGCCCTGCGGGAGCCAGCCCTGCTAAGCCAGAGCAAAGCCCTTCTCTCTGCGCTTGCCCCAGACGCACCATACACCGGCGTCTTCCCTGGCAGGATGACAATGATGAGCTGAAGCCCTGAATAGGTGTTCTTGAGGTGTCGGAACATGGGCTCCACGCTGTCTGCACCCTGGGCGTACTTGCAGAAGCAGGGCTGGCCCTGGATCGGCATCCCGGCGTCCTTGGAGATCTTGCGCAGCTGGTCTGTGAAGTTCCTGTGCCAGGAGGAGAAGCCGTGAGCCTCGAGCCCTCCTGCACAGTAGCTGTGCCACTGAGCGCAGCCCCACAGCCGAGTGCTGCAGCACGGGACAGAGACAGGGCCATCACATCACCTGTTGGTGGCTTTATGGCACCCAGCACATGCATGGCACAGGAAACACAAGAGCAGGCTGAACTGGCCCCTCCCGGTGCCCTCTTACCCACGTACTGACTCTTTCTAATGCAATGGAGCTGAGCCCTTCTCCCTTAGGAAGCTGGAGCAGAGGGGAACAAACCTGCTGCCTGCGACAGCTGATTTCCACGTGACTGCAAAGCTGATGCCAGCCTGTGCTTACCACAACTTAGCCACACTCCGGATTTCTAGAAAGCCAAGGATTGATTTGATGCAGTGAGAGCCAGAGGGAGCACAGGGCTCACTGTGCAGCTCTGCTGCACAGGGATCGAGGGAGGAGTGCAGTGTCACTCCCATCTGCACCCAGGTACTGCAGACATGGACACTCTGAGCTCTTCCAAACCCCAAACACTGACCATGCCAAACACCCAGAAGAGACACACAAAGCGCTCACCTTAATGCATCCCCTCTCAGTCGGGAGAAACCTGAAGCCCCAGAAGAATCCAAAACCAAAGTGACGATTTCCCTAAACCAAATAAACTGTTCCCACTGTGTCACTTTGCTACAGAAACATATTCTCTAAGCAACTAAAGCTTTTCAAAAAGCCCAAAACTTCTCTGTAATAACCAATGGGAAGTTAGGATGCTTCCTACAGGAATTACATAATTTCAGATTATTGAAGAAACTTCTAATCCTCAGAACCCCTTCTCTCTGGGGAGATTCAGACTTAGAAGAGTTCAATACAGCTTTAGAGCTGGCAGTTTCAATTCCCAATACCGCAGCTCCCCAATGCAAAGAGCAGATCAAGGAGAGCCTGACTGACAGCTCACAGGTACTCCCTCCAACCTGGCAGCTTTGTGATGGCTTAGGGGCCATTTGCAGCTGGGACAAACAGTTAGGCTCTCTGGATAAACCAAAAGCAACAGGAACTGGACACCCCACATCAGATTGGTACCACAAGCAGTGGAGCTCCCTGCAGCTCCAGCACTGGCAATACCGGACATGCAGCCCCTGGCTGCGAGCAGCAGTGTGGCTGTCCCCGGAGCCACAGCCAGGGGTTTCCCCCACCCACATGGGCTGCCCCTTTCCTTACTTCAGCACCTCCTCTCGACACTGCTTCTGCGGGGCAAAGCAGGCAATGGCCCAGACTTTGATCTCAATGCCGTTGTAGAACTGCTTCCCTCGCATGTCCCACACGCCCTGGTTGGGAGTTGCAATGGCCCGGTTCTGCAAGGCAAACAGAGGGTCAGAGCGCGGCCGCAGCCTGCCCAGCCCCGCAGCCCCCCCATGGGCTGGGGCTGTGCTCCCTGTCCCAGTGCTGGAGCTGGAGCTGACTCCCTGGCGATGGGCAATCCACAACCTCAGCACCTCAGCAGTGACAGGAAATTCACCGGAGCTGCCCTACCCTGAGCACACCTCTCCTCTTCTCCTCATCACCAATGACTCTTGGCTACAACTTTCAGACCAGTTATATTGCAAAAAACCCAAAGAACACAAACCCAAGGCACTTTGCTAAAACATTCCAGCTCTAACATGAACGTAACATAACTTTTGCTCAGAAACACTGTTTCCAGGTGTGACAGCATCTCCCTGCACAGTGCAGCTCAGCCCAGGCAAATACAGCTCCACTTACCCGGCCTCCGTATTGCAGGATGGGAGCTGGCAGGACCCGCCCTGTCACCTCCGTCATATCATCCTTCACCTTGATCCCAAACTCCTGAATGTATGGATCCAGGTTGTAGCTGGCATTCTTCATCTGCAGAGGGAAGGAAGTGCCATAGGAAGGAGTGAGACCAACTGCTGCATCCCAGTCAGCTGCAGCTGGCCAGGAAATGTGGGCACCTGAAGCCCTGTTCTCCACAGAGCTGCAGATGGAGCAGCTCTGTCAGGGGAGGGCAAGCAGATCAACATTGAGGCCCAAACCCCCTCCTGCAAACTGATCCACGGGGACCTGATTTTGAAACACACTAACCAATGCAACTAACAGCACAGCGTGCTCCTGGGATTTAAGATTTCAACACAAAGGTTCAGACTGGCAAGAAACTTATCAAGAGTCCCAGAAGGAATACTAAATGTCCCTGGCTTCAAAAGCCCAGACGCAGGCATTTGGGGAACAACAGCCCCGTTAACCAGGGGCCAGGCACAGAGAGAGTTCCTGTACTGCAGCCCCACCACACACAGCCCCACAGCCAGGGGCGTGTCTTTAGTTTGTTTCCCATTTTTAGTTCCAGCTCCCCTTGGGTCAGGTTCCATCAGTGCAAGAGCCTGAATTTGCTGCACGTACATTTCCATGGTCACTTTGAACCAGGCTCCCCCGTGCCAGTGTCCATTACATACACCCAGGCACCTCTGCCCAGGGATTCAGTGGGAAGAGGGGGATAAAACCCCACCATTAACCTCACCAACACCTTCTCAGCAGGGCACAGCTCTCCATCACAGAGCAGCTGAGTAGCAGGACCACGGCAAGGTCCATCACAGATATGATGCCATAGCTTGCCATCAGTGCCACAGCCCCAGCCTCATGCCCACCAGGGACTTGTGTCACGTACCAGGCGACTGATCTCCTCTTGCCTATCTGGGGCAGACCTGGCTGTTGCTTTTATCATGGTCGAGGTCTGATTGTCCGTGAGCTTCTTGATGCACCTCTGGCCAGCCACGATGTTACACACCTGCATGGGAGGGGACAGACAGCGGCCATGTGTTGGGGACAGGTAAAACATGGGGGACCACAGCTGATCACAGCCCCAAACCATAGGTGCCAACGCTCACCTCCAAGGGAAGGTACGTATGTTTCTGTTCCTGGCCAACCTGGAGACAGGGCAGGTGAGGGTATTTCAGCTGCAGGTTGTATTTCTGCTTGAAGTACTGAGCCACTGTGCACTCTACTGTCTGACCGCTCTCCAGCTGCAGTGGGAACCTGGCAGAGGCAGGACACGAGGGATGCACCTACTCAGAACAGACACTTCCAGACCTCAGGCACTATGTACTGTGGCTGGGAAGAGGGAGCTGACAGACTCCCACCCTGAGCTGCCATACAACAAAACAAAAAGCACAACAGTGGTATTTTCAGAAATGGAGTCAGGAATACGCTTACCCCAGTGTGGGACTGAGGTCCCTAAATAAAGCCCTCCCTCACTAATCCAGCTAATCAGGGCAAATGTTTATTGCAGGACATGCCACACATGCCATGGTTGGGCACAAAAATACAGCACACTGGCACTCAGCAGAGCTTCTGTGCCTGGTGTCCTCCCTGAGAGCTGAACTGAGCTCCAGGGAAAGGCTAAAGGGCCTCTCCAGGTACAGGACAGCAGCTGCAGGGTGGGCAGAGGGAGGCAGGAGGAAAACGCTTCCCTTCAAAAATAGAGGGGAAAACAAATCAAACTTCCTGGCTGCAGGGCTAAGAGGTGCCACAACACCTGCAGCTGGAGAGCAACACCCATCCTCAGCCAGCACCAGCTGCTCCCAGCTCCATAAAGAGCTCCATGAAAATGCAGAATTGACCTGATATTCTTTATAGAACCAAAATTGTAGGACAGCCAGGTTGACTACATCAGCGAGATGCCACATTCCTCCTGCACTCACCAAGCCCAGGGCTGTGACCCAAGGATGCTGGTGCACAGGAGACGCTGAGGGGTGCCCAGGCCCAGCCTGCTCCCAGGCACACACAGAAAATTCCAAGGCAGACACTCGTGTTAGCCCCTGACAAAGTCTCTGCTCTGGTAGTGACTATTTTAAGAATGAAGAAAACCAAACCCGGAGGTAAAAACTGGGACAATTCCTGGCATGTCAGCTCCCGCCTGCTGCCGCGCTCCACCTGCTAGACACAGCATCCTCTGCACTCCCATCTCCCTGCATCCCACTCCACACATGGCACAGGGCTGCAGAGCCCCAGACACGCCTGCCGTCAAAGACTGCGGCTTCCCGTCCAGCTCTCCCTAACGACACCAGCAGCTGTTAGCAAGGAGAACAGCATGGATTTTTCCAAGGGCATCTGCCCACCCGCCTTACGTCTGGTGGCTGGCCGGCCGTCGGGTAACATTACACACACGGTATTTCCTCTTCATCTGCCCACAGTGGGTCACCTCCACCTTCAGACCTGATGTGAGACAGGGAGACACGGCACAGTCATGGTGAAGGTGGGAGCAATTCCCCGTTGCCCAACTTCCCCGGGACACTGCCAACAGCTTCCTTAACTAACTCCCTGCTTGCAGACACCCCAACAATAGTATGAGGGAGGGAATGGTGCCCCAGAAGACATTTAACACGTGCAACCCCTGTACCCCCACCTCACTGCAGGGGCTGGGTGAGACACAAACCACAGCCAGTGTCAGGGGACAGGTCCCAGCGCTCCCCAGGTGCTCTACCTTTGATCTCCTTGGTGAAACGCACTCTCTGTGAGTCCGTCAGGGGCTTGGGCTGCTCATCGATGTTCCGGATGTCCAGGACCTCACACATGAACTCAATGACAGGCTGGGCTTTGTAGAAGGCAGTGGCCGACACTGTGGAACAAGACACCACGATGTGTCTCTGCTCTCAATCAGCCTTCCCAAACACACCCAGCCCCGCTACTACAGCTTCCCAGCATGAGAAATAACGTCACCATCGATGTTGAGCATCATTTTCCACATGGCAGGACGGACCGACTGGTGGAAACCGAACCAGACCTCCCTGCCCCCTCCCAGGGGGTGGTAGTAGCCTTCAGGGGGGGAGAAGAAGGAGCGGCCAACCGGAGTGTACCTGTGAACCGGGGCAAACCATGTCAATGGCACACACTGGGCCCACAGCAGCACCCCCAGACCCCCGAGCTGGCACTCATCCTGCCAGCTGCATCACCCCCTCTACTCCTTTTGCAGAAGCACCCAAGGACGTGGCTGGCACGGCCACCTCCTCCAACGACTGTCAAGGCCAGTCCCAGCCACAACAGCCTGCCAAGGGCAGCAGTCCCCTCCCCTCCCTGGCACAGCCCCACTGTCCCTCAGCCCAGGTACCTCATGGAAGCCAGGTGCCTCATGGCAACATCCAGCGCCTGGACGGACTCCAGTGGGACGGGGATCTGCCCGCTGACCAGGGCCTCGTGCAGCATGCGCCAGCTCACAATGGCCATCCATTTGATAGAGACCTTAAATATCCTGTCCTTGCCTTCCCCTGGGATTGTCACCTCAAAGTCAACCTGGGTGCAGGAGGGAAGGGACAGTGACCATGGCATCCCCACAGGGATGAGGCGGGGTCATTTTCTGCTGGTCTTTCCCGGGCAGGAGGGAGGTCACAGTGCCCACATGGGGCTCGCTGCCCCCTCTTACCCGCTCGTTCCCAATGGGTAAGGCCGTGACAGTGTAGATGTTCTTCTTCCCATCATAGACTGGTTTTCGGTCACCAAAGATCTGCGGTTTGAAGTGCTGCACCATGTACTCCACAACTTCCCTACACAGGCAAGGCAGAGGGGCAGGAGGAGAGAAGGGAGAGGCTTGTTTTGTCACTTTCTTTACAGTCTGATACCTTCTGCAACCTGTCCAGTCCACTCCAGCCTCTCTCCCTGGGGCAACTGAGGACGGACCTGAGACCCTGGGGCAGGAAAGCCCCTGAACAAGCAGTCACGTGCCTTGTCCCACAGCTCAGTACGTTGGCTTTGGCAGGAGTGTACATGGCAGAGGGGAATGCACAGCGGCTGGAGCTGCTGCAGTGTGACTTGCTGCCGAAAGCACATGCAGCATCCGCTCGCCGGCCCTCGGGACTCAGAGCTCCCCGGGCTGTGAGGGCAGGAGGGGACAGGCAGCAAAGAGCACATCAAAAAGAAAAACAAAGAAAAGAAAAGTACATGACGGCCCGAGATCTGGGCTCTCTATTTTTAAATCAGGGATTGTTGCCAAAACAGCACAGCTGCTTTGGAGCGGCAGGGACTGTGCCGAGGCTCTGGACCCCTGGCGCTTCCAGGCCAGGAACCAGCACTGCTGCACAAACACGGCTGGGGGGTCCAGCCACCTGCAGGCATCATGCAGTGCCGTGACCCCTGCCAACAGTCACTCTAATGGCTTCTACTGGAAAGAAAGAGACAGGCACTTATGGAGCCTCCACAAGGAAACCGGAAGCAGGGAACAAGCGCCAAAACCTCTAATACTTGCCTTACCTGTTGACTCTGCGTGGACATTTATCAGGTTTGATATCGACTTCATAATGATAGACATCGATCTTGGGAATGTCCACTTCAAAGTAGTTGGCCAAGAGCTTGATGGGCTTCCCGACAGTTCCTATCCCGGGCCGACGCGGTGCTTGAAACACCTGCTGCAAGGGGGGCAGGTATGCGCCTGCAGCTGTGGGAGAGAGCACGGGTCAGGAGGGCTGGGAGGGACCCCATGCCCAGACAGACAGATCTCACAGAGTCACAGCGCCCTCCATCACCACATCCTGAACTGGAAGGTCTCCCACTACTCCTCCTCCTGGCAGGAGGTGGCAGTGGCAGAATTCAGAGCAGCATACCAGGAAGCAGCTTCTCTGGGCACCATCCAGGGAGCACTGGTGCCAGCCAAGCCGTTGAAGGGCAGTGCCAGGCCACAGCAGCCCCAGCAACATCCTCGGCACAGGCTCCAGCATCACCACCTCTGATGGGAGAGCAGCACCAGCTCCACTGTCACGGAGCTGCAGGTCTGACCCTTTCCAAAGGGATTCAATTCCCTGGATACTCTGTCAGCACAGACACACAGACACGTGCATTTCCCCTCCATTCCCCAGCAAATTCCAACTCACTGCTGGAGGGAGGATGCCACAAGAAACAGGAAACACATTATTCCATCTGCACTACACAATTCTAAACTGCTGGGTTTTGCAAAAAAAAAACCCCAAACAAACCCAAACCAATCCCAAATCCCCACTTGAAGCAGTGTGGGGACCTGTAAAGAGGGAAATAGTTTTTCCACAATTCCCATTTGACAGACTCACTAATGAAGCTCTGGAGATGCAGCATGGTACCAGCACACGGCTACAGGACTGAGCTGCATTTCTAAATCAAAAGCACCCTCAGACTCAAATGTATCTTAAAATATTGCCAAGGAATTATTCCACCCTGCTGCTCTCTGAGGTGAGCTCTGCCTTCCCTGCCCCATTCTCACTTTGCCCATCTCCACCCCTCCTAGCTTGCACCTTCTATTTGTTCCTCAAACCTCACGAGGTCTGAGCCAGCTGGGCCAGTGCTGGGAGCGAGCGTGGGGGTATTCGGAGCGCTCCATCTGCGTGGCCAACTGTCCACGTTGGCCCACAAACAGCAACCCAGCTCCAATTCAAGCTCCTGAACACATGGTACTTTTAGCACCCCTTTCTCCCATCTACTTTCTTTTAAAATCCGTATTTCCATTCCAGGCTAAAAATATCCAAAGCAGAAAGACAGAACAGCAGCAAACTAAGCTTCAAATTTGCCTTTTACTTTTGCACCCAAACTCCGCAAGACTTTTCCTGCCGATGGAAGGCCACCAGTGCTGCAGGACACTGAGGGCATGGGAAAATTCTTGTGAGCGTCCAGGGGCTGAACTGCAGAAGTTAATGCTCCAACATCTGCTCCTGCTCTGTGACAGGAGCTCAAGAGATCCAAAACCTGCCCGGAGCCCCAAGCCTGGGCTAACCTGGCCCCAGCAGCTCCTCGAACAAGGCAGCACAGGACTTGGAGCAAGGTGGGGATCCCCAAGTCCACTGCGGGGCTCAGACCCTGCAGGCACCTGCAGCTGCCCCAAGAAAGGGTGACTGCCAGCCGCCCCTGAAAAACGTCTGCACTGCACTTCAGGAGCAGCTTGTTTGAAGAAACTGATTTTTCAGATGAGCTGCTCCCAGTGTAAGTCATGTCTCCACATGATCAACATTTCTTGGCAGTGGCCAGCTCCCTGGCTGTGAGCTGATGCATTTTTAAATCATGGCTCACAAGCAAAGAGGTATTTGCCAGTGCTGCTAGAGTCTCCAGTCCCTGAGTTTGAGTGAGGAACCACATTGCCCACCTGGCAAGATCTGTCAGGGGACAGCAGCTCTCCGCTGCCTTTCCTGCAGCCACATCAAGGCCAGCACCCACAGATTCTCCTCCTCTGGATCATCTCACCCCCCAGACAATCCTGGCAGCAGTGTGTGAGCAGGACTGCAACTCCATGTGCAGACGCAGGGAACACAGGGCAGTGGCCACAGCTTGACAGCTACTCAGTGGCACCAGGGTGCCCAAGAGGAGCTGAAGCCAGCTTGGGGCTGGCAGGAGTTGCAGAGGTGTGGACAATTCACCCCACACCAACCCCACACTGGGTACTGCTTTGCTCACTCCAAAATGAAGGCTTTGCCATGCAAACCCTCTTGCCAGAGAATCCCCAGACGCTTCATGAACATAACACCCCACAATTAGGCTCATGCATCACAGGTGAGGGAAGGAGCCAGTCTCCAGCAACAGAAAAGTTGGCTCAGAATTTTGATGAGACACAGAAGATACAGCAAACGCAGGGTAAGATAAATGGGCAGTGTGGCCAGAGGAAGCAGCACCTAATGGCAAAGGAGATGCTCTGCAAAGACCAGGGCAGGACCATGACCAGCATCATCAAGGATGGGCAAGTTCACCCCTGGGCTGACTCAGAGGGTTTGATTTTGGTGACCACTACACACAGTCCCTGAATGTGACAAGCCAAAGCAGCTGCCTAGGCAGCCACCTCCATCACGTGAGCTGGACTCTCACCCGGCCTTGGCTGCTTCAGACCAGGTGGGAGAGACCCCAAAACTCTTTGGTGAACAAGCAGGCTTGGTTCATCCTTTCACGTGCCACATTCCTGCCCTGGGACGTTCAGGGTCCCTCCATGATTTGCCTCAGTGAAAGCCACCTTCCTCCTGGCTCGGAGGATGCTGCCAGGGAATCCCAGGCAGCTCGGCTGTCATTCCCAGGCACCTCATGCCTGAAGCCGGCTCAGGACAGCAGAAAAGGAGACAGCAAGAAGAAGCCTCGTTGAAAAGCTACCCAAAGTGCATGGAAACAGGGGGGCTCCTGCACATGGGGGGGGTTCCTGCATAGGGGGGTTTGGCTCCTGCATACCTCGACTCTCCATGGCGAAGCTGCACAGGCTCCCACTTTGTCATGTAAATGCGGGCGCCGGGGCCAGGGGCTGCAGAGCGAGTGTTGTTCCTGCAGCACAATGCGGCCAGTGAGCGGGATGAAATCCGCTGCCATTAGAAATTCCGCGGCCCGGGAGGAATCACAGACTTTCGCACACAAAGCCGTGCCCTGGGGACGCGCCGGCGGCGGGAGCATCGCTGCCCTTGCACCGGGTACTGCGGGCAGAGACGGCTACGAGGGCAGCGCCACCGAGGTGAAAGCAAGTTTGAGGTAATTAGCGCTGGAATACGCTTTGTTTCTGTTATTTATTGTAACAGCTGGGGAACAGGACCCGCTGCCCAACAGCTGCCTGCGCCGGGCGAAGCCGCCGGTGGGACGGCATGAAATTACCATGTCATTGAAATCCTCTCCAGCGTCGCATTCAGACGAGGGGCCGCGGGAACGGGGCCCAGACAAAAGGGAGTTTTATTGCGGCGGCGGCGGGTCCGAGCCAGCCCCCTCTCCGCACGCCCACCCGCCAAAATACAGCCGGGAATCAGAGAGGTGCAGACAGGGCCGCGGCACAACAAATGCTACCGGACACGCAGCACGGTCCATCCTCACCCTGAGACATCTCCCATCCTGAACTACCCCAGAAACCCCCTGAGAAGTGAAATCTGTCGGGGAGCAAAGCAAAGGGCAGCACCAGCGGGAAAGGCAGCTGCTGGTGGGGGTGAGCAACTAGCATTCCCAATCTCTAGGCTTGACACCTTCAAAACCACTGGCTCTAAGCAGTGACCAATGCCATCCCACGCAGCCCAGACTTCAAAAAGCCCTGTATCAGCTCTGCCAACCCAGACATCACCACCTGTTCCTTCTCGAGTGCCCTGAGCACTGCCAGGGTAACCCAGCTGTGGGTGCTCTTTGGTTTGACACCAAACTGAGTT
The DNA here is from genome assembly GCA_013398015.1 of Oreocharis arfaki. Classification (NCBI taxonomy): domain Eukaryota; kingdom Metazoa; phylum Chordata; class Aves; order Passeriformes; family Paramythiidae; genus Oreocharis; species Oreocharis arfaki. The sequence continues at coordinate 2,741 of VZRR01004015.1, read as the reverse complement.
TCAGCAGGTGATGCACACGCGGGACAGAGGCTCCATGTGCAGCCGTCAGAGCTCAGCATTAAACCTGTCTGTGCAGCAGAGCCTGGCTGCAGAGGGCAAGGCTGAGCTGCCCAAGCTCTGCTCCTGCCTTGCACTGGGGTGGCTGCATGCAAAAGATGAGCCAAAACGGGCTCTAAACTGTTTTACTACAGTACTGACATCTGAAAGCAGCTGAGTTCTTTGTACCCTCACACTAAACATTGCAAAGGACACTGCTGTGCTTCCCACCTAGAAATCATGGGTGACACCCTAAAGTGCAAGCTATAAACCCGCCTGGCCAAGATGGGTGTCCCTGCACCCTGGCACATGCAGTCCCCCAAGCTGAGCCAGGGAGTGTGAAAACAGTGTGAAGCTGCGGGTGCTGCGACAGAGCACAAGGAACAGCAGCAAGAGCAGTGCCAGCTTCATCACACCCGCATGCAGGGGCTGTATTCCAGCTGCTCTGGAGAGCGGCGTGGTGATGCCAGTGGTGCGGTGATGCCGGCGGTGCAGACACAGCTCAATCATGAGCCGACCCGTGAGGGTCCTGCCAAGCTGGCCTCAGCTGTCCAGCAGCTCTCTTTTCCATCCCTCTGATGTGGTTTGAGAAGCACCGGCACAGCAAGTGCCGGCACCCCTGCTGAGCACAGCCAGTGGCACATCCAGGCTGCGTGACTGCACGGTGACCCGGGGGTCCCCGCTAATGGCGCCCGGGCTGGGCAGAGGCTGACACCCCCTGGCAGCCGTGCGGGGTCTCCCGCTGCTCCTGCACTGCCCAGGCAGCAGCCAGGGACGCGCAGAACCGGGAGTCGCAGACAAAGGCGGCCCCCAGTGCCGGAGGGACAGGACAAAGGCGACGCCGGCTCCTCTCCATGTCCCACCGCGGCCCCGCAGAGCCACCGGCTCCCGGAGAGGAGGCTGAACCCGCCCGTGGCTCCGTGCGGATCACTCTGCCCAAGGAACAGCTTCTCTGCCTGATTTGGCTTCCTCCTCGCGTCTGCCATCTTAATAACTTGTCTGTGTTTTGTTCTTCCCAGGGTTTAGGGAGAGGCTGCAGAGAGTGTTTAGAGATAAACCATCCGTGCTGTGTCTCCAGGCAAGGTGCTTCTCCTGGCTTTGTTTCTCGGTCTAATCCCGTCCCAGAACCAGGCATACGCAATTTCGTGTTTCCTGAAGATAAAGAGCCCCAACAGACGGAGCAGCTTCGGGCTTTTTGCAAGGTTCAGCACAGGAAGACAACGGTTGAGATTAACAGCCTTTAGGAAGTTTGCAAGGGATAAAGAAAACTAAAAGTTGGGGGAAAATAAGCTTAGTTTTTAAAACCACTGCATGTGTGTGCCTTCCCAAGCGCTGCCTGTGGGTCAGATGCCCAGGGTTTTCCCACTGCCCTTCCAGGCATCTCCATGTTGGGCACATCCAGGCACATTCAAGTTTCTGCTTTATTGCCCTGATAAGCCACAGCATCATCAGAGCTCGCATGAGAGGCTCAGCCCATACCCAGGGTCTGGCACAAGCAAAGGGGTGCCAAAGCAGGGCAGGATTCACAGCAGCTCTGACGACATGGGGTTCATGTGTCCCACAGGGTGAACCCGGGCGGGAGCAGATATCCCCCAGCCAAATTTGGGGACAGAAGGGGAAACTCCCAAGGGTGTAGTATCAGAGCCCTGCTCCCAGTGCAGCCCCCACAGGCCCAGGGACAGAAACCCAAACCTGTCCACTGAGTGCATCCCCATCCCAAGACGAGATTCTTTTAAAGCACCTTAAGAGCATCAGCTCAGGCTGGCGTAGGAGGGTGCCCGGCAGCGTTATCTGCGTGGCCCTGAGGCAGCAACACTGCTATCGCCCCAAGGCACAGGCAAAGCCCGTGGTGCCGCCAAATCACGGTTTCCAGAGGCCATAAATCAGCCCAAACACAAAGCGCCAGCAGCCAGAAGGTAACGCAGACACAGGGAGATTTCTGTGCCACGCTTAAAGTAAATTGCGTAAGAAAGGGCTGAAGTTTGCAAACACTCAGCAGGTTTATGTCAAAATCTCACCAGGCTGATGTGTTACAGCGGGTGACAAACCCACCAGCGCAAGAGAGGCGGCAGGGCAGCGACTGCCGATCCCATTACCCTGCTCCTTGGGAAGGGCAGCAGCTCCCCATCCCCATTGGCACGTGCCTCAGTAGGGCAGTGACCCGCGTCTCCATCACCCCATCCCTCCTTCTGCCTCATTTTAGGCACCAAAATCCTTCTGCGACCCAGCAGAGCAAGTTTGCGGTGCTCAGGCCAGACACAGGAGCGAGCAGCTGCCGACGAGGTGGCCTAGGGAACGGCTCTCCAAACCCCCGCGGAGCAGCCCGGCACGAAGGGCACTGCCAGCTGCTCCCGTCCCCAGCCCAGCATGCGGAGGTTGGAGCAGAGGACACGGGGGCACAGGGTGGTTCTGGAGCTCGGCCTCCGCGGGGCCATGCTCGGCCCCGGCTCCGCGCATGCCCTGGCACGGGGAGAGGAGACGCTTCGTGCTGTCACGGCACACGGCGTCGCCGGCCTCGCGCCAGCTCCAGCCTGCGCCCCGCTCCCTGAACTTGGGGAACGGGGAGCTGGGGGATGGATGGGGAGCGGGGGGATGAAACGGGAGCTGGGGGGGATAAAATGGCAGCTGGGGGTGGAGGTGGAATGGCAGAGAGTGGGGTGGAATGGCAGCTAGGGGAGGTGGAATGGGAGCCGGGGGGATGGATG
>VZRR01004010.1:138446-204045 GCA_013398015.1 Oreocharis arfaki | reverse complement strand
CCGCCCCGCGCAGCCCCCGGGGCCGCGGGCGGACCCCCGCCCGAGCGGCGACCCCCGCGCCACGCACGGGGCAGCCCGGCATTCCAGCGGGTATCACTCTCCCGGCACACGCTTCTCCTCCGAAAGCACAGTGCGCACCTATGGCACATATTTAGGCTGTTCTGCCTAAAAAAGGGCACTCTTATTTTAAAAAGTGTTGCTTTCAGTATTAAATCCTACATCTTTTAAAGACCATTTCAGTCTTAAACAGGATAACCATCCTTGATATTTTCAATACCTATTAAAGGAGTATTCATTTTACAGTTTTGCATTATATAGGTAGTATATGCCCTTCTGTAGTAACATACACCATACACATGCTTTTCCCTAACTACCAGCAAAGAGGGAAGAAGCTCAAATTATGCTAATTAACATTTAACTTCAGTATATTCAGTAGAATAAGTAACACACTATTATGTGCATTTCAGTATGAGGTTCCCCCCACCTGTCACGAAGAATTACACAATTACACAATCCCTTGAGTTATATACAGTCTTCTACTAAACAGAACCTTATCAAAAAGCAGCTATTTAAACGCTGTATCACGCAACTAAAGATCTTTAAAACATGCAAACAAGAAAGAAACAGTTACCTAAACATTTTTTACACTGGAAGATTATGAAGTCTTCCCTACAAACACACCATTTCCTCTTTGCCCCCACAACTTCAGGGCCCAAAGACACCATCAATTAGCCAAACTTAACAAACTTGTCTATATTAGCCCTTTTTCTCACATTGTATAAAGCTAAGATATTTTGCTGCAATATATTAATTCATCCAAGTTAAAAGACGCATGAAAAGACAGCATTTCGGGATGGAGGTATCACTCCAGGAGGTTTCTGAGAGCCCTTTATTTGAATAGCCAGGACAGCCCCATCCCATTTGGACTGCAAGTGTTCCCAAACACCGTGGTGACAACCTGGCTGCAGAGCTGCACATCCACCTGCCCTGGAGACCCGAGAGTAACCCTGTGGCCCCCTTTTGCCTAGAAATCACAGCATTCCGGGAACTCTGCTGCTCCCCAGATACCCAGCTTGCTGAAACTTCCCAGAGGTACTGAAATACATCAAGAAAGTCACTTTTAGAGGGTAACAGGAAACGGGTACTCAGTGTGGCAGTTCACACAACCCAGACAAATGCTGGATTAGTCTAACGCCGAGGCTTCCTTCACACGCAGGAAACAAGGTAACTGTGCCAATCATCTTGCACTGCAAAGATCAGTAACTAGTCAGCCACACAATTAAGGGGAGCAGATAAAATTACCTTAAACACATCTTTTAAGGTAACACTTTGATTACAGAACTGTGATACAAACCAACCTTGAAAACAGCTTCCCCCTACCCCAAGAACACTGAAGTGTTTACTTCAGAGGTATCTTCAGTGATGGGCATTGTTCAGTTATGGCAACAAACATAAAACATGGAAACAGAAATTAAGACAACAAAAAGACTTAGAAATTGAGGCTAAGAGCAGCATCTCTTCGCCAAGATGTTGACCAAGCACTCATCCATTGCTGTCACACACAACTGACTTGAAATTTTTCTGAAACATGGCTGACGAAAAGCACAAACAAAAGGGAATGGTCTCATCCTGAAAATTCACACTCTTAATAACACAACTGCTTTTCACCTTGCAACATAAAAACAAGACCTTTGAACAGGCACAAACAAAAAAAGCAAGATTCGACCCAGATTACTTCAATGCTTTAGGCTCTCTCTGGACTTCAGAATGACTCCCTGTCGTGTCATCAACAGAAAGCAAGTGCCTCAATCTCCAGTCTGCTCGCTCTAGCGCCACGCTTCAACCCCCCACCTCTTCTCTGACAGATATCCCATGCTGAATCGAAGAAACATCTTTCAGTGAGTTATTTTCCAACAGTACTCGCTCCATTTCAGTGGACCTACTCCAACAGACTTATGCTCAAAAATCCACGTTATGCTAAGTTCTACGGGCAGAAAAAAAGCACATATAGAAATTGCACTCAGAACTGCTAACTACCTATTACTAGGTAACAACTGGACTGATCTACATTAGTCTTAAGTGAAAAAAAGTATCTGCTAGAAGATGAGAGATAGAACAACTTCCATGAGTGGGAAAGACACTGTTTCCCAACCAAAGCAGCAATGTCCTTCATCCAGGCACGGCAGCCCCAACGGCAAACCATTCTCCACAACTCCTTGCATCCACTGGTCAGTCCCTTTGTGTTAAGCCTCATCTTGGAACAGAAAATCTCAAAACTGTAGCTAGCCAACATTTAAGCAAAAAGAATCCAAGATGATGCCGTCCTTAGTATTTTTTCTATTTCACAGCAAGACTTACATCAATGACGTGACTCTGAAATCTGAGCTATTTCCCCCTTTATTTGTACAGCTATCCTAGCTACATTTCAAGAAAAATTGCTTCTTAGTTAATCAAGCAAAAATAGCAGTAAAAAAAAAAACAAAAGGCAAAGAGAAGCTCAAATGTACTAAAATTAGTGCATTATAGACTGATTAGGGTTTCATTATTGGCCCTTTTTCATTTCCCATATCACAAGATGATGACATCCTGGATGATTTTAAACATGATCTTAAATCCCAGAATCCTACAGGTTTATTCAACTTTCTTCATCAGTTAACATTTACATATGATAAACCTCAGCTGCAAGTTAACTTACACACTACCTCCCACATTTTTCAAGTATCTAGAAAGAGAGCACAAAGGAGGTTCCTATTCTCCATTTAAATATGGAGAAGCTTTAAAAATCAATCAGTGAGTAGATTTCTAAATAAGGTATTATTCAATGAAAAATAATTTTAAACAAGATATGAGGAGATTCACAAGCAGCCATTGTGAAAACTTTTATATTCTTATTCTGAAGCTACTACATAGAAGCCAGTATCATTAAGTCAGCAGAACCATTAGATTCCTTTTTTCAATCAGATTCAGAAAAAATGATTGCCGAACTCCATAAGTCTTCGGGTTTATAAATTAAATCAGACTACTGAGGCAAAGGTGAGAAAGAAAACTGAACTTTCATAGGCAGCAAATGGCAAAAACTTACCAGTAAGAGAGAATACACCCCAAAGGAGTGGCAAAGGCAAGCAAAATGTAACTAAAGTTAGTGCATGTATGGGATTACTGATAGCTTTCCTTGATTTTAACTCAAGTATTTTAAGTGCCAATTTCAGTTTTATGGTAGGCTTAACTTCTGGATGCAAGTAAAGGATTCATAGAGCAATCAGAGCTGTCAATTCACCAACTGCACTGTTATCGCTTCCCGTTATAGACATTGCCTACATTCAGTGCTGCTCAGCAATCTCACACCATCTTTCACATCGCAACAAAGCAAGAGAACTCAGGAAAATTAAGGTAAAGACTGCAATTCTCTCTTTTCTCAAGCTCCATGAGCTTGCAGATGACCAGTTTCAAAATCAGCTGAGGAACACTAACTTTTAAGTACACCTGTTATGGCATCTTTAAGATTTCAGATCTTTCTTCCTAAAGCTAACAAGGAACTGTCAGCAGTTTTTTTTAATAGCATACAGATCACTGGACAACATTAGTAACCTTGGCATTCATCATTTATTCATTCATTTTTTCTCAATCCAGATTCGAAAATCAGTGGGAGACTCCAACAAGGATACAGTTTAGGGGCATATGGTCGAAGTGACATGATTTCAGAGTTGTTCCAGCAGCCATAGTCATGAGCTTAAGTCAAGTGTTCGATGTATTTATTTAATGTTAAGATCCTAGTCCTGAATTCCAAGCAACTCCAGAAGTCCACTTTTGACTCACTCCAGTTCTGATCGAGCTCAAGATCCACTCATCAGAAAACATCATACCTTCAAATTCTCACTTTAATCACACCAGCTCACGGAAATGTCCCTTCTATTCCCATTTTCTGTTGCATTCTATGCACTCTCTATACATGCTGCAGGGAACTGCACCACACCTGTACAGAGCTGGTATGCAACAGCAATCAGGACCTCACAGAGGCAGACAGCTGAGAAATTGCCTTGAAATAAGAAAACGAGATTCATTAGAAGGTTAATAGCTCTAAGTCACTTTCAGGTTTTGGCGTATTTGCTAAGTGTTATGAGGCTCTCTCTTACCATTTCCAACAGCTCTCTGCTTTGTCCTGACAGCAGGACACACCTCTCCTCTCTGCAAATTATGGGAGGAGCACAGTGTCATTCAGAGAGATGTGGGACAAGAAAAGACTGCTAGTGTAGTTGACAGCAAATACTCAGACGAGATCAAATTCACTGACTGAATGACCTCCCTTTTCTTGGAAGCTGGCATGCTCAGCTTTTCCTCAGTCAGGAGCAATTACCAGGAAATTAGCCACCTCAGGTGTATACTGCAAAACCTGTTGAAGAGCTGTCTTAAGAACATAAGGTAAAGAAAATTCCAAATGCTAACTCATTGCTAAAAATCTGCTATGTGGGTAAGTGGGTAACAAGAACCTTAGAGTTATCCTTTTTTTTTGTAGCGAGGTCCTTTCCAACCTGAATTACCCTTTGATCCGACGAAATGTGCAACACAGAAGTACAGGAGCCCGTTTTTCAACTGCAACTTAAGACAACGCGATCAAAATCTGACCAGTTTTCCCCTTTCAAACGAGAGAAACTGTGTTCTTAAATTTTTTCTGTCCCTTAGCAATGTTCAATTTGTTCCTGCTTCCTGTCGACATTGTTGGAAGTTCATTTGTTTTGGTGGGAACTGCTCATCCATCTCTAAGTGCTGTGATACTTCAATTCACTGCCCTGCTGAGGTAGCAAACCTTTTTGTCGGGGTGTCCAGCAGCAGCACACAGCTCTCACTGCAGTCAGACACCCCCCCTGTTCACTGTTGCTACAGACACGGCTTAGGGGGTCTCCACTGTCAGGGCTATCAGGAGAGTACCCGGCCTCCTACAAAAGACTGGTTTAACATGCAGTTGTCTTAACAACAAGGTCTGTAAGCAATCTTAATTATTTTTCTGTTCAAAACACAGATCAAGTGAAAGGCAGTAGCTTCTAAATTCTGCGCAGCAACAGCTGGAACACAACACTTTAGATCATGTCCTTTGGCTCTTGTTCCATACCACCATCTGGAGAAATCTCTTTCCACAGTGAAATTGATGAAGACTACAGTAAGGGCAGTAAAAATAAGCAACTTAAAACAGCTTGAAAATCATCCTGCATTGTTTTATCCCGACCAACAATAAGAACTATTTCCATCAGCCCTAAAATCAATCAAAAATACCAAAATCCAGATTACACATTCTTCAGTAAAAATACCTTTTTATAGCACAAAGTATTACTTTGGGGCTTTCTATCATTCATAGATCCCAAGATTAGGCATTTATTGATTATGGTATTTTTCCTGTTCTACACCCTTTTTTCTTTTTAAATATGCACACACTTCTACAACATTTTCATCACCTAACGGAAATACGTACGCAAAAATTAGGCTCAGTTAAATTCATACTTTGAGATGTTGGTACTTGAACAATCATTTTTTGTTGAATATTCCTCCTCCCTCGCCTTCCTTTCTTCGCAGGATATTTCATATTCCTTCCGTGGAAAAACTAGCTGTTTGCAACAAGATGTATGCCAAATAACCTGATTTGTGCACAGCTCTCATTCCTTCAAATTCCCATTTTATTAGTTTGCAGCTGTAAGGAGCTTGAGCTCCAAAAGCCTTGACACACAGGAAATATAGGATGAATCCCAGCTTCTCTCACACATTACAATGCACATACAAGAGATCTACGTGAGGAAGAAGGGGGAGATGCTTTTCTTCATCCTGCATTGTAAAAACAGTCAAGTTCCTATTCAGTCAAACAGAAAAAGCATTGTCCACAGCTTGTTTTATACCACCCTTAAACTTCAGATGTACGGCTGTTAGAATCATTTAGAAGGGAGCAAATAAACTTTTACATCACAGCATCTTCCTGTTCCATCTCTTTACCGAGCTGATTTTACTTAAAACACTGATTATGCTACTCGTCAGAACGAACCAATTCGTCAAAAAAAAAAAAAAAAAGTAGCGATGAGGAAGGAGTCCGCAGGGGATTTAAAGCTTGGGTTTTTCACTTTTAGTATGTGAGCGGTTGCTAACAGCAACCTGTCTCCCTCCCTCCCTCCTTTAAGGGAGTGCAAGATTAGCACGGAACGCCAAAAGGGATGTCCAACACACGTCTCGTTTGCTCACGGATTACGTTAGAAATTCTAGCCTGAATTACTCTGAGCAGGTGTGTGCTCTCAGCACACATGCCGCGTTAATTTAAAAAAAAANAAAAAAAAAAAAAAAAAAAAAAAAAGGACGGGGTGGTTAAGACAATAGAAGGCAGCGAAGGCGAAGAAGCGATGGCCGCCCCGGTGCAGCGGCGGGGGCGAGCGGGCGGGCGGCAGCGCGGCTCCCCTGCCCGCCGCACCGCGCACGGCACCGCGCAGCGCAGCGCATTACAGCACGCATTACATCACCGCCTTTGTGCAGGGCTGAGCCACCGCGCTGCTCGGGGAGCGCTGCCAGAGCTGCATCCCCGCATCCATCCCCCAAACCGCACGGAAGCAGAAAAAGAAGCGATTTGGAGTCACGTCAACCTTCCTCTCCCCGCCCTGACGAAAATCCTCCCCATCTGATCCCTTTGGGAAATTTCATTAGAAAGAAAAAGACCCTTAGCACGTTTAGCTTTATGAACGGATTTCAGACAAGAATAAACAGAAAGGATTTTGCAGATTGTCACGACTAAGAAAGGGAGATTTCATTCTCCATTTATCAAATTTGTTCTAGCAGATTATCTTCTTCAAATGACAAAGGCAAGCAGCCTGAATCTCATTAGAGCTACATTTAACACAGCTACTGAAGTACACAAATTTAACCTAAATCAAGGCTGGGTTTTCTTCGTGAACTCAAACTTACTCAGCTCCTACGTTACTGCAATGAGAAAAAATTAACATCTTGCCTTCACTTTCTTCCATTTCTGCAGCCAGCTACATGTTACTATAAATGCAGCATGTGCACTTTCACGACTCTGGTCAGAAGCATTCCCCCAAACTCAGCACCCAAATCCAGCACTTCTCAGCAGCTCACCTGTCCTCAAGTCATGAGTAAACAAGCTTCCAACTCATTTTTATTAGGGATATGTAGCATATGCAATACCAAGGCAACCAAGACAAAGCAAGCAGCTCCCAGTGCTATTTAGGGACAGAAATCTGTACATATAATATTTCAAAGACATTCCGATAACTGTTTCTACAGCTTTAATATTCACGTGCATCGTCAAACAATTGGTATCCATTACAATAATGTTCCTTACAATTAAATGCATTAATACTTCTTTGGGAACAACAGATATTTGAAAGTAGGGGCACTGCATTGTACTCCAAAGTGCACTAATCAAGTTCTCCTTCAGCTTAAAAAAAGATCACATAAGAAACCTTGCTCATTTTATAGACCAAACTAGTAAAAAGCTATTAAAACTTGACTGCAACTTACTACTTCCTATTGCTTGCCAGCACAACAAATGCAGCCTAACTGTTGTGAGAATCCACTACTGTATGCTCAAATTTTTAACACCTTAGCTATGGACGGTGATCTGGTTGCTCCCCATTAAAATAAGAAAGATAGTTACTTTTCTGTTAGCACAGACAACAAGTATTCACTCATCTACCCTTCAGTCTTCTAGGATAACACAAAGATGCTATATGCTCAAATTATCCAGCCATTCACCTCCATAACACCACCTGCTAAATATCAACACTAGCAAATGTTTTCTGTATTATTTTAATTCAATAGAGGGCATTCCTCACATGGGCATGTTCCAGCACCTCTGATCCATGCCTTTAAAGAACATGCTGAGACTTAACAGGAGTTATGCAGTATCCTACAGATACGATGTGATACCATCTGCAAATCAGGATAACGACAATGATTCAACCACTGGAAGTTACAGTATTTTAATTAAGTTCACAAAACTGGCCTGATTTAAGCTCAATTAAAATGGGTTTGTTGGTCTTCTACTACACTGACTCACTCTATAAAAAATTCTAAATGCATATGATTTCCTGGGAAAGCTCTTTGAGACAACAATAGGAGCTAACATTTTAATTGCATTAAAAAGCAGCAAAGTACTTTGGCATGTGTATGAATCCATTATTTCAGAAGTCTACAATGTATTTTAAAAGCACTAGGTAAGATTTTAACAATGCCTCTGCCTTCATGTCTTCAGTTCCTGACATCATTACAGATTCACAAAGTTGTCTCTGAAGATTTTAAACTGTAAAACCAATCAGCATTCCATAGGTGTACTTCTAAGTGACCTAGCAAGCTTAATTAGAAATATTAACTTCTGTAGAGTAGAACAGTAACAAAAGGGGAATTAGACTTCTCTTAAACTGTTTTCATCTTTATTATTTCCACACCCAACCCTTTTCATCACATTACAACAAGTTTATGGCATTATTACAGCAACAGTTGCTATATTGTTTAGTTTGGCAAGTATTTTTATTTTTGCACATTATTAAATAAGAAGCATTCTTTACTAAAGTGCTTTTGGTATAGAGCCACTTTTGTTGTACACAAGTCATTCTTACTTGCTTTTGAGCTCCAATACCCTGACGTCCCATCCAAATTGCCAACTCTCATATCTACTATTATTTAAAGGAAAAACAAAAAAAAATTCTGTGATATTAACTCATGTCAGAGGTTTACTCAGTCTTTTCTTGCCTGGCAGCTATTTTAAGCTTGAACAGGAAGTAGTATCACATCATTTTTCAGCACGAGACATTTGGTATAGACAGATAATGAATATATTTGGGACTCAAAACAGGGGAAAATGTATTGAGCCCAATATTATGTACTGGAGCATAGTTAGACCACAAGAACGGGACTGCAACTTCTCCACAACAATCTTCCTCAAAAGTCTTCATAGCTGATACAACAAGCTCTTTTTTTACGTTTCACTTACTCAGTACAAGTGTACACAACCAGCATCATATAATACATTTGATATTTAAGAACATCCTTCCTAACTCCCTTCTACACACAGTTCTCCTGATACACTTTCTCCTCACTACCACTGCATCAACCCTGCTCATGCTGACGACAGGTCAGTTCATTGGCACTACTTGACTATAAGGGTAATAAAAGTAGATGGAGCATTTTATCTGCTATCCATTTACTCTTCACAACACGTATCGGGAGGACTAGTCCTCTTCAGAAGTTGCTTAACAGAACCGGAGGTATATGTACAGCAGTACGAGATGTCTGGAGACCCTCTCTTCCAGCAGATGCTCTGACTCAATATATTTCCATTCTCACGAGAAGCAGAAACAAGACTTAGTCCATTACCACGCACACCTCAATTGTATACATATTTATCCCAATTAGCTCGAATCAGTACATCAGCACTCAGTCAATGGAGTCCTAAATTCAGTAACTGAGCATCAAGCACAAACTCTGTGGCTTCTAACCCTTCAAAGAAAGAATAGCAAGCAAGCTAGCAGGATATGTTAGTAAAAACACTAATACCGTCAGCAGCAACAAAAATGCCCTGATTTCAAAGCAGACTAAAAAGTGTAGTATCATCTCAATATCTGTGGAAAACAATTATGAAGTACTTGAGACTTATAAAGAGCAAAACTTTGAACTAACAGGACTTTGTCACTTGTGCTTGAGATGATGATATGCATGATAACATTAAGAATCCAAGTTACAGCACCACAATCCAGCATCTCTACTTGCCTTCTTGATAGCTTTGTTTTGTAAAGGAAGTTCACTTAAGATTCAAAATCAACAAAGCTGAAGTTTATTTGGATTTATGAGAAAATACCTTGAATGAGTCCAAGAGAGTTCTGAGACAGGGCCAATATCAGAGACTTAAGTTGCCGACCAAATGTGCGGGTTGCTGGCAGAGGAGAGATAATCCCATCCTTACAGAAGGTCTGCTTTTGACCTCTTTGAGTAATTGACTGCCATTAAAATCACTTTTCAAAAGTCTGTTCTTACATCCAGATTTTTTTGAACTGTCATCCTTCAGGCTTTTGGCTCAATGACTTTCTATGGATATAAGCTCCCTGACCTTATCGGACTTTTTTTTTACCTTTCCAATTTAGAGCATACTATTTCACATTAAAAGGCATTGGTATTTAAAAATCTGATTTCTCATAAAGGCTTCCAAATTAAACTTCCAAGTTTATTATGATTTCTTGTTTTTTGTTGCTGTTGAACTGTTTGAAATGGCTTATGATTCTGAGCAACAGCCCTTTATCTCCACTGAATATTTGCTTTGCTATATCCAAATAACTGAATCACTCCTAAATTAGAGTTATAGCTAGAAAGAATTGCTATAGAGCCTCTAGATAGGAAGTAAAACTTTCCAGTCTGCTTCAATTTCACCAGTTCAGCCCAGTGTTGCTACCTGGTAGTTTATCAGCACCTGCCAATTGATTACAGCTGAATTGAAGGCGTAATTATACCAGGCATTGTAACTTCATCTATCAAACATATTAATGCAATATGATACAGTTAGGTAAGGCAGGAAGTAAATATTAACAGCTGGCGGACAAAGATTTAGAGGAAAGTTACTTGCAGTTTTCTAAAAAGGAGGTAATTCATTATTAAGCATTAATCCTTAATCCAAGTGCTAACTCAGAAATCCACTATGAAAATAAAATATTTAATTTTTCCAGTACAGTCATCTGTGCAAACAGTTATTGATAGCTCATGAAATGGTTGTGGGGGCAAATGTGTGCACACATGCACTGGCGCACACCAAAAGCCAAGGAGCGGGGTCTGTCAAGTTCCATGCAACTGCACTGTCAAGAGCATAATTCAGTGAACATTCCCTTTTGGTAGCAGTGCCAGCTTAAGCCAGAGTTTTACAATAATTACCAAAAGCAGGCTGGGGATTCTTAATTTGATTAATCAGTACCATGTCAGTAGTCTACTACTACCACCACGTTACATCAGGTATCTGCAACTCACTTTACATATCATAGTGTTAAAAAAATGTAGTGTGTGAAATACTCATCTTGGTCTTCCTTAAGGGAAGACTTGACTGACAGTTACTGGCCAGCACCAGGGCACTCCACCCACATGGGTATGTGTACCTCCAACAATAAGACACAGGTATATCAACAAAGTCACTGCCGTAATTAACACGTGTGCCTGTAACATATATCACACAGCAAAAGATACGTGTAATGTGGACTTAAAAAAAAAAAAAAGGCCCTTGTGCTTAAACTGACAATCAAAAAAACAAGGGAAAATATGATCTACTTACTCAACACATGCCTGGTATCTCTGCACACTGATAAAGTATAGTAGGACAGCAGCACATTAGTGAAGATCTGGTTCTAGCAACTGACCATTGAGCTAACCCAGTTCTGAAATTCCAGCCCGTTAAACACACAGGAAATGAGCTAAGTTAGATAAACCAACTGCACCCATATATATATTTCTGTTCAGGAGTACCACACATTAGCAGCTGAATTGAGTTTGGATTTTAACATACTTTGGCATGCCCAGTATGTTACCTGTAAAGTTAACCACATGTCATATGCCAGCTAGAGTCTTCAGCTGGGAAAGATCTTCAGTGGCCCTTTTTGTTTTCAATAAGATATGCATATTTCTTTTTAAGGGAAGCATCATGGAAACCCTGCATTACAATAATATTAACCTATAGCAGACGAGCACTTGTCGGAAAGCCACGGGAGATTTCAGATCAAATTACAAAGGCCAGAATTACTGCATTACACCAGTCAGCTACAATGCCATCCTCTGAATTTTTCACTCTCTAGAATAGCAGCTTTAGAGCAACAAAACAACTAGCTCGAAGATCATCTTTAAACAAACAGTTGTCAGGTGAGCAATGCTATTTTGACACAGGCAGCCATTTGCTTATCTGTGTACATCCTTTATCTCTACAATCTTCTTCCTTTACTTGGAAGTGCCATTTGCCCTGAACACACCACAGGCATTCCTTCTTCATAACGAGTTCAGTATCTGCATTTATGCTCCCTTCAGTGGATGACTAATATTACAAGCACACTATTTTGATTGACACCTAATACCATAGCTGCCATTATCACTTACATCATGCTAAAACATGAAGTGTTACCCACATCTATTTGGAGAGTAAAAGAATACAGAATTGCTTTGACACATTGTCAAGCACTGTCAAGATTCACCCACCATAGCTATGTTTTCTGTTTCTCCATCTTACAAGGTCATTAACTAAGAAGTAGAGATGATTTTACCACATTATAGCTACACATTCAATTTCATTTTGAATATTATACAATAATATGCTAGTACAACACAAGGTTCAAGCAACACTCAAGTGACTTACCATTCAGAAGTATCAGTACACCAGTTTTTTGGTTTGCATCCCATTTAAAAGAACACGTTGTTCATACCCCCAGAGGCTCAATACATCTGTGGCCAACAGAATGGATAAGCTAAACGGTGCTTGGGAACAACAGCAATTAAAACCCTTATCCCTCTATCAGGAAAAACGAATCCCTAATGCAAAACACTCAGATTTAAGTTCAAGACCCAGTAAATTTGATGTAGTTTCCATAAGGGCTAGGTTTCTATCTTCTATTTCCAAGTCAAAACATTTTTCAATCTTGTTTGAGCAGTCAGATGAAAATGGTACAGTACATGTTCCAAATCCAAGTCATCTCTGTCAACGCATATCTTCTGCCTGTACAGTTTGCTTGACTGTCAGTTTGCTTAACAGTTGCTCTGCCTGGATTTACTACCAAATAGGCTTTGACAATGATTGCTATTTAATCCTATGTAATACCCAGATGCAACTGTTCCCAGATCAGAGGACAGTTTAAAAACACAGTCTCCTTCCTGGCTACATACAAGTCTGGAGTCATGTGCTAGAAATCTTGTAACTGCAAAACTCAGTAATAGAAAGGACCACTATTGTAAATAAAAGCTATTAATCTTTTATATATTTGTGGCAAGAAAAATATTGCTATTAAACTTTTCCTTATTCCTTATCTAAAATCTCAGTTTAATAAACTGAACTTTCTAATGTTTGTACTTTAGGCAATGACACTCCAGTAAAACTGAGTAACAGAGTTCACCACCTGAGTGTCTGGACTTAAGCCACCCACCACAAACAGCAAAACACACAATGTAATTCAAACTCAACACTCAACCAACTCATCTTACGCAAGCCTACTATTTCAACCGTAGAATCTGAACACCAGCCGGATGTCCACTAACAATTCTCAGTTACTATTGCCACCTTTAGAGCTGTCAGCTACAAGGATCTGCAGGATTTTTTGTATTTGATTCAACTGTAAATTTGATCTCAGGTATTGCTTTTATGAATTATATGATCCAGATTTGTTACTCAAAATACTTCAGTGTACATGAGAACTTGCAAGGAGATCCTGCTTAAGTATATAACTAAATCTAGAATTATTTCCTTAATCATTTCATCTCTGCTTATATTTACTTGAAACGGAATCCTTCCATTATCCCTGAACATCCTTACCCCAGTTTCTGAAATGCTTTTTCTCCTGAAAAAGATACTGCCATGATCTAAATGAAAGTCAACATACACACTACCTTAGAACATGAAAACTGAAGTGATTTTTTAAAGTTTATCCTGATCTCTAAAACACAAGAAAGTCTTTTCCAAAGCAAGACTGAAAAAAACTCTACCAACACCCCAGTACTCTGTCTAGTTACTACTCTAAGAAATAAACAAATAACCTCCACAATTATTAACTGGCTGATACATTCATCATTTCAACGTAAGACAAACCTAAGATTTAGATAACACTCTACATCAACAATTTAACTAAAAACAAACTAAGCATTGGTAGGGTGAGTAACAACTCATGCCTACAGCACCAGATGATAAAACATAAGATAAATTACAGTGAAGAACAAAATATTCTGTCTGACTTCACCTTAAAGATAATGTTTTATTCTTTCATCATCTCTAATCAAAAAGCCAACATGCCTGAATAATATAGTCTATGGATTTAAACTTCTTAATGCTATCTGTGAGAATGAGGGATTACTGCACTCAGACAAAAGAAACTAGCTCATTTGGGTCGGTTGACAAAGACAAAACGTGAAAAACAGTGTAAAAATTTCAGTCATTTCCCAAGACTGACACGCGTGTTAGCACAAGAAATCCAGGCCATAATGGAAGCATTTCTGGGCAAACTAACTTAGTATCTCTATTCCACTTCTCTGCTCCAGGACAGCATTTGTGAAGCACCACATCTTATCAGACTACAGCTCAAGCCCTGTTCACAGGCTGCTGTCTTAATGCCTCAGGAAAAGCAGAATTCTGATCTGGACTCTGCATTACCTAAGTTACTCAGTTTACACCAGGGAAAAAAGAAATATGCTTATTTGCTTTAAATTAGGCACTGCCACTTCAGTGCTCAACTCAAAGACATTGAAGATGATGACCTCAAATTGAGACAGTCCTTTCACACTGTTCTGTGGAATATTACTGCCGTACTGTACAGCAGAAATATTTGGGCAGACAAAGACTCCAGCCTCCTGTCAGCACTGGTCTTCTGCAGACTTGTTTAACAATTCATACAGCAAAATTAGGAACAAGCCAGATAATTCCTGCATACATTTGCCAATACTTTGCAAACCCTGCCTTTGGTTTCCAGGACTTCCAAACAAAGCAGCATGATTTTGTTAAAACAGTTAACGGCAGATTAGCTCATTAAAAAAACTGATATAACTAAGAAAAGCCTTTTTTAAGCAGATCAGGAAAGACAGAATTTCCTTCTACCATTTTCCTGTGCTCATCATGTAGCAGAATGCTTCCTGATGCACGTATCAGAAAGTGTGTCACTGGCAGTCAGCTACACAAAGGGGAAAGCATCTGATCTGTGTCACAGTCAGCGTGTCAATCCGCAGCACTAATACCTCTCCCAACTAACCCAGGACACAGCCTGTCCTAGCTGAGAGCCACCACAATTTCATGTCAGTCTACACAAAAAGAAAATTAATAAACCCCTCATTCTTCCTCAGGAAATGAGAGTACAAAGGAAACCAACAAGGAATCTCTTTCAGCAGTTTCCAGACAACATGCCTCTAACATGACTCAGGCACTTGAAAGAGTGTTTTACCACGAAACACTGCTCCATACATCAGCAATTACTTCAGTAAGACTATGCCAACTATGTAAGCAATTCAACTTAGAACAGGGTGCCAGGGTTTGCTGCTGAACATGAATGCAGCTCACTGTGACAGACCAGTAAGTATCTGTGTAGTACTACAGCTGGCCTTGCCAAAGTCATGTGGGCAAACCTATAAAGAAACTATTTTCCCCCAAAGAATTGGGAAAAAAAAGACAGTCTAATACCTAACTCCAAGCTAAACACAGATCACATAGCAAACTCTTTCATTTGCAATGGCAGGCACATTTGGGCCAGGTCTGCAACTATTCACTTCTCCGGAGCAACTGCCTGGCACAGCCTGGGTGCTCGCACTGTGGGGACAGGGAGGAAGGAGCCCAGCTGCGTCTGCCTGTAACGCTGAGAGACCACCAGCAGCCACTCACTCACCCCTCAGCACACACAGACAAGTCTCCAAGGCACAAACCCACATCCTGTTGCAACAGCCTGCATACCTAGCGAAAGCAACAGCACACGTGGTGAAGTTATAAAACTGACCACTGTCCTCATTTTCTGTATCCTTTCATAGAGTCTCATCCCCATGCTAATTTTCTATTTTTTCTTGAAGCATCACTGCAGTATCAAATTCATCAAGTTAGAATTCACAGCTCCATTTTTCCCAATAAAATTTCTGAATCATTCTTTTCAGTTTACATGAGCACATAAGAAAGATTTGGATTTGGGGGCAACAGGTAAACTTTTTACTAGTCATAGAAACAGCTCTCATTCTGCAAACGCTTTTTTAATATTAAATCTTATTTGAATTTCATTCTTAGTACATTCTTGCTTAAAAACATTAAATGTCAGTGAATATTCCGATTCTTTCTATACCCTTTCAGTGAACAGAAGCCTGTGACTTGAAACAAGTAATCCAAAAATTCTACCGGGTACCCGGAACCCATAATTTTAGGACCCTGAAAGCCAAAGCAGCTCCCATTAGCTCTGCGTAACTTGGATGCTGGCTCCAAACACCGAATGGCTCGGATTGGAAGGAACCTTCAGAGGCTCACAGCTCAGTCTCCTTCTTAAAGCAGGATCAGCTCTGAGGTCAGACTAGGTTGCTCAGGGTTTAATGCAGCTGAGTCTTGGAAATCTCCCAGGGCCATATTCCACAGCATCTCTGAGTGACTTTTTCCAGAGCTCAATTACCCTTGTAGTAAAAACCTACCATGTTTCAGCTCATGACTGTTTCTTGTTCCTCCCACCACATGTATAAAGAACCTGACTTTTCAGTTCCCTCTTTCTTGGTACCAGAAAGTTACGATTAGGTCCCCCTGAAGCTGCCTTGTCTCCACACTGAATTTCAGCCTCTCCTCACATGGTAACATGTCCAACCCAATAATGCTGGTGGCTCACGAGCTGGACTCAACACAATATTCCAGATAGTGAATACCGTGGGATCATCTCAATCATCTCCATCTACTATCTAACCTCCTGTGGACACAGCCCAGGACATGGTTGCCCTTCCTCACTGCCAGAGCACACTTGCTAGCTCATCTTTAGCCTACTGTCCAACAGGACAGCCAGCAACTTCCATACAGAGCTGCTATCAACCACCCAGTCCCCACACTGTATCAATACAGGGACTTAATCCATTCCATTCCCCTGTCCATGCTGGATTCCATGAGGCCAGCATGTAACCCAACCATGTATAGGCCACTGAGCTTTAAGATTCAGGCAGTTTTCACTCAACAAGCAGTCCACCTATCTAGATGACAGTTTCCCAACCTGAAAATAAGGTTGTTGCCCTAAGGAGACCATGCCAAAAGCCTTGCTGAGGTCAAAATAGATCATATCCACTGCTCTCTGCCTTATTTAATATTCAGTCATGTCATCACGGAGGTGACTGGGTTGGTCACATGTTTACCTTTCATCAAACTCATGATGGCTATTTCCAATCAACAACAGAACATTCACATGCCCACAACTGACTTCCAAGTGGACTTAATTAATGATTTTCCATATTCCAAAGTGAAGTTGACCACCCTAAAGTTCCCTGGATAATGCTTCTTGTTCTTCCTGAAGACAAATGGCGCATGTGCTGATCTCCAGTGATTGAGAAAATCCCCCAGCCTTCATGACCTTCCAAAGATAATGGCTATGCTAATGTCAAGCAGATCTCGAGGCACCTTCGGATGCATCCCACTTGGTCCCACGGACTTTGAATAAGTCAAGACTCCAAGAGCTCCCTGAGTTGAGCCTCTTCCACTATTGGTTGGTCCTCTCCCTCCTGAATCCTGTTTGTAGGTACAAAGACCTGGTAGATCTTTATGGTGGAAAAGAAGGCACTGAGGAACTGAACCTCGTATTCATCAGGGGAAACTAAACCACCCACCCCACTCAGCAGCAGCACTTTTTCCTTCTTTATTCTCCCGTTGCTAATGTTGCAGCAGCACTACTTGTGGCCCTCGACATCCACCTCTTATTTCAAGTCTAGCTGGACATTTGCTTTCCTTTGCATTGCTACTTAGCATTTTCTCTGCAGATAAACTGTTAACAAACTTTCTTGGACATCACCTAATCCACTGTCTCAATCACTGTCTCCTTCCCCTCGAACTGATTGCTCCTAAAGCCTATTTTATCTTTGGACCTGGCGAAGAAAGCACAACATGACCATTCCATTGTGCATGGAGACATTCCTTGTTGCCATTCAGTTTTCACAACCAGTTCCAACAGCCCAAGTCTACAGACCAGCTTTCTACAGTTACCATTGAGCATCTAGAAATAAATTTCCTAAATGCATTTCTCATTGTTATATTCTTATTTGCTCACCCAGAAACAAGCTTATCCTTAAAACAGGGAACAATTAGAGGAAACGGTGAATCATCTCAAAAAACCCCATGTATTTATCACACTATTAACCTTCCTGTTAAAAATCCAGGTGATTGCAGCAAGTTATCAAATAGATTTAGATAGATTGGCAATATTGGCAATGGATTAACATCGTTAAATGCCAACAGGCCTATAATTTGATCCTTGAAAAAAAGTGACAGAGGAAACACAAGCATTGTAAATATACCAAGAAGATCTAAAAATTCTTTTATTGGCCATTAAATCATAGCCATGTTTTCAACAATTAAATCTTGAGCTAACTAGTCATCTAGTTCAAAACTGTAAGGCTGTAGTGAAGCACTAACAATTACTATAGGATTATTTACTCCTGTCAATGGAAACCCAACAGTTTAGCCACTTGCATCCACTTCCCTCCAGTAATCTTCTGCCAAAGAGGAACAGAGAGAACAGCAGCTCTCTGTAATTTCAAACATTCTATCCAAGAAAACTGGCCAATCCTGAAGATGCATGTATGAAATGTTGTTCGTGCCCTTTCTACATATTTAAGTTTAACAAGCCAAAAATCCAACAGATACAGTCATAGCCTGTTAGGCGAATTGTAGTGAATTTTCAGACAAATAACGCATTCTACTTGGGAGGCTGAGAAATACAATAAGTATAATGGATGGTTAGATGAAAAATGCTATGCTCGCAAACTACAGCCCACAATAAATCATCTTTCCAGGAACACATCTATCTTCCCTGACTGGAAGCAAAGTAAAACAGCTTCTAAAAGGGATTTTGCCAAATAGGTGAAACTACTTTCTTCTTTAAATGTGGACAACTGAAGTCAGGTGCTAAACTCAGCATTTGTTTTGGTTTTGACCACAGTGACTCCTATTACTGCTACATGTAAAACAGCAGCAGTAGCCCAAGATGGATCAGTTCTGATACTGCCATTCCTAATTAATCACACGACATTAATCAGTGCAAGTATCACAGAAAACATAATTTCACAAATGCTTCTGCTTATTATAGCACTTTAAGCTGTTATGATTGTGATAGGTTTAGCTGCACTTGATTCAAGTGGTTTCAGATTCCTCTTGCCAACACAGGAGAGAAACTTCAGTCTTCCAAATACTGCAATTCAGCGATGGGAAAATCCTTCCTCACTGCAGGTGAGCAAATACCCAAACTAATTTATATCTGGCAGGTTTGATTATCACAGAGAACACATGGTAACAGACTTTAGGTTGTAAAACCCTTCAAACCACCACCCATGAAAAATTACTCATCTCAATTTTTGGAAGTCAGTGAAGTGGTACTATCACAGCTCTGAACATTACAAAAACGTAATGTTTCGCATTACATTTTAATGCAATGTTTCTTTTCACTACCTAATTTTTTGCACCCTCTAAAGAGATCATCTTAGTGTAGAAGTTCTCAGTATAGCTTTTTTAAAGGAAGCTTTCTCCATCATGTCCCAATCCCTACAACGCAGTAACTGTAGGGTCTGGCCCAAAGCAAAGGAAAGGAGCTCATCTCCCTTACTCTAATGGCTCCATTGCAGGGGCTTTTACACTGTAAACTGCCAGTTAAACAGAGATAGTCACTGGTCTCTGCATTCTGCTTACCTGATTTGACAAACTGATCCATTTCACGTCCATGAAGTGTAATGACAAGCCAACAGATGACATTATCCTCATCTATAACACTTGGGTGACGGGGGACTAAGCAGTTTAGTTGCATTCCTTGAGAACTGAGAGCAAACTACCAGGTCAGCCCTGCACAACAATCCTGCCTGAAATATATAGTATCTTTTTTCAGTGACAAATTTTCAGGTTATGCATCTCCAACTTCTGTATACTTGAAACCTTCTAGTTCAGCAGAAAAGTTTCCACCATCTAGCTTTCCTCTCATCCACTTGCAATGACAATGATCCACGTTAAGAAGGTCAGTCCACCAAGTCAGTCACAAACATTTATTTGATTTATTTTAAAAAAAAATCAATTTCATCTGCCATTGAAATGCATCTCTCTCTGCAGAAGTTATATAACTGGAAATACGATTTCTGTCCAGCTAAAATATTTTCAAACATCAATATCAGACCTGACTTAAAAATATGTTGATAATAACTCATTTTCTACAACTAGTTTGTGAACTGTAAGAATGCTATAAATGCTGTCCTTGTTTCCCACATCAAATGTTTCTAGCACCCTGAAGCTTAAGCCTTGGTTAATTGCATTTAGATATTGTATGATTCTATAAACATACACATTATTTAGCCATCACAAATATTTTAATTGGGCTGAAATAGCCACTTAATTTCTATCCCACTGAGCTGACATATATTTAACTTCGAAAATTAACACTAGCCACCAGTGCAAACTTTAAAGTAATGCTGTAGAATTAAAAAATGCCAAGTGATAATGGCAGCACTTTTTGTAACACTGCAGTTTAATCTCTCAATGACCTCTCTGCCTTTAAAGCTTCTTTTGTTTACTGTTTGAACTATTTTTATTGTAAATTTCAGATCAAATTGCATTAACATTGTCTCTGGATGTGTTTCAGGGAAATTAGCAAAGCTTTGTTTGTTTTAAACAGATAAGGAGATAAACTAACAGGAATGTCTTAAAGTTGGCTACCTGTGACAAGAGCAGAGGTGTAGCATAATAACAATTTATGACTTCTCCTCTTCCCCCACCTGCACCCAAAAAAAACGCTCTTGGCAAAAGGTATGCTTTGTAACAGAGATGAAGTTAAACATAAATTTTTGTGTGAAACTCCTACTCAGAGAAAATGAATTTACGGCTAGAGGTAAAAATTACATTAACAAAGTTCTTTAAAGCCTTGAAAAACGTAACATGCAGAACACTTAAAATGAACTTTGTGAGACTAATTTTGGAGCGTGAAATGCCAACCACAACATACGTGCAATCTAACATTCAGCTCTGCGTGCCTGATCAGTATGTATCACTAATGCCTAACAATTCTGTGTAGACTTAGAAAGTTCTACATAATTCTCTTCTAGTTTTTCAAAGAAAATGTCTCAAACATGCAAAATTATCTGCAAACATACGTAGAAATTTTCCACGACACTTAACCAAATCTGAGGTAAATTTAAAAAACCTCAAAGATAAAATGGCTTTGGTATCCTCTATCTTATCAAATATTAGCTCATGTTCAAGATGTAATATTTGCAGAATAAAGATCTGATTTTGTTTTGGGTTTTTGCTTATTTGTTTGGATTGGGGGGGGGGGGGGAAGTGAGATTTAAGCAGAGAACCAGAATCTACAGTATTTTTCTAGTTTTCATGGCAGTAAAATACTGAACTTTCATGTACTCTTGGAATAATTTCCTAACCTTTACAAGGGATCCCTATTTTTCCAAGTACAGACTCTTCTCTGGACTACCAACTTAAAGGTTTTTTTAAGTCATCCAGAACAGGCCTAACCTGACAGCTATGTAGACTCATTCCATACTCACCAATTCAGCACAAAGTACAGCCTGTATCGTAAATGCAGTTCTGGCGGTATCAGGTACACCGAGAGCCAAGAGGTCACTTCAGCCTCTACGTCCAGCTCAGCTCCCAGCTATGCCAGTTGCACTGTTTTATCAAAATATGCATGTACTGAAAGCAAACCTACAGAGAGCACATCTTTTTAGACAGGCTAACAGCAATGCAATCACACTGACACGAGCTGAAAGATGCTCCCACTTCTTTCTGACATGTCAAGAGCACCTAACTCATGCCACTGCATCAGTGGAAAAGGTCATCCAGTTAAAAAAGGACTTCAGGGTTCTCCAAAATAATTGTCACTGGTTGGACCAACTGATTTTGTTCCGAACGCTCATTTATCAATCAATAAATTGGTTTTCTTTTAGCCCATACCCAGACTTTGGGGAATCCAAGATTGCTAAGGCTTTAGCAGTAGAGGTTTGAAAAAAATATTTTAACTCTGGGAAGAGAGAGATCAACTCCATATCCCAGCTTTCACTAGTCAATTGAGAGGGTCAGACCTGATCAAAAGCAATCCACAAAGCTATTTCAACATGACAAATTCTTACACAAAGACACATCTGAGTAAAAACAAACTCCATTTCAAAGGGTTCACATGAGAAAAAGGACACAAAGAGAAACAAAACACCTACCTTTGAACTTCACCCAAATATATTCCACCCCCAATAGTTTCTATTTGAATTATCAGCAGATTTTTTTCCTTGGCTTACCAACCACTGTGTTGCAACTGAAAAACTTTCGAAATTTCACAGAGGAAAAAAAAGTAATCATACTATACCAGACCTACAGGAATATTAATTTATAAAGGCTGGAAGATTTGTAAAACAAGTGCAATAGTGAATCTGCATTTTTAGTCACCTACAGCCAGAATGCACCTTTCGAGGCACTGCTGTAAGTCATCAAGATAATCAACAGATAACTTACATAAACTCCCAGCTGAACCAAATAGCCAACAATTCCTTTTAAGACAACGGACTTCACACAAAATTCTCTGATGTATGCCAAAATGAAAAAACTTCTGGCTACGGGACACATTAAAGCCTGTCCGAAACCCAAATTCATTAAGACTGAATTTATGGATTATGAACAGGTGGAAAGCACACTTACAAACTTAGGATTTTGCACCTCTTGCCTGTATCTATCATTTCTTCTTACACATTCTTACACTCAGTTGATAAACAGCATTTGTTTACATACTTCACTCTAAACTACTCTATTTAAACCCCAATGACAATTCTGATTACTAGTAACGGCACAGAGGAAGAGGGTGCATACATTTTGTGTTTGTGTGAGAGACCTTGGAGTCCAGAAACATAGCAGCAAGATAGTCCAGAGAACTTCAATTTAAACAGTAAAATTAAAAATAAATAAATAAACAGAAAACACCTAGATTTCTGCCAGGGAAAGAGTTGGGTTTGGGGTATTTATCTTCTCTTTGTTCAAAAGTTTGTCTACAACACAAGACAAAAAGCATAGGAAAGTACTTCATTTTTCCAGAACTGGCCATTTATTTACTTGATGATGTTACTACTGACTACTGCAGAGAGTTCCAACATCTCGGTTACCTTCAGCCCTGAGCTTGACTCAACAGCAACTTTGTCACCCATGCACCTGCAAGACCAGCAGCAAGCTTAAGGTTAATCTTGCAAACACAAACCCCCGGACACAGTGAAGCCCAACCAGAGACTTCAGTCCTTTCCTCCTGTTATGGTTCTGTATGTCTTTCACACTTGAATGCATTGTGAACTTTAGCTTCTTCTGTGGCTTTAGCTTATACAGCAACCGTATAATAGCTGCTGTTTAGTTCATCCTATTTCAGTATAAAATATTTCTGTCTCTAGTTAAATGATCATAAGAACTTCTTTTTATTGTTCCGCTCATGATACAGTCAATCAAGGGTTTCCCAAACCAAGCTATTTAGACATACAGAGCTTTAATCTGCTCAAGCTATGCTGAAACACTGCAGGTAAAACAAGGCCTGCCCCACCAAACTATATATAGGCACTGAAGTGATCAAAGAAGCACACAAACAATTAAGCTAAGATCTGGTTTCCTTGGAAGCCTTCCTTATTATTGCCAAACCATTGTGACATCCCACCCTTAAGGAGATGGGAGCACCTAAGATTCACAGATGTTCATGGCTGAAAGGAAGGCAAAAGTCAGAAGGTCCACAAAAGCTTTTAAAGTTTTACTAGTAATTACACATTTGGCATGGAAATTGGTATGTTAGTCCCTGACTTCCTACATAAGCACATGGTAGTAGATTTTGGATAAAGAGGTAGGGTGAAAGGGAAGAAAGATGAATTAGGCAGAGGGAGAGAGGCAGGGAGAAAGAAAGGAAGGAAGGAAGAAAAAGAAAAAAAGGGATCACCAGTCCTGGCTTCAGTTTTAATCTAGCTGGGATGTCTAGGGTCCTGAGGAGCACACACGCACAGGCTTCACTCTTTTTACAGTTAAGTTTTCCCCACCCTGGTGATAAGCTTCTTCCTTTCTATGCAAATTAGTTATCATCACAGTACATTCCTCTAGATCTTTCTGGAAGTGGGTTGAAGGGCTTTGGGGGTGGTCTTGGGTAGTCTTGATCCCTCCTTACAGTCCATGCCCACTTCTCAACCTCATTCCTGCTCCTGTACTGTACTGCATTGTGCTTATCTCCCGAAGCTAGAACAAGGACATTTGTCCTGGAAAAGTGCTGCCCTACCTCCATATGGCCCCCTTGTCCCGCCACATACTGTTCTTTCTCAACAATACTCTCTTGGCTCCACCGCTATCTGGCTATCAAAAGATATTTGTACTAATACACATTAGACACTTCTTCTACAACTGCCTAGAAGAGACACGTTTCTACTATCTGTCTCTGAAGAGACAAATTTCTACTACTGCCAGACAATTTAAAGTACTCACAACATTGGTTTCTGTGGCTTTCACCAAGTTCTCACAGCGCTTCTAGACCATTTAATGTGTTGAAGAAAGAAAGTTGAGTTACTCTTCAGAGAATCAGAGTTCCCTTCACAGTAACAGGTTCAAACCTATTGTTAACATAAGCTTTCAAACACAACCTGAATTCTGAAGAATTTTATTTAGGAAGCTGGTATACAAATGCAGCCTAACAAAGAACATGTGGAATTGCCAAGCCAGCGTATCTTGGTGCAGAAGCTAAACACCACAATCCACACATCGGTGCAACTTTTCTTCTTGCCCCGCTACCCACATATTTTGTGTACATAGAGCAAATCTTGACATACTGACTATGATCTTTTCAGGTTTCCATACCACTGCGTAAGAGTTCAAGAAGTTCAAAGTTCAAAGAATGTCAGTAATTCCATGAATATTATTCTCATTTTGAGGATCTTAAATAGGCCATGAACTGGAGATATAACAAATAGGTCGGGGAAACAAGAAATACTCCTTAGCCCCTCCTCACCTCTTCCCACACTCCGATTTTCATTGTCTTGAGTAATACATATCTAATTATCAGCAGGAATCATCTTCTGTCTAACCAGTGTGATTATTATAAATAGCTATTAACAACTTTTCTTTGATATACAGCCTAAGAAAGCTTACTCATTTAAGTGATGTTTAAACTGGTTTTAATACAAAATGAAATTAGGAAGACACGAAAATATCAGAGGGAATAATGCTGTCCCAGCTCTCCTTTTTATTAATAACAACTAGGGTACAGTTCTGGGTCACAAAGTACAGCACCAAAGTCTTCTCCCTTTCTAATTCTGAATTGAAAATAAGGCTTCACATCCAAAAGAACTGCCCATGAACCATACACTGGATGGGTCACAAAGCCAAAAGTGTGTATATCTCTACCATAGCATTCAGCAACACGAGAGCTACAAACTGCTTCAGCCCAGAGCTCAGGAAAATGAATAAGGCCAGTACTTGGACAGGATGCACATCCGAAACTGAACATAGTGGTATTTATGCTGGTAGCAGCTGGTAGTGGTAGTAATAGTTATGCTTCCGCTCTAACACGTAAAATACTTCCTAGAAAAAAACCTTCGTTTTCTTCTTTAACTATGCTAAATACACTGGTAGATAGGGCTTAATCTTAAGACAACATCCAACTTATTGGTGATACACTGCACAGAGAAAAATTTTCTCTGCTATTACCTGTCCCTGCAGACGTACTTTCTAACTGATAATATTACTCAGATCTTCCTTTTTGCAGAATGCTGGCAGAATTTCAAAAGTGAGTCAGTCTCTTAAAATACATCTTGCATCACTGTAGGGATACCGTTCAAGAGTCCACTTAAAATTTACATGGAACATTCTTTTTAAAAGCTATTTCCAGAAAGTAAATGCCCTTTGAGAGCAAAGCAAGTAGAAGTGTCACAGCTACTGGCTCTCAAGGAGCTCCTAAGCACCAGCTAAAGAGGTGCAACAATGCAGTCATCAACAGGCAATTAAACAAGCCATTTTGAACATCACAAGTGACTTTTTGGAAAAGGTCTTTTGCAAGATGCCTCTTCACTGGGTACCTGAACAGCCATACTCCTGCCAACTGCATGTTACATATTACTTCCACTCGAATTTACCATACCGAGCTGTCAAATGCCCTAATGTTCCTTTCCATACCTGTCTTGTCCTCTCATGCTACTTTCACCACATTCAGCCCACTGACAAACCCATATGTTTTGACGTTTGCCTCATCCCTTGAAGTACCTCCACTCATTAGTTACTGAAAAAAGCAAGATTTTGGTAACAGAAAAAGTGTAAAACCCTTAATGCTGTACCAGTGTTAAAGGAATAAAATGGGAACATTTGTTTCCAACGGTGCAGACACAAATTCAAGCCAGTTGTCACTGTTAAACTTATTGGAGACATTAGTTATCAAGGAATCTTACCTAAACACATCATTTGATCAAGTAATGGATTGCGTGTTTAGCTGAACTTATTCAGAAGGACCTCACCCTAACAAGCACGGCTTACAAGGACTTTTACAGCAAGAAGAAATCAGATACCTTCTGCTGCCCCACTCAACGGTGCCCCAACCCCACAGCCTCTACTCCCCTCTAACGCTCAGTCAAGCTAAGCTTTCCACACAATTAAACAATTCCGTTTTCACTACATAGGAATGAAAGCGCCCAAGTGAAGCCAATGTTCTATCTTCAGATCTTCTCTCTACAGAGGAACTAAGAGCATCTGTGGACATTTTGCAGCAGACAATCAAGACTGAATCAGAAACACCTTATGCATGCCACAGATAGTTTTATTCAAGGGCTGCAATACTTGCAGCGGCCATCTCAACCTATCATCAAGTCACAGTAAAGTCACCAACACAGTACGGCATTTTCAGATGCCCAGCCTCCCCCACCTAAAATGAGATTCAACTGAAATACATGGATATCTTAGAAGCCTGGGCAAGCTAAAACCCTTGACTACTCACACAGTCCTCTAGACCTGGGAGTCAAGCATTCACATAAGCCTCATCATGAGACTTTTCCTCTGCTTAAACAGAATGAAGATGCAGACCGTGGCTGGTGGACCCCTAAGCTGATCCAAAGGGCCCATGTTCCCAGCTGCTCATTCCTGCCCCTACATTGCTCCCACTGTTGTGCCAACAGAAGTATTTGTGCAGCTGCATGATGAAAAGCAGCAGGGAACTGATCCAGCCAAAGAGTAATCTGCTGAAAAGACGAGGGTGTGGAGGGAAGGTCTTATACTGACTCAGTTTTGTTCCAATCCAGCATGCATAGGAACCAGCATGAGTGGCCAGGAAGCTCAATCTGGCAGAGTTTCCAAATTTCAAACTGAATTACAGCCTGAGGTGAACATCCTTTTTATCCTCTTCCCCAGCAGGCTCTTTCTGCTGAGTGCCAGATCAGCTTTAAGACTTCTTGACACCCTAAATTAGGAGAGCTGGTTTAGTTGAGGTCACTCTCTTGTCTCCTATGCTAACCAAATCCTTCCAACAGCTTTCCTGACAGTGTCACAAAAAGAGGCTTTTGGAATGCTTTTCCTTGCAGGTGACTTCAGCTAGGATGCCTAAAAATAATCCAAAAACAATGCTTAAAATTCACTTACAGCTTTCCCTGGCAAATGACTGCAAGTATCCAACTTATGATACTTATAGCCTAATTTTTGGAACTATGTATTGCTGGTACAAAGATATAATAATTACTAGTCAGCAGAAATCTTTATAATTTTTATTTAAGCCATTTATTCCTCAAGTAGCAATGAAAAATTGCAAAGATTCCTTTCATTCCTGCAAGCACGAAAAAAGTGCTAGGAAAGATAAGAGTAGATGACCAGAGGCTAGGGAAACTGATCACAGAAACAGAATCTACGTGCAGCCCACCCGAGAGCCGAGCAGCATACAACTTAAGGACACCATAATTAATACCAGGAACTATCAGGAAGATTTGAGAATAAGTTTTCAACACGTTTTGAGAAACTTAAACCAACAAAGTGTAAAGAAGAGTCTTTCAAGACCTATGGAAAGAGCAGAAAAAGCATAAAATCTAGGGCCACATGCTTTCCCTATTTCTTTACAGAATTACACCAAGCCTGCGCGTCACAAGGCCATATCCTGTGCAGTCCCCTGGACTGCCTCAGAGCCCTCACACCAGCGTGCCATTAGCAGATCCTTACAGTCCTTTTACCTACACATGTATCCCCTGTGCCACAGTGCGGCCACACAGCGCTGAATGCTTTGTCACGCTGAGAGGAAAGGCACAGCAGAAGCTGTGCCCCTCAAACATGGAAAGAGAGCCAGGAGTAAGTGATGGGAGAAGAATGCAGCACTGGATGATGGTTCACCTCCGTGACCAGGGTGGCCACCTCCCGTTGCATCATTCCTGTGCAGCATCACAAAAACAATCAGCAGCAGCCAGGGCAAGGGCTATAGGTCCAACCAGGCTCCAGCCAGGAATGAGAAGAAAGTGCTATAGAAGCCGTGGACGTGTGGGGCAGGGCAGGTGAAGTACATGAGGAGAGGCAGAAGAGGTCAAGCATGAAGGGCATACTGAAGGTGTTGGGGTGACAGCAGATGGCAAATGTTGAGTCAAGCCTTGACACAACTCTTGCGGCTCAGCAAGATCTTGAGTGATGCCAGAAAGAGCTAGGTTGTACAGTGGTAATCGTTTTGGGTATTTCCAATTGTGGTTTGTTTCTGCCACATTTTTTAGCTAGCCTTAGGCTCACAAACTACTGTTTTCAGTATTTGACAGGCACTACCATATTTCTCCAGTTTTCCTGTATTTCCAAGTTACTGTGCAAGATAATACTTGACCTCAGACTTGTATTCTTCTGCTTCACATGTAAAATTCTTTATTTCAGAAAGGCTGAGTAGAAACATTTCAGAATTCCTTACACACCTTATAACAAGTCTGTGAGAAGACCTCCCTACTGGAGGAAAGGACATATCTTGGTGCAACAGGAGAAAATACTTTTAAGAGCAATAATCTGAGTTGCATACCAGGCTTGTTCTACTAATAAAACACACTGCTTCCTTCTTCAGACTAAAATAATCCTAATGTAGAAAAAGCTGTCACCTTTTCAGAATCAACCATTTCTAAAAATACTCTTTGTATAACATATTCAGATTTCCCTTCCATTACAATAAATTATAGTTCTGGCCTTAATTTAATTCATAAATTTGCACTTCAGCTGTGTATTCTAGGAACATAATGTAAAGCCAGAAATTCGAGTGACAACGGTTGCTTGTTCGGGGTTTCATTTATGAGAAACATAAAACTTATCTTGTCCTTAATTTCTGCTGCTGTTTCATCATCCTACAAGGAACGAGACAACCTTATACTACTATTCAACAACTCTCATTTTGTCCTTGCAAGCGTATCTATTTAAACAAAATCTTTCTTTGTAAGAACTTCAGTGTCCTGCCCTGTACAACACAAAAAAAACCAACCAACCAACCAAACAAAAAAACCCCAACGCAAAAACCAAAAAACATCTAATTTGTCACAGTAAAAATCACTGCCCTGATTCAACTGTAACACCAAAAAAGTTTAAAACAAATCCAAACACCAGGGCATAAGGAGGAAGCCCTCCTACAAACATCTTCAGCCAAAACCCTGCAAGTTCCCCTGTAAGAACAGCAATATGAACAGTAATGCATTGAAATGACAAGCTGAGGCAACTTACTTAGTGAAGCATGCCTTGAGGAGCTTTTTCTAAGGGTACTCAGCAAACAAACCAAACAAATCACTCTGCTGTATGCTCCAAATAGCTGAAAGGGTGATATAAAGCTACTTTATTCTAGCAATGAAGAACCGATACATGGCTAGCTACTTCTCACAGTTTTCTGAAACCCAAGTCATTTAAGAGAGGAAGGCTTCTCAAAACCCTGAAGCATAAAAAGTTCTTTCAATCACAATGTCAAATCCTTAGTTCTACTTGAACAAGGAAGGCTGCTAGTCAATCTAAAGAACCTCCAATTAGCCAAACCATCTATATCAGGAAGACAACACACCCGCTTTCTATACACCTTTAAAACCAAGAGATGAAACCTTTTACCCTTTTCCAAGGATCTGCCACCGTTTTACAAGAAAAAGTGCTAAAAATTTACCCATTTGCTAGCAGTTTTTCTGTTCTCTTGCAATTTCAACTGCAGGATTAGAAAAGCTGACTTACTAATTGTCACTAAGCCACCAACAACTACTCCCCACACACTGGTACTGCAGTACTTTCTAAACCGGCACCAGTCCAGCCATATTTCTACTCCAAATACTCCCCTTTAGCTATTAAAGTGCACGGTTGGTTTCCAGGTTTAAGGATACAGTGGATTAGGAGGCAAGAGATGCTATCTGCAGCCAGAACACCAACAGCTGTGCCTGGACTGACATAAGGATCTCAGACGGAGAACTCTATCATAGCTAAGAAATGCAGAGCTTTCCCCCTTTCCCCAACACCAAAGTTACACTTCTACCGTCCAATAAAATTCAGTAAACCTGTTGCTGCTGAATATTGCCTTCCCTTTGGATTTTAGAAAACATTTCACTCAGTTCTAACACGCTGTTTGCCAGTAACTCAGGCCTGATGTATCTCTATGTACTTTCATCGAACACAAAACCCAAAGTTTGATGTGACAACACTTCCATGACAAGCCATTTGCCTCAACTCTACTCAGCCACTGAAATTTAGTATTTTTTCCAAGTAACTTCTACTTTGCACTGAATCTTCACATTACAAATCACAGTAATTTTAAGATTTAAATTTCTTTCCACAGACTAAGTCACTGAGTATTTTCTGGTTTTTGCCTCCCAAACTACATGCAATTTCTACCTACAAATGCTTCCCAGCTTGTCACTTGGTCAGAGTTCTCTTCAATACCCTTTTAGAAGACCTTCACAGGTTTTTATAACAGCAAACAATCTTAAAGACAAAGGAAGACAGTTGCCTCATTTATTCTCGCACTAAACAGTTTTTGTGCCAACCATCAGTTTCTAAATAACAGTAATTTACATCATTGTATATGAGCTACTGGGGATTGCAGGCCAACTGTGTCACAGGTAAGAGAACCAGCATGATCAAGCTCTGGTGGAGAATGGATGAAATAAACACATCATCACAGAGATGGTACTCAGTTGTTTCAAGGGTCAGCTTAGATCCAGAAATATCAACCTTTTTAAGTTATGAAATGCCTAGGCGACAACAGCTTATAAACCACAGCAGAATCCATTCAAAACCCAGCTTTGCTGTGTGGTCTTAGACCAAGTACCTTGTGTGAAGACACCAACCCACATGGAAACAAACCATGCTAATGACTACAGGTGCAACCTCAACCCTGTGGAGATCTCAATCAGTTTCGAAGGGCCATGGTACCCCCTAAGTCTGCAGTTGCTGAGAAATTTCATGAACAAGAATAAATAAAATTCTGCTAGATGTAAAATAGCCTCTGTGTTGTGTAAGCGCCATACTACTTGGACCCAAATCTTAATTTTATAGGGGTTACTTCATCCCCTGCCAAGTCCTTCTTGAGGGTTACTCTGGCATATACTTCTGTTTCATGACCAGACTACTACAATGGGAAGATGTAGGTGAAAAACAAACAAACAAACAAAAAAATCGAGGTTAGCATGTACTGAATACCATTAATCAAAACCGGCTACCTAATACCACTTGATTCTACAAGCATTTGAATATGTAACACAGTAAAGCAACGAGCAGGCCATGTATTTCACAACACAATCCACACTTTTCTCCTCCCTTCCTATGAAGCCACTAGCTATGACTACAGCACTCAGCATCTTCAGCTCCAGTGTGTCTCCCATCAGACAGAACCTGGGTGTACCATGCTACTCTCAGTAGCTTGGGCCATAATGCAATTAGCACATGCTTAACAACAATCCACAAGAACCCTCCCAGTCATACCAAATCTCCTTGGAAAGCATCCATAAGTGTCTTGATAATACTACTGGCTGCTTGAGTGCAGCTTACCACCAATACCAGCAACTTGTATTATCCCACAAGCAGATTTGAACTATGAGCAAGTTTACTACTAGAGAGAGCTCTAGCAGCTCCCATCAAAAATCTTCAATCTTCTGTTGACACAATCAAAAGCAACAGAATTCAGAGGTGGGCAGAACACTGTCACACAAGGAATGCAGAATACATAATTTTTAAACCAAAATGCTAGCTATTTGGCTACAAATAAAAATATAGCTCCTTACCAACAATCTCCTACCTTTCTTCCCGGTTCAAAAAACTAGCTACTTCTTTTTCACTGCTTATCTTAACACCTAGATACTGACAGTCAAATTACAATCATATCTCCAACCGACAACTTGGATCACTTCTATCCTCAACTCACAAGCCTTGTGTCTGTGCTGCTTCTGTGGCACCAGTGGGTACCCTCAGTAACAATTCCAAAAGCCACTACCATGTCCACCTTGAATGAGTTAATGTTTTATTCAAGAGAATAAACATTCTATGTTATTAATATTCAAAATTGTTCCAAAAAGCATCCTTACCAAAACTCACTCCCTCTATATGCAGCAACCTCACGTGTTTTCTATCATCATTAATTTCTGTATAAGCTGAGGAAGAAAGCACAGGGCTTAATTTAAGTTGCACCCACCACGCTAAACTACGGCCTTTGCTTTTTGGTTGAACAAATTGTTTAAAAAATCGTTCTAAAATCCTCGTCGGGTCTAAACTTCCATTACTCCATGTACCAAACAGACAATTATCTGTGCTTAAATTTCCCTCCTTTATTTTATATCTAACCAAAGACACAAGTAAGAGCTTATTAAACAATAAGAACTCATCATTAATTCAAGTCAGTTAAAATTTTAATCAAATTATCACACACACTTAAAAGCCTGCAAAGTTCCATTTCTTCTCAAACTCCTGAGAATGTGGAGCTGTCTCTCCACTGTTCCAGTCCAAACACCTCTCTTCTCCACAGCATTGGTCAGGGCTGCACACAGAGAGTACCTCTTAACAGTAACATTAATTAATCACCTGTGTATCTGACTCTGCACAATCTGGACAATCTCAAAATTGGATTTTAAATCCTAAGGAAATAAGATGGGTGATTTGAACTGAGTGAACCTCATCAATATTTTCATATTCAATCTGCCACAAAACTGCACATTTAAGCTACAATTCGAAAATCCAGGCAATATAAGGCAGCATACCTTATACCCGTGAGTGGCAAGAAACGCATTCACCTGTATGTCTAAATTTCTCTTGCAGAAATTAACCCCCCCTCTCGTTTTTCCCTTACCCATGTCCTTGCTAGCTCAACAGCATCTGCCCTATAACTTTCTGAACCACCGAGCAGCTTTTGTGTTTCCTAGAAATTACTGGACTCTAAAGTGGAAAAAAAACCATCACCAAGCATCGATCCCATGCTCACACTAGCACAAGACAAAGAACAGCACCTTGGCAAGGAATGCCTGAACACAGATCTGTACTTTTACCAGGTGATATCAGATGGGAAAGAGCTTGCACAGCATGGAAACTGAGTATCATCGGGGACCTACTGCTTCAAAAATTCGTTTTTTCTGAGCCACAGAATTACTAAGGAGAAGTAAGAGCTACCAAAATATCCCTACAAGCACAAGTAACTATTCTCTTTGAAGCACCTCATCATCTACTTTCTATAGCCCATAAAATAGCAGGCCACTGACTCAGCTCAACTTGAGCATCCTTGCAACTCTGACATTCCCAGTACTTGCACTTCATAGCTAACACTGATCACAGGCCATGACTGAGCAATTCAAAGATATTATTAACGAACTGCAGTAACACAGTTTTTTTGGGTTTTTTTTAGTATATAGTTATTTCTCTCTGGCTAAGAATTACCAAAGACTGCTACAAATTTCTACTTATTTCCTTCCCTTCTAACAGCTATCAAAAAAAGTGCCAATGTTTGACAAGTCAATGACAGGCATTCCTTACTCCAGTAACATGAAGTCCAAATGGTTCCGTCTGAGAAAGGCTGGGTTTTTTTTAAGTAGTCATCAAAATGCCCATATTTTACCTATAAAATCTCATGTACTAATTCCTAACAAAAATCCTTCTAATGTGTTTCTTATTCTTTGCTCAAAGATTGACCAGAGTCTCTCACACACAAGTTTGCCTCTTCTTCCTCCATGTCATCTGGAGCTGTTCAAACTGACATTCAGCATACTAAAATTCTTCCTTAAATAGTAATCATCAGCCTTGCTTTCAGTTACATGTTACTTCAATGTTGTGGCTGCACTGATCTCAATTCACATGTTTGTGAATCTGTATCAACTCAAAAACAGAACAAAACAAGACCCCAAAACAGAAACAACGAAAGACACTTCAGAATCTTACATTGTACTCATCTCCCCTAAAAGTATGGATTAGATTTTACAAAAACTCTGCACACCTCTTATTTTTTTCAGAGCTGTAAGATTCAAGCACTTGCAAACGGGTTTTAAAACTTTACCCAGCAGAATGTCAGTACTGTGAACATTTAAGTCTGCCAATGAAAAATACAGGTAAGACATTAAAAATCTCCAGAATTTTCAGTGATGCAAAGGAGCCTTCATTCTATGCTTCAAAGGAATTACTTATTTTCAGTAGGTATTTTGATTCCTAACTAAAATTTTTAACGATGTCATTTACTGTAGAACATCACAATTGTGTATTCCTGGTGCAGTAATTAACATTCAATTTGTTTCAAAAGTACTTACTGATTTAAGAGAAAAGTATACTGCATTATCTTCTAAGTGTATCCTGGTTTTTGCCCCAACTTTCAAGTGCCCCAAAAGAACAACAAACTCTGTAACAACAATGAACAGTAATTTTTACCTGCTAACTACTTGTCAGTCAAATCACACAGTGGTTAAACACCAGTTGCTGGGGTTTAATGCTTTCCCCATTATATATGAAATCAATGAAGATTAATTAACACTGCAATCCAAACATCTAGGTGAGTGTTTTCAAGTAACTTTCACTTCTTCATGCAGTCCTTCTTAAAATTGAGTATTTGGAAAAGTAACAGAAACTCACACTTATTTATATTCAATTTACTGAAGTTCTCAGTTATGGACAGTTTGCTTTTATTTATGTTAAGTATATATAAGCTTCTTATTTAACACATACTTTAGCCAAGCCAACAAGAGGAAATAATTGGAAAGTAAATTTCTTTTTTTGATTGGGATGCAATTTCTCTCGTGTGCTTCAAAATAATTTCTGGTTTGGATCTTCATGTTTAGGACAATAATTTTATTGTTGCACATAAAGATAAAATTATCTTAAAAGTAACAGAAACTATTTGTAATGGTTAAAACATTGAAGTTACCAAATGCTTTTAAAACCTTATTACAAAACACGTTTACTTTTTTAGTTTGAGTTTTTAGTAAGAGCGGTACTCGTTCCAACTACAACAGCTCTAAGAAACTAACATTTTTGCTACAAATCCAAACCCTAGAGCAAACTTGGAGGATTAAGTCACTTCCATTAAATGAGATCTTATCCACTCAACAGTGATATTTGTGTGTTGGCTACAGCAGTGGTATTGCCAGATAGACTGCACTAAGCCACTGTGCAACTAATACAATCAACTGTTACACCACTGCTAACACCCTAGGCAGTAAGATCAAGGACACTAAGGATGTCCTAGTTTTTCCACATCTGGGAACATGAAAAAAGGCAAGTTCATAATTCCAAGACACACAACACAGCTTCTTGGGGTTTTTTTTTAATGTGACAATGCTACCTTGAACTTGTGTCAGAAGACGTAAACTAACATAAACATGATTTAAAAATATTAATGCCTTTATTTAATCTGATGAAAGCAAAATCAAAACCCACAGAGCAAGTTTCAGGGGTCTCACCCTGTAACATGGAATACCTAGTAACAGATCATGAAAATAATACTACTTCTTGATTCAGAAAATGTTTAGCCCATTACTTGTTAGTAAAAATAAAGACACATTCTTATCCAATCATAACTTTTACAAGCTTTTGGTATACCCATGCAATTTTCAAGCTAAAAAAGCCTGTTACATAACTAAGCAGGACACATCCAAATCCACAGTTCTATGTCTTCATGCCAGTGGGTTTTGCTCCTCTCCCCTTTGGGGATCTATATTTTCAATATGCCTTTGTTCCTTTCAGATCTCAATTTTAAGGCTGACTACATTTAAAAACTGAACATTTAGTTCACTCACTAAAGCATCCAACCTCCGGACTTGTTCTGAGACCTCTGCTCTGTTCCCACTCTCACTTGCCTGAAGAATGCAAAAGTGATGGTCTTTCCTCCCAGCCATGGAGAAGTGTCTGTCATGATACATGGCACACCCATGTTTAAGACACTCCTCAGTAAAAGACAGTGCTTTAAAAAGAGTATAGACATTATTTTAATTAAATATCATTCAAACTGGTTTATATGCATTGCACTTGATCAATAACAGCCTTTTAGTTGCTTGACTTCTTTTCACCAATTAGAACTAGCAAATATATCATTACAACACTGCTATTGCCTCTGGAGAATGCTCAAGCATGTCAACAAATGACTAACTTCATTTTGGTATTTTAAATTTAATACTTAATTTAAACAAAGCTGCTTACATTTTCACGAAGTGCAGTTAGGGGCAACTAAGAAGTTCAACTAGCTGCTAAAGCCAGACTGAGAGGATGTCAGTGTGCTGTGAAGATAAGGACTTAATCAGTAGTTCTGATACTGAAATAAGATCCAAAATAACAGTTTATATTGAACTACACATATACCAAGTTTTTAATCAGCCTTATGCCTGAGTAATTTACAACACTTTTCCTCTGAGAAGGTACATACTTGTTTCTGTTTTGTTGTAAAAATATTATTTTTTTAAAAGATCACACATACACACACCCACAACCATCCCTCAGTATTGGAAACTGGGGGCTGGGGGTCGTGTCTGGCTCCTCCAAACAAACCAACTTTTATGTATAACTGCGACTTGTATGAGCAATTGCTGTACTGCTTATAAAAACAACTTCACTCTGGAAGATCTGGGAACGACTCACTTTAAAGGCACTTCAACAGAATGCTTGGTACAATTTATTCTAACCGGACATTCCCTGCACTATTTTGAATTATTTGGCGTACCTAATTAGCCAAACCCCTTCTTATAAAAATTTCAGCAAATGGGATTTGAAATAAAGTAATGCTGTGTTTACCCTTGCTAAATCCAGCTCAGCTACAGGCACTATTACAAGCTTGAAGTAAATAATTAAGAAAAACACCCACAACCAACAAATAAAGAAAACAGACTCCTTTGTAACTGTGCTAGTTAATGACACCTAATCTACTTTAAATTTAGGATATAAGTGCTTTTTAATTAAAGTGAAAATCTTCTGTTTGGGTAGATGCACATTTCAGAAGGGGCATACAGAAGTTTTTCTAGGATACTACTATTAGGAGGAAAAGGGAAGTCCAACTGGTATCAGCACCAAATACTTCCTAAGAAAAGCAGCCTCAGGAGAACTAAGCCACAAGCCTGGTACGTGTTAATCTAAACTATGTCTTGACAACTCTCATTTACAGAACCAGTAGCTTTCCTAACTCGCATAGAAGCGAAGAGATGGCATTTCCCTTTGTGTAGTAATGTGCATTCACACTCAAGCTTAATCCAAAAATATTCTTCTGCAAACAGAACAGTCGCTTTGGTATTCAGCTTATTTTACGAGGACCACAGTACGATTATCAATAATAATGGATTTTTAAAAAGTTCTTTGTGAACAAGTATTTAAAAACAGAAATAGCTAGTTATTTGCATCTTCCTCATAAAGCATAAGTCACATTGTCCTACATCCACGATAAAAGCATGAACCAGTGTAGTAGTTTTATGCATGCATTCCAAATTATTTTACAGTGTTACAATTCCAGAATTTCATATATCCTGTACCCTTTGTTTACTGCAAAAAAGCCCACTCCCTGCTCCCAATTTAAATTCAAATTACTACTAGTTTAAAAGTGTACTTTCCCTCTTGGCTTTGTATCATCAGTTACAGATACAGCATTTTCTAAGGCTAGTGACATATTTGACTAAAAAAAGAGACAGAAAACTTCGCTTTGAATGTTAAGTATCTGCAGCTAATCAAGCACTGTCACTTTATCACCAAATGCAGGAGGTATGGATTAAAAAAATGGATTTGGATGAGAACTTTTAAGAGATTTCTTGGCTTCTCTACTATGTAAGAACAACAGTCTAAAGATTATTAAAACTCAATTCATTGGTATTTTAATTCATCATTAGGCTCCACAAAACTTTGCAGGACTAAACTGAATATAGGTTGCACTGCCTAGAGGCTAAAGTAATTTGAGCAGTCTAGAAAATTATAGGTGCCTTTGCTTCTCTATGGTAACTTGCATTTTAACAGCATTAAGAGGAAAATTTATCTTAAACTGTATTTACTGATATCAGTAAATTACAAATTACACTAACATAAACTATTACAATAACTATAAAATTATGAAATAGTGATAATCTATACTTATCACTATTTATTGTTGTAAATACCAATTTCCTCAAATAATAACCAGTTAATTCAACTGCTGCAGAGGAAGTATTATTTGGCTAAGATGAATAATACACGCAGCATAAGCTCTAGTATTATTATAGGATTGTCTTATTTTATTATCCTTTGGGAAGAACCCTATTTTCACATCTCTGCAGCATAAAGCATTATCTGCAAGTGGCATTTGTGTGCAACATCAGCTCTTGGTTCTTCCAACAAAACAAACTGTAAGCTCTCTTAGAACTGGCTCTAGTTACCAAAGAATAGCCAGCATGGCTCCAAGCCTCTGTGTGCTGCTCTCTCCTGCTCCATCCCACATACATGAAGCATATTTCTGACCATTCATGGCTACTGGTTTCATGTGCTTCACCAAAAGAGAAAATGTTTCCCTAATGTAGGTTTGGCATTCAAACTCTAAGGAGTTCTCTTGATGGGAAAATAATTAAACAGAATGGAAAAATCTTACAAGTTGAAATGGAGTGGACCATTTCAATTACTACTTCTACTTTCTTCCATGCATAGTAATTCCTCAAATATGTCCACATATTTACATATATTTACAAGCATAAATGTCAGTACTCACAAAAGCTCCATTCAGTCTCAGCAATCAAATGACCTGTGATACCATGAGTACACACAGATTTCACAGTACATCTTTCTGGCAACTGAGGCCATCCACAACAATTTCAACACTGTGTGCCAGTATGAGAGCTTAAATATGATGTCCACTTCCAAGACCTATTTGAATGTCAATATTAATAGCACTGTCACATGCATATGTCACCAGGCACAGGGGCTCACTCAAATACAAAGAAAAAAATACGATAGCATTGGTCAACACCAAATTAAACAACAGCTGTCTTTGTATGTAAGATTTTGTACTTTCTTTTTGTTGATACAATGAACTAATAAGCTTAAAGTGAAATAACACCTTATAACCCTTTGTTTCTACATTCACTAAGAGCATCATCATCTTGTTCATCAACTCCACCAAGATATGCAACATCTTGCACCCCAAAAAAGGCACGCTAAACAAGACAGTCTATGTTAAAGCTATTATGCAAAAGGGATGAGGAGCCACACTACCCCTTTGCAAATAAAATCTCATACTCGAGTCCTAAAAAGTTTCTCAAGGTCAGTAATCTAGAACTAAAGCTAACAACTCTGAGAGAGAGGATTTGCGGAGACTAGAAACAAACCATCTTACTTTTAAAAACTCATTTCAAGATGGTCCCAGACCTGAGGCTCATTGCCCATTATCAGGCAATTCAAGGTCATGAATGCTTTCACTTACTTTCATGACAACTGGCCTATCAATACTAAATTTTCCTTACACAGGGATGTTGTTTAACTCTGCATCTAATGCCTAAACTACATTGGCTCTGATATGGTAGTGGCATCTGTGTGATGTACAAGTTAACTAAGGATTCCGGTAACCATATCTTCAAATATATGCTCAATAAAGACAAAAACAAAAGCATCCATATAGGGAGAAAAGGACATTGAATAAACAGATTAAACGCTCAGAATGAATTGCAAAGTAAGAGAGAATGACACTCAAAACACTACAAAACTCTGTAAAGTTGCAATGTGCTTACTTTTTCAACACCACCTAATTTCACCTTCTCTAATATGGTAGAAAAACCTAAGGAATTCAACAAAGAGCAACAAAGATAAATAAAATTAACCAAAGAGATCAGCAAATTTTCAGATGACACCAAGCTGAGTGGTGCAGTTGACACACCTGAAGGAAGGGATGCCATCCAGAGGGAGCTGGACAAGCTCAAGAAGAGGTCCCACGGGAATTTCATGAGGTTCAACAAGACCAAGTGCAAG
Organism: Oreocharis arfaki; assembly: GCA_013398015.1. NCBI lineage: Eukaryota > Metazoa > Chordata > Aves > Passeriformes > Paramythiidae > Oreocharis > Oreocharis arfaki. Next base: position 163,775 of record VZRR01004010.1, on the reverse strand, counting down.
GTGCTGTTCCTGGGTTGGGGTAAACCCTGGTATCAACCCAGGCTGGGAGATGAACAGATCAGAGCAGCCCTGCCCAGAAGGACTTGGGAGTGCTGGTGGATGAGAGGCTGGACATGAGCCAGCCATGGGCACTCTCAGCCCAAGAAGCCAAATGTGTCCTGGGCTGCATCCAAAGCAGTGTGGGCAGCAGGGTGAGGGAGAGGATTCTGCCCCTCTGCTCCACTCTGGTGAGACCTTACTTGGAATATTGCATCCAGCTCTGAGAGCCCCAGCACAGGAAGGACATGAGCTGTTGGAGCGAGTCCAGAGGAGGGCCAACAAGATGATTAGAGGGATGATTCTAATCCATCTGCATGACAAGTGGCTACCCAGAGTAAGACTCTTCAGCACAGAAAAGTGAACATGAGAAAGGTTTATAAAATCATAAGTGGCTTGGTCAGGGCAAATTAATTGTTTGCAAACTCTTTCAACACAAGAGATGGAGCTCTCAAAGGAAACTAGAAGGTAGCAGGCTCAAAACAACACAAGGAGGTGGTTAAAGAGATTAAATTGCATACCACTGGATTTCCAAGATATAAAAGCATATACAAGCCTAAGGGGACACTGAACAAGTGGGTAGAAAAGCAAAACTCCACAGGTCACTGAAAATACAGAAGTGTCATTTAGCTTTGGAAGATGCAGTTGCATGCTGAGGCAAGAGAGTAATGAAGCCTCACAGATTTTTATCCCATCCTTGTGGGGTGTTTCCTGGGGATTTGGTTTGGTCACTGGCAGAGGTAGGATAATGGGACAGATGCACATTTGGTTTGGCCTGTAGGGACAAAAGTTCTTCATGTTTCTGTAGCTTAAGACATTTCAAAAAGATTTACAGACAGGAATGTCAGCTACTGATAACAAGTTTCATAGTTAACAGCACCTGTTGGAATACCAGCCAAACACCATACCATGAAATAACTAGTATTCTGCGATAACTCATGTCCACAGTTTATCATCTAAAATGAAAGCTGACCAAAAGATTGCTTTAGTAATTTTACTATTACCTGGGAAACTGTACTATAGTATTCTAGTTAGAGGAACAACTGCTCCTCTCATTTGAGTGTTCATAATTAAGATGAAAGCAATGTGTGGCCTTTTATGCATATGAACTTGCTAGTCAAATAAGCAACTGGGGATAACGGTACCTTTGAAAGGCACAACCCTGAATTCTTGAAAATCTGTAACAGGAATTACACCTGGGAGAGGCAGAACTTAGGCTAAGCCAACATTCTCACAGGACCTCTGTATATTCCAGCAAAACCTCTTCAGAAATCTCCTGCTTGATATTGACACACATGCCTGCAGAATTCAGTAGCTCTGTCACCAAGGGACTCTGCCCTCATAGCACTGACTGCAAAATGGAGTGGTAGTGTGGGAAAGAGGCTGTATTAGGAGAGAGGAAAATTACCCCACAACAACTCCAAATATAGCAATTCTGACTCTGCAGGGAGTGTTTTCAATCACGCCTGACAATTTTGATTTTACAAGTGGTCTATTATCAGAGTCACACAAATGACTACAACTCCTTACGAGTACCCATTAGAGGAGAGTAAAATGCACCAAAGTTCGGGCACCAGGAGCCATATAAGGAAGCCAGAATATACTGCAAGCTGAGGTATCCTTTTCAGACCACAGATTTCTTTCATATGCAAGCACACCTCAGAAATACTATTTCACTTTCTCTGAGCAAAGAGGTGCAATAACAGACTGGGTGCACCCAGTGCAATCTGGGTGCAATCTGTTCTCTTCTAAAGATCCAGGCATGTTGGCCCATCCAAGCCACTTGCCTGAAGAGACAGCAACCTGACTGCCAGTCGCAACCTTTTCCTTTCCCTGGGAAGGGAAGAGGCAAAGATGTGCCTGGATTTCTCTGTCACCTCAAATTGTTACTCAAATTGCTGTTAGACAACATACACAAAGTCCAAGTTGAATTCTAGAAACAGCTTTATGAAAGCAGCAGGTCAATCTATAAATGCAACTAAAGAAAGCAAAGCAAAATTGAATCCCCTCCTAAAACAAGATTTGCTCCCTCCCTTTGTACATGTTCCTTAACATCTCTGATTCTGGGATGACAAAAGTATGCCACTTCGTTTTTATTCCACAAAGTCACTGGTAATACTGTCATCTTAAACATGATAAAGATTCTTTTCACAAACGCTATTTAGTGGTAGTTATTTATATAAAATTCAAACCAATTTACTAATACAAGTATTTCTCAAATACCCATTAAGTCACACCATTACTTTACCCTCCCTCTCAAGAAATGAAGCTGTATAACCACATCTCCTTAGAGCTGACAGGCCAGGGTTAAAGTCCCATAGGGAACAGATGGCTGCTGGTTGTTGATGCATCAATGTACAGGCACCAAAAGAGTCGCTGGAGGACCAAGGTTTGCATCATCCTCCAGCAAAAGTATGCCACCATTACAGCACTGAACACAAGGTAGCAAGAGACGCATTACACACAAATTTGAAAGATGCAAATGTATTGCCAAGCACATATATAATTCTGAGTGGATGGGCAATCTTACTGACAGTACCAGAGACACTGACAACTTTTCCAATTCAGTGCAAAGCCTTTTCACACCAGAACTAAATATGAAGCCTACACCTGGAGCTTTGAGGGACTGTAGGATTTGCTTAAAGTCATTGACTCCAGCCTTAGAGATTAGATTAACTTTTTTAAAAAGAGTTTTTCTATTTTCATTTGATAGTATCAATTTATGACTCATGATAGATTTAAAAACAAAGCGTCTTGCTCATCTGCCAGAGCTCACCATCTCTCCAGACAAGCCTGCAAAAGCAAATGAACTCACTCACAGTAGGTCTTCGGAAATCAAAATTTTCGCCTTAGAATCCCGTCCCCTCTCCTGGGCAGTGCAAACACTCTCAGCAGCCAAAAGAACAAAAGAATGGAGGGCTTGGAAGGTTTTCTTTAAATTGGCAGCAGCCCTTAAAGAGACAGGATATCAACAAATCCTTACTGCCAGCAGTGACCTTCACTAAGCCCTTCAGCACACTCTCATTAAGTACAAGGGCTCCACATCAGGATTTTTAATCAAAACTGATCAATGTTGCCTACAGATTCATATTACATTCAGTTCCCAACATTCTCTTCTGGAGTTATCCTGACATGCTTCTGCTCCAGATGCTACCCACAGAGAAGACAAATGGGAGTGCTGACACCTCCACCAAAGTGCAACCTTTCAAACCCATACACCAGCAACCAGCTGCAATGGTCCTGCAATCAAGCAGTTGAAATTTCAGAAAATATTCTTCCAGATAACTCTACTACAGAGATTAAAATTCTGGCAGATGGGACAAATAAGTAAACTCTAGCTATCATGACAAGGCTACTTGAGCTCTTAGAGTAGGCCAAGTAGTAGCACTCAACTCAAAAACTTACCTAAGAATTAGGAGTTAACAATTTATGCTCATCAGAAGAGGCACAGTGAAAAGATAACATTATCCACTGGACAGTTATACTTCTCCAACCTGTTGTAAAATACTTCAACTAATGATGAATTCTATAGCAACATTTCAAATTTTTCAAAAGGTATGACCAGTGCTCAATTACTGATGATTTAGTTACTGAATTCCTTTCTGAATTCTGAACTTTGGAGCAGCTTTTGCATGAGAAGGGTTTCTCCAGCCTCTCTGCATCATAGAGTCAATTCACATGCCTGCCTTCTGATTGTCTCCTTCCTACAGCATTTTATTAATTTCTTGGCTTTAGGCAGCTCGACATCGAAAGAACTTGTAGTTTACAACACAGGAGCAGGGCCTGTATGGTTATCATCCCATTCACACCTCAACTATGTTTTTTCTAGGAGTGAGTGTGTGGAGGAATAAAACACCTGCCATCCAGTCGCATTTGGTAGAGAGGAACCTTGAATATGTGTCCCTCTCTAGAGCACCAGTGATGAACTTGTGCTTTTTAGACACACAGAATTCTTCAAAGATGATGCGCAGATCCCAGTCAAAACTGGAACGTGCATTAGGGTGGTGCTGACAGGTAACTGAAGTGCCTTGCCACAGGAGAAAACACAAACACAACAGCTGCTGTGCCACATGCAACACCAGTCTGTCATCTCACACTTGTAACTAAGCAGCCATCTCCTCCCTTCCTTCAGCTCTCCAAACCCTTGCAGTCCCAGGACTATCTGGATACTGAGAAAGGTTTCTGAAGCACAATCCACTTTTTTAGAGTGATCATTCAATTCACACAGTAAATTAACTCTCTGTCACTGTTGGGTCTTTGTTACTTCATTAGAGCATCTGCTGAGTTTCAGGACTCAGCTGCTGACCCTCTTTAAGTCTACACTAGAGCTTGTTGCACAGCGCAACAGAAGAGAGTCAATACAGCAAAATCCTGCTGCAGAAACCTCAATGGCCAAACTACGTATTTTGAAGAAAGTTTTACAGGAAGTTTTACTTCTGACTGGCTGTTGTCTGGTTCTGTGGACTTCAATGTCTGTTTGTAACTGGTGTATGTAATTCCTTTCAATTTCATCTGAAAGGAATTCTGTTTGTGTGCCTGAGATGCTTCACAACAAAGCAAACAAAGAACTGTGAAATGAGACAATCAAGAGATGCACTCCAAAAGTACACTTTGATCTGAACTAAAAGGCTAGTGGGAACAGCCATTAAGAGGCTCTAGATAACCCAACAGATTCTGTGTAGTTTCAGGCCTATGGAATGAGGGGTAGAGTCCTCTTTTCCCCCTACTTTTTGTCCACGGAAGAAACTTTGTTGCCATTAGATCATATCACTGAAACGCACACAATCTGAACATACTTTATGGTTTAGGCAGGTACAGGCATTGCATCTATGGTTCATTTGAGCTATGGAGCAATGTAGCTTGAACCTTTGTACTATCATCCAGTTAATGTTAACTGTTGTACCAAAAAGTAGATTTTCAGTGGCATAAACTATGGCACCAAGACTAGTTTTTCATTGGATGACAAAGCCAAGCACTGGAACAAAACAAGTCACCCAGTGACAGGGAGCTCCACTGATTTGGAACAGTGTAAACAGCTCAAGTCTATCTTGCAGTCCTCCAGAAGAGTAAGATGCCACTAACCTAAACAGCAAGCAAAGTAAAACAGTTTTAAAAGCTTGCCTTCCCACTACAAAATGGAAATCTAAGAAAGAAAACACATCTCATCCATTAAAATAGATTGCTTTGTCTTTTCCTTACTCTACTGCACAGACAATTTGTGTATGTACTACTTAACCGCAGTTATTTTTGACAAAGGTCACACCAAGATGGCAATCTGAATCAGCTAGAGACTTCCTCAAATTGCAGGCACCTGGAAGTTGTTTGTATCTTCCAAAACTGGCATCTAGAATATTCTCAACTTTAGAAACAGGCTACACAAATCTGAATTTTCATGCCGCAGAAATAGAAAGGAAGCCACAATCTCTCTCATGAGAAAGCCACAACTGAAATAGTTCCCAAGGGAAAACCGTAATCATGAAGGTTATTTTTCCCTCATTTTAATTTTCAATTTCAGTCAGCAACTGCAGAACAAAATGGACATGTTAGACAAGGCCATTACAAAACCAGCCTCTTGTTTATGAAAACTTACCAGGTCAAGCAAAATGCAGTGTTTTTCCTCATACTGAGACAAGTGCGTATCTCCCTCTTAATGGCCTTCTGTCAGTTTACTTATTCTTTTTGTCCCACGCAGAGCTCCAGGCATGTCAGCAGCATGGTAAACTAGCGAACACCTCTAACTAAAATAATCATCAAGTCTTTCTCACTGCATATAAGCTATTGCTATTTCAATGAAAGCCTTGACAAAAGGTAAGAAACGGAATAAGAGCTTTCAGAGAGGCACAGTTGTACAATGATTTTGTAAAGGAAGGGCCCCTAAGTTATCTATCCCTGTTAATTATCATGTGGGGACAGACATCGATTATCTGCGCAAACACAGAAAAGGACAGTGAAGCTTTTGAAAAGGAGCAGTGAGGCAAATAAGCAATTATTGATTCATGTGTTTGGCAAACATTTTCACCCACTCATGAGAAGGAGAGTTTAAGAGGATTTTCACTACACAGTAATAACAGAGGCAGCCTCTCCAGCTCATAAAAGGGAAGTCAGAACATAAGCCAGATGCAAAACTCCAACAAACACTGATTCACAGCTCCAGTCACACTCAAAGTCATGTATGAAATGAGCAATTCAGCCATCCAATAAGCCAAGAAGGGGAAAGAGAGGGCAATTATGTGTCTGTTCAACAGAGCACCATTTAAAGTATTCCTTCTGATTCAGCATCAACCCTTGTGATCAGTATTCTTGGCCTACCATCAATGAATTTAATTACACAATTATTTGAAAAAACGCAGCGTTCTCCCTTCCTTGCTTGCCCACAACCAGTCCAATACAAGTCACAGGAATTAGTCAGAAAGAACATGTAGAGTAGCTACCTCCACTTTTATTTCTGAAGTTCAAGTCACAGAAATGTATGGATATTAGCTCAAGCATTACTGAAAGCCATGTGTTTCCTTTAATTAAGCAAATGGAGCTTAATCTCCTCTACTAATTGATACAATGTGAGGGGCCATGAAAGGTGCACCAAGTTACTTAACACTCATCAGTTACTTATTCGAGATTCTGGGATATTTAACTGACAGCTCTATGTTTGGATTCATGTCATCTAGCATCGTTTTACCTGATTGCTGGATCTTCCTCTCCTGTTGATCATACAAAGGCAAGTTGAGTTTCAGCTCCTCCCTAGTTCTGCCTTCTTTCACCTCCACACACAGCTAGCATACTTCAACAGCTCTGCTATCAAAAACACTTGCTATCCCGCAGTCAATGCATGCTTAACTACTTCTGGGTTTTTTTTCTACTTGAAACAGCTGCACCAAGTAATTAATACATATACCGTAGCAATAAGCACAAAGTTCCTACCATTCAAGCTGATATAAGTGTACTCGAAAGACAATGTTCTTAAACAGGAAGGAATTCAACACAAAGGAAAGAACAGGGCCTTAGCCACGTGAAAACAATACCATTCTACTCTGGACTGACGCATTAGTCACTGGTTTGGGAACGAGATGCCCTCTCCCCTTTATGCCAGGTTTGGGCTTTTTCCGCCTACATTTGTGAGGTGGTGGAGGGGACTACAAGAAGGCAGCAAGTAAGCAAGTTATGGCTCTCCTCTTTCAACTTGTGCCATATTCCATAGACAAAATATTTATTTGCTTTTGTTGTTACAAATGTTAAGCAAGATTCAAGACCAAAATACCTTCCTTAACATAATAAGGATGTGCCTCATTTTCAAAGCCGACCGTTTCAGAAGGCTTTTGAAAGAGACACTGTTCTTTCAGATGCCCACATGGCACTATCCATCCCAAGAGGCATTTAATTTTGGATCCTGACCGATGCCCTGATGTTCCAATCATATTAGCTATGCATTAAGAAAAGGACTTCATTAAAGGACAGGAATTTAATTGAGTCTATATTCAGGTATGTCTCTGAAAGCTAGAGGGTAAGGCAGAGATGTAGTAACTAAAAATGTTTTAAAGAACACACGTACGACCTCTTTCTCAGGAATTCAAGTTGTGTAGCCTACATTCAACTCTCTTCAACACACAGGAGCCAGTCAGACCACAGGCTCCCTGTTGTAAGCACAGTAAAGTCCATCATACAGCCACTACTTCAAGAAAAACTTTAACATCAGCTCTAAAAATTCAGGGAATAGGAAAATAGCTACAGATATCCAAAGAGACAGAAAAAGTGCAGTATTATCAGACAGCAAGCCTCTGTACAACTTAATTAACTATTTCTAGCCTTAGAAACAACTACAACTTAGAAGTCAAATCAGAACATGTTGACAAGGAGAACCACTGGGAACACCAAGGGTGCAACAGTATTCACTTTTGAGTTTTCTGTTTAAGCCTAAGAGCCTACTCTTAAGGACTTCTTTGATCCTGTTTAGAACTTTGCGTATCTGCAACAAATTATTAGCCTCATTCTTCAGTTCCTTCAGCCCAGTCAGTATGGCTGTTCTATTACAGCGTTTTTAAGTCTACTTTTTTCAACGGTACATAAACACAAGCCTCTTTTTACTTGTCCATCCATTCCACTAGCCATTTTTTCCACTCCTACCTTTATCAGATGCCATCATAAAGCCTCTCTTTGGCAAGGCCAGTTTTAAAGGAAAACATAAAACTACCTCATTGCTACATAGCTATCTTTATAAACTTATCCCATTAATTCAGAACCATTTTCAACCTATCAGCCAGTTACCAGCTTCACACATTTGGCTAACTGATAATTTCTTCCACCAGCTCAAGATGTCACAGTACCAATTTTCATTTTACCTCTGAGACATGGGCCAAAATACTCCCAATGGACTCAGAACTCTAACCAAACCAACCACAAAAGCAAGGCACGTAGTAGTAACACCATGCTTAAATTAAAGGCAGTGAGCAAAGCGTACGGGTTGTGGTTTACTTATTTCTTACGGCAACGTATATTCCTAATTTTAGACACTTGAATGCTGTTAACACTAGATAAACTGCACACATAGCAACTACTGAAGTAGATGTCATTTGAAAAAACACTCAGCCATACTCACTTTCTGCGCTAAACTCAAGGCAGCATTTTAAATATCACAGGGAATGACAATTCTAATTGCATACTGCAGAATTAAATCCAAGATTGCTGTCAAAGCAACATTTCAGAATATGTTAACTTTGGAATCACTGTTAGCCCAGGGAGTAAACTCAAGTTAGCTCTTTCTTAACTCTGCTTCAGTACTTCAGCGATATGAACTGCCCTTTTCGGAAACGTATCTTTACAATAATAATGTCAGCTTTTCCTTCAACATACCTTACTAGAAGAGAACAACCAAAATTTAGGTGATTTGGCTGTCTTTTTAAAGGTTTAATGCAAAGCAATTTATGCTTCACATCTTTAACTACTTCACCAAGAACAACTTTTGACCACAAAGAAGAAGGTGGCCCTGGGAAGAAGTCAGCCTGAAATTAGTCACAGTTCATTTTCATTTAAGAGCATACATTTGCCAACGCAGAAAGTTTTGATTGAGCCTCCTTAAGCAGAGAAAGCTGTCAGTAAAATAACCACCATTTCCAAATAGCTTTATTTTCCTATAGCTATGGCATTTCTTTAATTAAAAAGTGTGATTACTAATCCTGTCTGAACACAAGAAGACGATGACCTAGAGATAAAGTTCAACAAATCTCTTGAGATCAGTAGGGCCTTGTACATATATCCTCCACAGCAGACCTGGCAGATCAGAGGCTACAGCAAGGGACTAACCACCAACGTGTTTATGTGCTGGGGTCCTTGTGGAGCTAAGACTGCCGGTGACTTTCTCACACAACTAAGCTGCTCTTTCCACAGAAACCCAAGTAATACATTTTTACTGGGAGTGGCAGGAATTTGAGGAAGAGTGGTAAGAAAAAAGGTAATTTTAAGGTCAAAACAGTTAACAGTGACTTTTTCTTGAGTTATGCCATCAAGGTTGTATTTTGCATTACAAAATTAAGGAATTCTATCCAAGTTCCTTTCCACTTTCTTGCTCTTCTCTTCAGGGAATAAAAAAACATTAGACCTATCTAGGGCAGGGACTATTAACAGCTTGTCTCTCTGATTTGAGCACATTATCCCTGTAAAGCAAACATCCGAGCAGCATGGTACATAAAAAGGCAACCCACCTCTACGTTCCTTTCAAGGGTCAGTTCTCTCCATGACCTCACTGCACTTCCAATCCCAAGTCTTCTGCAACAGACACCCATTATCTCCCTCCCATTCTTCTGCCTAGGCTCATCCTTCCTGTACTGTGCTTTAAAACAAGAAAGGCTTCCTTTTGGCCTCGAAATTGGTGATTGCTCCAGGAAAACAGTACATTTTCTGCCAAACGGCCTGTGAACATTCAGGCTCCCTTGAATCTATCCATCTGCCTGTGTACATTAACAGAACTGTTAGTGCTGTTTCAGTACAAGACCTTAACCACAACAGCAACAGCAGCTTTTGCAGTAGGTAGGCAGAGTGGTGATTTCCAGTATTTCTGTAAGCAAACTTACCCTCAGTTCTGTCAGTTACCTTCTTCCTTGGTTTTCTCTTTCATCCTTCATTGTCGCAGATATACTCCTGCCTGCCTCTAGCCAGCTATTGCTGCCCTCTCAAAGATTACATCTCGTATCAGTGGAAAATCGAATATATTTGGGCAGAACCAAGACAAAGACAGCAGAGCTTATTCTCCAGAGCTGTACTTCAACTACCACAAGCTCAACAATTCACACAGAAGTCCTGCCTCACTGATTAGAGGCTGCTTGACTGGTCTCCAGAAGAAGCAACTATTTTACTTGCTTCTCCCCCCCTTTCCCCCAATATCAACAGTGCAACACAAACACAGACAGTGACTTGCATCCTGGCTTTATTCTCAAACTATCTGCAAAAGAAATGGATGCCTGGATAAGAAATGCACCACTTAAACATACTTAATTCATTCTTGGTTTTAATGTGGCTGGTAATACTGCCCTTATGCTGTGCACTGTTCAAAAGCTAAGAGAACCAATCCCTAACATTGAACTTGGAAACCAATAAATATTGACATTTCAAATACAACTCCAACATTTTCAGATGTTTGTCACCTTTGACATCCAACTCCTCTAGAGAGACACAGGGTTATTTTGTTTCTGATAATTAGCTATCTTCCCAGTCACCTTTCAATAAGGAATATGTTTCATTCCATTATGATATTTAGCTTAACATGGAAAAAGTTATTTCATACATTCAGTTTCTATTCCACAAAGCAAAAGGAATGCAGCTTGCACACAGCAACATTGTAACTCTTTCCTATCTTGTGAAGAGGCACCCCTTTATCTCCTTTTGGGTCCTTTCTCTGAGGTTACTTGACAGCTCAGTTCAGAAAGCCTCTTACTAAAGCAGTAATTTCAGTCCACATAACCAGCAAAATAAAGAGCGTAATACCTTAGGTCACTTATCACTATGAACTTCCAATTAAGTATTTAAGTGTCACATATTCTTCCACGGGTGTTTTGCATGCAAATCCTAGACAACTATGCTGTGGAAATCTTTCCTCACCTGAGAACGTATTTTGTCTTTTCAATTTAATTATCTATTTCTTGTGAAAGGAAAATATATAATTTGGTTCCTTTTTCCTCCTTGGTATTTGCTAATTTTTACACCTTGCTTCATTTAGTTTTTGATACCATGGCAGAACTAACCTGATGGTCAAGTGACAAAAATCAATCTCTAAGAAATTGAAGAGTAGAGTGTACTTGGGTCTCTTAAAAGGAAAAACAGTCCCAAAGTACTTAATTCGTCCTCAAAATATCCATCTAACAAAGCAGCTTATAAATCTGGCTTGTTTAATATTACACAGTGAATTAATGCATTTCTACTCCCAAAATACCTCTGATATAACAAGGTAACCAGTGCCACCGGGTAAAACCAATGCCATCTACTATCATCCACTAAGGCATTTAATGAAAACTTTACATAAACTCTGAACAAGGACTTAATTGAGATAGGACCAGGCGTGATTGAAAATGCCACAAAGAGGACTCAAAAACTAGGTAACGCAGCATTAACACCGCCCGTGCAACCCTTATTTGTCACTGCAGCACACGTGCTGTAATTCTCAAACTCCGTAGTGCTTTTCCACAGGACTCCCTATTTATCCATGTGCACATAATGGACCTCCTGTAGAGATGAACACTGATGCCTCGTGATTGAGCTCATTGTCTGATGGACCTCTGTCTTATACACTGAAGAAAAGGAACAAAAGAAGGGATCACAGAAGCAGGGACAACAATTAAGATAGTGAAAAGCCGATCTGGAAAAAGATGCCTATCCTCCTCTAACACTCACCTCTTCTGTGGTTAAGCAAGTCTCATTAAACTAGGAGATCTCAAACCTGACAATTTTGTATCCCACCTCTCAAGTTAGAACAGGAGCCAGAGCCCAAAGTATTAGCAAAGGAGGCAAGTGGGAGTGAGATTCCTACCCCAAGCAGAGAAAACACTCCACAAGGAAATAAATTAAAGCCTAAGATAATATTTTGGCTGCTCAAGACCACGAAAAACCCTCCTCTCATTTGCTGCTGTATCAACATGCAACAAAGCTTCAGCATCTGCACAGAAGGAATCTAGCTCAGGCAGCCCAGACAATTTAGAGAGTGCACTTTAAGTGTTCAACCTGACTATCAAGGTACATCCATCCTTCCCTTACCACACTCAAACACAGGGCTCTTATGCTTCCTTTTCACTGCCTAGAGGTCATATACAGCATTATGGAGAGCAGCACCTTCTTGCTCTTTGAACCCACTCATGTTGCCTCAGTGGACATGAACTGCAAGTCACGTCCTGCTCATGAACTCGCCTACAAGCAGAAACAGCGCAGGCTGCGCAGCCACCCAGTTAACCAAGTGCTCTTGTGAAAGGGTTTTACAGCTTTAACTTCCTAACAGTGGGTTAACACAGTGGCGACAGCAACATGGACAAATCCATTCCAAAAGCATATTCTAGAAAAATAGGAGATTTTAAACACAATAGTTCTCATACTTCGCTATATAACACGATCTTCTGTTAAGTACCAAGTTAAAGTTGCCATGTTGGTGCATAACCATGACAGTAGGTAGTCAGGGCATTTTGCTACAAACAGTTCATTGCTTTAACAGACAAACTGCTGCTTGGAACAAATACTATTTTTAGTAATGAAAGACTCCAATTTTTTTCAAAACAACCTTGCAAAAACAAACATTCTCAGGCTCCACTGGAAAACCAAACAAAAACACAAAGCAAATAAGAGCACAACTATTTATACATCTGCCAAGCAAACATTCTACAGCAAATGATATAGTAAAAAAAAGGAAGATACTGAGTAAGAAAACTAAGCCTCAGTTCTTTGGGGGTGATGGGGGGAGTTAGTTACTGCTTGAAATCAATCTAATCAATGCTACCATTTTAACCCATAATATCCTATTACATTTACTATATTTGTAGATAGTAGTATTTGTTTTTCTGACAAAGTCAATGCATTAATATATGTATTTCACCTCTCCAATGCAAAGCTTTAGAAATAGGTACAGCATTATGAAAGAACCACTCTTCACTAGTCGTCGGCAAATGCTAAACCACAGGGATTCAACTCCTCTGTCCCTGCTTCATCACACTGGAAAAGGCCTTTTTAGTTAGCAGTATTGTGTTGGTTGCCACCAGTTATCCAAAAAATGTATACTGTTACTCTAGGAAGAAAGAAAACTTGCTTATCTTCATTTTCATGGCACTATCACAGTCATCTAACGACAGTAATCTACAACACTCTCACATATTAACAGTTTTTTCCTGTATTTTTTCCCATTACACAAATTTTACACACTCAAACAAGCTTACTTTTCCTTATCTCAAAGGAAAGCCGATAGCTTCTAAACTTTGATTTGTGGCAAGGCAGAAAGCAAACCCTTTTTGACAGCCAAACATCCATTCTTAAATGTTCAGGTTATCATTCCTTTTTATGTACAGATATGACAGAGGCAAATCTACTGCTTCTTGAAGAAGTTGGGAAAAAAAATTACACCCCTTTTCTTAACCTCCTAGACACTGGTTCTAATAGCTACTGGCTTAAAACCTCTGTTCAGGAGAGTCGGCAGATACCATTTCCACTGAGAGGTTCCTCAAAACAAACAAAAAAAACCCCAACACAACCCAGAATCCACTTTTCCAAGGAGTTAAACTATGCTGTAACAATAATCGTCAAGAGATAATCAGACTTCTCAGCGCTGTCTGTTTAAAGCACTGCAAAGCAGCCTCACAAGGCCTGACACAAGTTTTCATCTGAAGCCATCTACTATAAAGTCGAATGCAACAAAAAGCAGCAATAACCAAACAGGGTTACACCACTCAGTTATATAAATCACAAAGGTTCAAATTTAGATTTATATTTAGTTCGTCAATTCCCACCCAGAGTTCAACTCAGTAAACTGACCTATTTTTAGCTTTTGACTCTTTTGGACATTTCCTTCCTTCATCTATGTAAATGCGTCAGAGCTTCTCAAATGTTTCCCTTTGGCTAGGGTAGGATGCATCTGATTCCAAGCTTAAAAAAAAAGTTAACACACACACACACGCCGAGTGGTTATTGTTGGCTGAATTACACCCTTGTTCTGAGTTAAGCATAGGCAAATTTGACTCCAATCCTCATGCTGTACTAGAAAAGATATTGCTCCTTCTGCCCTGGCAGGTTAAAGCATGTCATGGCTAAACCCTACAAGAACCACAACTAGACAAACTGTATTTTATCACCTTCTACAAGTAGGCTTCACTTGGGTCTCCTGCCTTGATAATTCAACAGACAAATAGTAGAATTTTCCCAAAATGGGGACAGCAATGAAGTCCAGTTTGGTAACTTTCTGCTTAGCCACCCAGGCAAGAAATTCAGGCAAGTACGATTCCTTGTTTTTCTTCCAAAGACAGCCTTCCACTACATGTGGAGCAGCCGGTATCTTAGTTTTTATTTATTTATTTATTCATTCATTCATTTAATATAAAGCATTAACAAGCCAATGTCCTGATTCCAGCCTGGAGGGAACATGGTTATGACATGGAGGTTATTCTATACCAGCTTATGTCATTTTCCAGGATCAAGAGGAGGGCTCACTCCCAAGTTGGGGTAGCACGGCAGAGAGAGAAGTCAGGAGTGTCAGGGACTTCCACAGGAGGTAAGCAATAACATTTCTTTTCTTGAACACTCTGTCATTCGTATCATTACTGTTTTCTCATCTCATTACTGTTCCCAGAAAATTGTTATTATCTTAACCCATAATCTTTACCTTTTGTGCCTCCAATTCTCCTCTCCATCCCGCCGCAGGGGAGAGGGAGGGGGAGTGAGCAACTGGAGTGAGGGCAACACCATTCCTAAACCATGACAGCCAAACAACAAGTTATTACATAAGCCACAATGGCTGATCTCATCTTTCCACCTGAAAAGGTGCCACCGTTCTAATAAATTTTAGTTTGGCTTGCCTTTGTTGTCCTTACAGAAGCCCAGCTCACACATACCCTGTCAGGTAAGCAATGCAGAGCACTGATTTCTTCTTTGAACTTTGCAAACTGTTGCAAATTCAAGCCTAACAACTATCTTTAAGTGCAGAAAACAAGCACTTAAGGCACAGGAAGTGTGACTTTAAGAGGTGTAAAGTAAGAGCATAAGCTACTGCTGTAGCTGTTCTATTTCCATCCTTTTACGACCAACCCGATGGACAGCATCAACCAAAATGAAGTCGCTGACTAACATTAGTAAAGCAAATAAATAAAGACAAGGATAAAAGCTTTGAGAGTAAAGCTTTATTAAAAAAATAAACAACAACAATGGCTATTCAGTTGCTTTAGCAGAAAAATCGTATCCTATTTTATTACTCTATAGTAAAAGACAGAGGCCTCTAAAGATGGGGTGTGGCATCTTCTTAAGTATGATGTTCAATGTACTATGTGTTATTGACTTCTGTGCAGAACAGGACAATCCAGGCAATTTATATTTCAATTCACTTTGATTTACTGACAGCTTTCTACATTTTTTTCTTTGCTTTCAGCTGCATACATCTGGAATCCAAGGAACAGGAGAATTACAAAGGGCAAAGACATTTCGACCTTGGCCTAAAGTTTTTAGAAGAGTGTGGAGTATTTTTATGATCTCAAAAAATGGTATCCTCTTTGTACTCAATGCTGCACAACCCAACATGCCCAGAAGTGAGTGGCATGATAAACACTTGGAAATTGAAGAACTTACTACCTTAAGGCCAGTAGAAAATTATATCCAACAGTGTACAGCCAAGACTACGCAATGGATACAGTAAAGTCCACTGCGTAGCATAGGAGGTTAGCCAAGTAGTATTTGGTATTTAAACACTCCATTTATTCTAATTCACTTCTTGGGATGTTCCTGATGTATCCTCCCTTTATTACCTAGGACACATCTTAAGACATGTCACCTGATTTACTCCCAACATTAACATCTGTTTGGGCTCTGAAAACAAGCAGTCCCCAAGACTTCTAATACTTCTGCTTTCATAAAATTTAACCAATAACATTCTTCCTTGTTTAATGGCCTCAAAGTTATTAACCAGCTATGTGACCATCACAAACCTTAGTGAAAAGCCTTTAACCAAATGCCTTGATGAAGCACGTCATAAGGCCGAAGGTTTCCACAAAATTACCCAAAAAAATGCAGAAATTCAGCATAAAGCCTAAAAGTTTTCGATTTTAAATCACTCTTTTATGCAGTAAGTGAGGTACAGACTAGACAAAAACAAGTAGGTATTTACCATGTCCCTGTGAGCCTTATCGTTCTGCAGTATATTCTCCTGTTCATTTTTAGCACTTAGGAAATCTCGCTTCACTATAACCCTGGATCCTCAGACTCTAATTGCTAAGCAGTCATGTACAAATCTAACCACAAAAATCACTACTGGTTGTTTACACAGTCTGCAGACACCTCAGGAATAACTATTACTGCTCATACACGCACTAAGACTACAAGAAAACATGAGTAATTAAGCTCCGGGTAGTTTCACAGATGACTAGAACGCATCGGGATTACTCACAATGGTCCCGTTCAGCCCCTGCTGCCCAGAATACTTCCTCCAACTTTTTAACAAAGAGATTTGTCATGCAAAGTCAAGCTTTGGAAGCCACATGGAATATCTAGTTTGACAGTGTGTACATGCACATATATATCTTCATGCACACTAGTGAAACAAACCTTCCCGAATCTCAGGCTCATGTCGGACTGTTAGACATGCCAGTAACATCATCCTGACTCTTGCACAGATTTGTGGGAATCGTTCAAGCACACTATACTACACCTATACTATAAAACACAAAGCAAACCCCTGACCTATTCTGAATGCTGGAAGCATTCAAAAGCACTTTTCTCCCTATACTTTACATCTCACTTCCTCAACACCTTAGGCCCTGAGAGACAAAAAAGCCCCAAAATTCTCATCTCCCTGTAAAGACTGCCTGTTCTTCCCACCATAATTATAAAACATGAACGCTTATTTCAGTTCTTCAGTAAGGTCCAGATTACAAAACATCACATTCAGAAGCAGCAACAAGAGGCACAGTTCAGCACTGCTCAGTAAGGAAACCTGTTACATATTTGCAGTGGTTTGTATTAAACAGTGCTGCTGCCACTTATGCAAGGCAGTAACACGAGAGATTAAACAAATTTGACTAAATGATTTCAGAAGACTCCACTCAACAGCCTTGAAAAACAACCCTGTTTTTTAAAACAAATGCACAATTAGGCTATTTCAGATGACTTGGAGCAGCTATTTGGCAGAGAAACCACTGGAAAGGGGTTTGTATCTTTAAAGCAGAGTCTTGTCGCTCAGACTGTTTAGTGAAACTTTGTGGACATAACTCATTTATGACCCTCTTCTTTGTGTATCCATACAAGAACCTACTCTAGAGGCTGAAAATCAGATGCTTTAATGTACTGTAGTGTCTACTGCTAAAAGCACTTGAGTTGTTCCCTGTCATTTCAATTCCTCCTCCTCACTACTGGGTAAGTGATCTGTTTTCTCAAAACAGCAGTATCCTTCCTGAAGGAATATGACTCAGCTTTGCAGATCACCAGTATTACTTCACCAGTAGTCTACTTTTTGATTTTACCGCACCGAGAAAAATGTTAAGTTAAACAAAGATCCTTCTCCATATCAAGCAAATTTCTTTATGAAAACAACAAATAGATGTAACCATCTTAGTCACTAAATTAAAATAGCCTGCTATGACCATCATGGTTTTTTTTACCTCGTAGCCTTTTTTTTTTTTTTAAGATTAAACTTGGTTCTCACCAACATCAAGCAGAAAAAATTGTTTCCCTTGCTCTCTTTAAAATTATCACCCACTTTCCTTCAACTACCACTGCATTTCCAAAATTTCAGTGTCTCTTTACTATTTTAACACTTTTGCTGACCATGAACAGCTATTACAGTGACCTTACCTCCTTCCTCAAGATGCAGACCAAAAATCCCTATGCAATTTCACCCTGTGAAACTGACCCAGCAGTCTGCATCTAACATTTGTTGACACTAGAATTATTTTAATTTTTATCTTAAATTGAAAAGGGGTAGAGAAACATTAATATTTTCTCTATATACTGGGGTAAGGAAAGTCTTTCCAGTCTTTCTTCAGATTTTATTTACCTAGATAGTGATTTTACATGGAAAAGCTTTTGGAAGTCACACGAAATTTCAGGTTGAAATTCATACCTATTTCTGTTAGGTTCCTGTGGGACATGTTTAACTGGAGACAAACCACTCCTATAAGAAACATTTACCATTGGTCTTGTCTATACAGTGACTGAGCTCTGCAGTTGATGAAAGCCTTGGCTGTACCAAGTCTCTTCCTACTTCTGTCAGCTCCTTTCTGAGCACATCAGCACTTCATATCAGCTCAAATGCACTCCTTCCAAGAATGGACCTGGCTTTGCTCTGACTCCCATTTACCTTCCACTCCAAATGTGTATTTAGTTTATCAACTGTCAGCTATCACAGATGATACAATTCTCTGTCCTCTCTTAGAAATATTCATGACTTCTGCCTCCAACTGTTACAAACACACCCTAACCTCTAACTTTATCTATCCTTGGCTATCCCCAGAGAAGCTTGGCTGTTTCACACTAAGCCAAATTGCACAACAGCTGCTGCATTTCACACTGAAGCTCTCTATCCTCATCTTCATTGTTCCAGGGAATGTCAATTCAACAATGCTATTTCCCAGCGTAACTTCGCCATTGCAACTTCATTGTTTCTGCGTTATTTTTGCTCTGCATATGCTCATCACAAACTATGAAGTTGTGGCATTTTGCTATGGTGTTTTTCAAAATATCATTTACATATACACACATACCACTCTGTTTCAACCATCCTATTAAAATGGATAGTTCTGGAATTGGATCAAACCTCCACAAAAGGGCCCACTTCTTCTTCAGCCCAGGTCAACTGGCACTAATGACAGCAATACTGCTGCAACCTTCTCACTTACTAATGCAACTCAAAGTACAAAGTAACAGATTCTCAAAAAGCTTACACAACACTGTAAATTTCTGTTGTGTTTATTTTTTTAATACAAATGCTGCCATCACTCTAGGTGACATGAAAGAATGGACAACTTCTTTCATACTTTACATCCTCTGCATGCTCACCTCTTCTTGAAACTCATCTCAGCTCCTGACAGCCACAGGGCCAAGAACCAGTACTTGCAGAGGACAGCATGGAGCT
The DNA here is from genome assembly GCA_013398015.1 of Oreocharis arfaki. Taxonomy (NCBI): domain Eukaryota; kingdom Metazoa; phylum Chordata; class Aves; order Passeriformes; family Paramythiidae; genus Oreocharis; species Oreocharis arfaki. Next base: position 144,454 of record VZRR01004010.1, on the reverse strand, counting down.
GTCACGCGGGCTACCACCAGTGCTGCCTGGCAAAACTTTGCTTTTGGCTTCACTATTAGATGATTTCTGTCAGACACTCGTCACTACTCTGTAGCTACTTCAACTGCCATGCCAAGGAAGCAACAACCACACCTCTGACTACCTTCTCTGTAAGTTAGCTACTACACATCAGTAGGAGAGAGTGCCTTCCTAAGATTCACCTATCTTAACTTCAGAGATAGTGTGTTCTGCTTCATGGTTTTAAGATGGAAATTTGGCTTGTTTTTCACATTTGATGCCTACCTTGAAAGCTATTTTGCCCATGATCTAAATGATTGTGTGTTTTTGTTAGTAGTATTCTTGAAAAAACTTACTGCCTTTTAATAATACGCTTGCCTTTTCCACGTAATCTTTCCCAACCCTCTCTCCTTTCCCTCTTCCTAGAAAACTTTCTCTATAATAGCATTTTTAATGCTGTCTGCTACATACTAGTCAACTATCCCAGCCACTATCACACATGTGATACTAATGTAAAGCAAGCAAGGCAACAGTATATAACACAATATAATCAGGAAGAAATAAAACATAAGTCCTCTTTGTAAACTTGAAATAATACCTTTTTAAATGCTGGCTTTTATCTTTACAGTATTATTTTAAAGTGATGTTCATGAAAACTACGAAAACAACAAGATCATTATTTAAGAGAAAAAGAAGAAAATCAATCATGTTTTCAAGACACTAATTAATTCTTCTTCTAAGGTCTCAGCTATTCAAGCAACTATCAGCCTAGGTTGCTATAGGCAGACTTAGTCAAACCCAGGCTGATTCAAGTCTCAAGTTACCAGTACTTGCAGAAGTCTTCAAGCATCCACAACCACAACAAATCTCAGCATTCTGTTTTCCTAAAATACTCACATGCTCATTTTGGTACCTAAACACATATATCTCAAATCAAAGTTTTAAATTATCTTATCATTAAGCTTACATTAACAAACAAATGGACAAGCAGGATACACTAAGCGTACAACATTAGAACCAGGTGCTATTTAAAGCTATTCTGGCTACCAGCCTGTTCTCTGACTTCACCTTGAGAGGTGACACACTGAACTCTCTACTTGGAACACCCATGTCCTCCAGACCCACATTCATCTCAGACTCCTTCTCCTCAAAAGGGACTGCTGCCACCTGTGTAGATCAGGTTTTAGATGGAAAATCCTCCACTTTTTTGTTTTCCCATATCAAAGGATGAAGTACAATTAACGGTTATATTCAGATTTCACCTGGCAAAGCCTAGCAGCTATTCACCTTAATGAAGAGACTTTTGGGGCCCCTTTTTTTTCCTTTGTTTTTCAAACATTTTTGTTCCTCCAAAGAGTCCCTTCCCACTACTCAGTATGTAAACTGTGTTCCTTCTAGGAATGTGGCAAGTGTTCACATAAACAGGTGGTGACAACACTGATCTCCTCAACGGCTTACAAAAATTGTATTGTTTGCCCATACATGAATGAAGTTACTGCAGTTTGTAGAGGCCACTCATAAAAATATATCTTACAGGAAATAACTCCATCCACTTTCATCTCGCAACTGTGAAGAGTTATTCGTTGGTTGTTTTTTTCCATGAAGACTTATCAGAGTAATTTATACAGGCACTTCCTATAGTGTCTTGCCAGGAGTTGACTGAAGTGCTTACAAGCCTTTTTCTCCGCAATCTTTTGTATTCACAGATTCCTCCATCATCCCAAAAAGGTAACTTTAATTACTAAAAGTTCAGTCAACATGTCTTTTACTTAGATGAAAAAAGTTTTGTTCTTTATGCCTAAACCCAAAATTCAGTAACTTCAACCAGCAAGAATACTTTGGTTTCAAAAAACACTGTAAAAAATAGCATGATTTAAACTTAACAGACACCCCTCATTCTTGCATCCTGAAGGTATCAGTTGAGTCTCCTTCCCAAAGTATTGAGGACTCAAAGCTGCAAAGACAAGATGAAACCAACAACAACTAAACAAAACCTCTATATGGTTACTGCCCTGTAAGCCATGACTCGATGGCCTCAAATTCAACTTTGTGCATGTCAGCTGTTTTCAGACCTTTCAAATACATAGAATTTTAGGTTGAAACTCAGAATACATTTTGAAAATTTTACCTTAATAACTTTTCATTAAAAACAGATCTTGTACACTTAACACATGTAGAAACACCACTCTACACAGCCACTTAGACTCCACACAACTGGGTTTTCATACGGTAACAGTCTTCTTCATAACTCTAAGATATTTTACCAGTCCTTTCAAGTCACGCTAGTGCACTTTTTAATTAAAAAAAAGGGATGTCTGTCTATACATTTATAGCTCAAAACATATCCTTCTGTCAGTTTACAGAGTCATTTCTTATCTGCAACTTACATATAGGACAGAAGGGTATTTCCAACAACCACTGTGTTTTCTCCTTCAAAATGCAATCACTTTGCCTGGCACCCAACTCTGCTTCTTTTACTATTAATCCTGACACAATGGTGACAGTCCTAACAAGGCACTCGTTTCTTTTTAACTTCAAATAATGAGATTTAGATACCAAATATTAACAGAAAGTAAGCTGCCTCAATTTCTTCCAATTCCAATGAAGGGATTCCTCATTTACATTCAAGATACACAGCCTTTATGTGCTCCTACTACCACCACCAGTGGTGCTTCCAGTTCAGCTGCTTTCCTCACATTTCAACTGCAACTTTATTTCCCCAACAACTCAAGAGTGAGTTTACATTTACATAACCAAAGTGAAAACTGGAAATGTGCACATTTCAAGTGATATGAACCTAGCTGCTGCTCAACATCCTAACAAAACATCTTCCAAATAATGAAAATTCTACCTCGTAGCCTTCACTATCCGGCTTAGTCTTACAAAAGGACAGGAGGAAAGCCAATAACCCCAATTGGCAGCTCAACTGACCAATTTAACCAACCCAAGATTAGAACTGGTTGTTTAGGCAAGCTTTTGTTATTGGGTTTTTTCCCCTCCTGGAAAACACTGCAACATTTTTACTCATTTTCTCTTTTAAGTAACAGCTACAGCTTTGCTAATATTCGCTGCAAGTGACAGGAAAAAGGAAGCATTTGTCATTGTAAATCCTGTAAAGAGAAAAATATTTTGTCTGCTCCTAAGTGCACCAAACAAAGTTTTTTCCTTGTTCACTGATCACTGCGCCCATTGTGTTTCACTGAAAAAAAACGTGCCAGTTGATCAAACAAAGGGAAGCACCGGAGATCTCTTAAGAGACCCTCTTCTTATAAAAGAGTGGATCAAGTACAGATGCAGAATCCGAAGAGCTCTTCTCAATGCCAAACACCCACAAGAGATGCCAGAACATTTTCCAGTGGATGTTAGAGCCCAGGCCGAACCTGACAACCTCCACGTGTAAATATGGAAACGAGAATGCCAGTTGTTAAATATGCTGTAAGAGTTTTTTGATAAGCATGTCCTTCTACCGCTTTAAGATTTTCAGTTGCTGCAATACTGAGCTCAGTGCAACTTCCCTGTTATCAGAAGTTATCAGCATCAGAAGTCATCACTGCACCACTTACGAGCTTACCAGCTGTAGCATCCTTCAACCCACACATAAATGTGGAAGCTGATTATTAATACAGCTGGCAGGGTCTTCCTAAACTGCAAGATTACTACATAAGCACTCATTTGTAACTATGCTAGGCACACTACTCTGTGTAAGCCTACTGTTCTAATCTGTGATTTTGCTTTCATTGGGATTTCTTCCTCAGAATGATAAAGCTCAGTCCTTCTTCTACGATAAAACACACCAAGGCCAGCATTTTGACAAAGAGCTTCACACTCATGACTGTCATGTGAAGCAGGTTGCCTCGGGAGCATCAAGCCCTCCAGAAGGGACACAGCCCCCTGTTCGGACTCTCTGTCCACGCTAACGCAGCTCCCAGCCCTGCTTCAGGGATGCCTGCTGCAAATCACACCTCTTCCTTCACCCTCATGAAACCCAACACACTGAGCAGCACCACCGACCGCAAGCAGCGCTGATTACGCCGTTTCCCACTTCCCTCGGGGACTTTCCTTAAAAACCCAACGAACACAGCTTTTACTACTATTATTACTACTGCCATCATTATTTTTTACACACGAAATTGGCCAACCCCCTCGTCTTTTCAGCGGTGAGTCTGCATTTTCCTTGCTCGCCGCTCCTTTTTAGGCATCCAAAGAGAGCAAGTGCCCAGCCCAGCCCGGCTGCCCCGCCCGGGAGCGATGGCCGGGGGGTGCCCTGGGGGGCTCGGAGCCGCCGGCGGAGCGGACAGAGGGGAGGAGCCGCCACCGCTCGAGGGAGGGCAGCCGGCACCGGGGGGAGGCTCCGCTGCTGCCGCCGCCGCCCAGGCTGCCCGCAGGGCTCCATCCCCGCCGCCGGCGGTCCGTGCGGCCCGGGCAGTCCTGCCTTCCCTCCGTCCCCGCCGCTATCCCCCGAGGGATAATGTCTCGGCGGCGGGCGAAGCCGCCCTGCCCGCCCGGTTACGTGCCGAGAGTAAACACCGAGGGAGAAGGCAGCCTCCATGTTTTTTTTATCCCGGCAGCCTGTCAACAGGCTCCCCCGTTCCCCTCCCGATCCTCCGCGCCGAGCCCGGCTTCCCAGCCCGGCAGCGCCCGAAAGCCGCTGCTGCCCTGCCTCAGCCGAGGCAGCGACACTCCTTTAACACGGACTTCGCTTTTCGTCTGCCTCTTTCGCTTCTCCTTAGAACATCCACTTTCCATGCCGCTTCTCCCATCTCTGCCCCGGGCCGCCACCCAGCAGCACAGCACCGGCGGACTGCTGCCTTTTATAGCGGTGTCATCCTTGCCTGCCCGCCCGCCTCCCCGGGGGGCCCGGCCGGCGCAACCGGCTCCCCGCAGCCCTGCGGACCCGCTTACCCTTCCCGCCCCCCCGTCACCCTGCGCTGCCCGGGTAGGAGCGGCTCCTCCACCCGCCTCCCGTCCCGCAACCCCCGGCGGGACTCGGGTCCGCGTGGCGCTGGGTGGTGCCGCCCGGTCCCGGTAACGCGCCCGCTACTGGGCCGGCATCGGAGGCAGAATCGCACCTGTCACCGGCGACACCGCCCCGGGGCGGCAGCAGCCCCGCACCCTCCCGGCCGGGCCGCGCCGCCGCCGCCCCCGTTTTCACGCCTCGGTTCTGCCGGCGAGGGTGGTGTCCCGCCCGCGAGTTGCTGTGCCTGAACCCTGCTGTCCCTGGCACGGGACGGGGGGCTCGGTTCTCTTCCCGGCCGCTTCTCCGAGGAACGGACGGGCAGTGCCGAGGCGGCCCCGCCGGCGAGAGGCGGGGGAGCCTTCCCCGCGGCCACCTGACAAAGCCGGCTGCCCTCACCTCCTTTCCCGGCTCCAGGGGGAGGACGTCGCTTCCCCAGGGCCACCTTTCGCCTCTACCTCCAGCCGCGGTCTCACCCACCGGCCCTTCCTCCCCGCTCCCCCAGGACAGGACCGCACTCACCGGATCGGAAGAACGCCGCGATGTCTGCCGAGTCCTTGGCCGCCTCCTCGGCCCCTTCCCCCGCGCCGCTGCCGGCCGTGGTGGCGGCGGAGGTGGCGGTAGCGGCGCTGCTCATGGCTGCTGCTGCTGCTGCGTGTGCCGGCGGCGGTGGTTCCACCGGGCAAGACCCGCCGCCGACCCCGCCGCCCCCTCCGCGGATCCCGGCTTCACCTCCAGGCGAGAGCGGCCGTCAGGGTGGCAACCGGAACGGGCGAGCGATGCGGGGCGGCGGCGGGCGGCCGCAGCGAGCACAGGGACATGAAGGTATGTACGGAATGGCAGCTCCAGGAGCGCCCACCCCCCGCAGCCACCTAGGAGGCGGCGTGTGCATGCAGGGAGTCCGGGCGGGCAGGCGGGCGGCAGCCGGAGCGCAGACAATCGCGGGAGGAGGAGGAGAAGGAGGAGGAGGGCGACGACGACGACGACGGCATGGGAAGGGCCAGCGGTCCGCACAGCTAGCAGCCGGTGGGCGGAGAAAGAAGGAACGTTTCCAGGC